>CM059425.1:5410962-5645962 GCA_030390025.1 Squalus acanthias
ACCCATAGTGCCCCTTCCCCCTTACACACTCATAGTGCCCCTTCCCCCTTACACACCCATAGTGCCCCTTCCCCCTTACACACCCATAGTGCCCCTTCCCCTTTACACACCCATAGTGCCCCTTCCCCCTTACACACTCATAGTGCCCCTTCCCCCTTACACACCCATAGTGCCCCTTCCCCCTTACACACCCATAGTGCCCCTTCCCCTTTACACACCCATAGTGCCCCTTCCCCCTTACACACCCATAGTGCCCCTTCTCCCTTACACACCCATAGTGCCCCTTCCCCTTTACACACCCATAGTGCCCCTTCCCCTTACACACCCATAGTGCCCCTTCCCCCTTACACACCCATAGTGCCCCTTCCCTCTTACACACCCATAGTGCCCCTTCCCCCTTACACACCCATAGTGCCCCTTCCCTCTTACACACTCATAGTGCCCCTTCTCCCTTACACACCCATAGTGCCCCTTCCCCTTTACACACCCATAGTGCCCCTTCCCCTTACACACCCATAGTGCCCCTTCCCCTTTACACACCCATAGTGCCCCTTCCCCCTTACACACCCATAGTGCCCCTTCCCCTTACACACCCATAGTGCCCCTTCCCCTGTAGACACCAACAATGCCCCTCCCCCGAGCCACGCCACCTCGTTTAGCCTCTGGGTCGATGCCGATTTCGGGTGAACAGTAATTGCGGGGAATCTCCTCAGAGCAGCTCCCCCGGCCATGACCTCACCCGAAGTGTGTGGTGAGCCATGTTTAGGTGAAAGGGGGGTGAGCGCGCCGCACTGCCAGCGGGCACAGAGGGAGGAGCGGCGAGGAAATCCCGGCCGTAGCGTGAGCGATTCTCATGACTTTGACCCATGGTTACGTGTGAGTGCAATCAGCACTGACTGATAATATCGCCACAGTGTCGCAGGTTCCTGTGAAACTTTTATCAGCAGCTTCCTGAAGCCTGTGATGCAGCGATTAGCTCTGGTACAATAATCTGCAGCCATGGCTGAGGACTGCAGTGGAACGGCTGAATCATGCTTTTATTATCGGAGTTCGCTTGGCCGATGACCATCAGATTCGACCAGTCACGTGACTCGCAATGTCATCACAGTCCGTGCACATTCGTTACGTAAATCATGCACTTCCTCACACAAACTTCAGCGAAAGGCAAAGAGAAGATTAAATCATTGTTATTTAATTTGAACATTCAATGCTTTTCCTCTCAGTTACTAACTTGTTAATAATCAGCAGTAATGCTTCCTTGCCTCCGAGTCACAGGGTCACGGATTCAAAGAAAGAATTTCTATTTCTATAGAGCCTTTCACGGGCTCAGGACATCCCAAAGCACTTTACAGACAATGAAGTACTTTTTGAAGTGTAGTCACTGTTGTAATGTAGGAAACGCAGCAGCCAATTCAAGCCCCACTCCAGAGACTCGAGCACATAATCCAGGCTGACACTCAGCGCTGCACTGTCGGAGGGGCAGTACTGAGGGAGTGCTGCACTGTCGGAGGGTCAGTACTGAGGGAGCGCCGCACTGTCGGAGGGTCAGTACTGAGGGAGCGCTGCACTGTCGGAGGGGCAGTACTGAGGGAGCGCCGCACTGTCGGAGGGGCAGTACTGAGGGAGCGCTGCACTGTCGGAGGGGCAGTACTGAGGGAGCGCTGCACTGTCAGAGGGGCAGTACTGAGGGAGCGCCGCACTGTCGGAGGGGCAGTACTGAGGGAGCGCTGCACTGTCAGAGGGGCAGTACTGAGGGAGCGCTGCACTGTCGGAGGGGCAGTACTGAGGGAGCGCCGCACTGTCGGAGGGGCAGTACTGAGGGAGCGCTGCACTGTCGGAGGGGCAGTATTGAGGGAGTGCTGCACTGACGGAGGGGCAGTACTGAGGGAATGATGCACTGTCAGAGGGGCAGTACTGAGGGAGCGCTGCACTGTCGGAGGGGCAGTGCTGAGGGAGCGCTGCATTGTCGGAGGGGCAGTACTGAGGGAGCACTGCGCTGACGGAGGGGCAGTACTGAGGGAGCGCTGCACTGTTGGAGGGGCAGTACTGAGGGAACGCTGCACTGTCAGAGGGGCAGTACTGAGGGAGCGCTGCATTGTCGGAGGGGCAGTACTGAGGGAGCACTGCGCTGACGGAGGGGCAGTACTGAGGGAGCGCTGCACTGTCGGAGGGGCAGTACTGAGGGAGCGCTGCACTGTCGGAGGGGCAGTACTGAGGGAGCGCTGCGCTGTCAGAGGGGCAGTACTGAGGGAGCGCTGCGCTGACGGAGGTGCCGTCTTTCAGATGAGTCGTTAAAGCGAGGCCCCATCTGCCCTACGGGTGGACATTAAAGGTCCTGTGGCACTACTCGAAGAAGAGCAGGGGAGTTCGCCCATTTGGAACAGATAAGATTAATAAGGGTGGGGGATCTAAAACAGAATTTCAAAATTCTGGAAAGTTTTGAGAGGGGTAAACGGTGAAAGACTGTTTCTACTGATTGGTGAATCAGTAACAGACTGAGGATCATCACTGGGAAAGTGAAGGGGAAGTTAAAAGAAATGTTTTCACACTGAGGGTTATTAGCACATGGAATATTTTACCGCAATGGTGAGGCTAATTAAAATTAGAATAAAAAGCTAGTATCAGTAATGGTGACCAGTAAACTACCAGATTGTTGTAAAAACCCATCTGGTTCACTAATGCCCTTTAGGGAAGGAAATCTGCCGTCCTTACCCGGTCTGGCCTATTGTGTACTGTGTGCAGTTTTGGTCGCCTTATCTGAGGAAGGATGTTCTTGCCTTGGAGGGAGTGCAGCGAAGATTCACCAGGCTGATACCTGGGATGGCAGGAATGACGTATGAGGAGAGATTGGGTCGATTGGGCTTATACTCGCTGGAGTTTAGAAGAATGAGAGGGGATCTCATTGAAACTTATAAAATTCTAACAGGACTAGGCAGACTAGATGCAGGAAGGATGTTCCCGATGGCCGGGGAGTCCAGAACCAGAGGTCACAGTCTAAGGATAAGGGGCAAGCCATTTAGGACTGAGATGAGGAGGAATTTCTTCACCCAGAGAGTGGTGAACCTGTGGAATTCTCTACCACAGAAGGCAGTAGAGGCCAATTCATTAAATATATTCAAGAAGGAGTTAGATATATTTCTTAAAGCTAAAGGGATCAAGGGATATGGGGAGAAGGCAGGGACAGGGTACTGAATTTGGATGATCAGCCATGATCTCATTGAATGGCGGAGCAGGCTCGAGGGGCTGAATGGCCTACTCCTGCTCCTATCTTCTATATGTGACATCAGACCCACAGCAATGTGGTTGACTCTTAACTGCCCCTCTGCGGTTCAAGAAAGCAGCTCACCACCACCTTCTCAAGGGCAATTAGGGATGGGCAATAAATGCCGGCTTTGCCAGCGACGCCCACATCCCAGGAACTAATAAAAAAAATTAATGGGCTGTTGTAGCAGAGATTGTAACAACATTTAAAAGGGAATTGGGTAACTATTTCATAAGGAAGAACATAAAAGGACACAGGGAAAGGGCAGGGGAATGTGATTGAAGTAGGTAGAGATAGCACTGGTGCTGTCTTACATTACATCGAACTTACAGCACAGAAAGAGGCCATTCGGCCCAACTGGTCACTGCCGGTGTTCATGCCTCAGGGATATCTCAACTGCTGCATGAGGTTTCTGATTCTATGATGCATGGTTTGGCAGATTACATGCATGACAAAGCCTTGTGATGTTTGCATGAGGACCCGCATGTACAGCAGAACAACTGCTCAATAAACCACAACCCATCATTAGGGAGAATGTGGCTAAGCGTATTATTGGAGGCGACCACAAAGAATTTCCGCACACGAAATGACATTATGTAAAGGCACAAATTACATGTCCTGTGACCATGAACGTGATGCACTAGCCCGCCTCGTCTTTCTCGACCTCTTTGCAACCTTTGATGTGGTTTACCTACTCCGACACCTCTCCTCCATTGTCAAGCTGAGCGGGACTGCCCTCGCCTGGTTCCAGTCCAGTTGGAGTCAGAGCATCTCCAGCAATGGCTTCTCTTCGCCCATCACCCTTGTGCTCACTGACCCACATTGGCTCCTGGTCCACCAACTCCTCAAATTAAAAATTTGTGATCAATTCCCTCCATAACCTCACCCCTCCCTATCTCTTCAACCCCCTCCAACCCTACACCACTTCGAGATCGCTTCTCTCATCCAAATCTGGCCTCCCGAAACCTCCCCGCCTCTCTCCTCCTGTAAACCCCTATTTAAAGCATACAACATTATTACAGGGCTTGATAGGGTGGATGCTGGGAGAATGTTTCCCTTGGCTGGGGAGTCTAGAACCAGGGGCCACAGCCTGAGGATAAAGGGTAGGCCATTCAGGACTGAGATAAGGAGAAATTTCTTCACACAGAGGGTGGTGAATCTTTGGAATTCTCTACCCCAGAGGGCTGTGGAGGCTCAGTCATTGGGTATATTCAAAACAGAAGTCGATGGATTTCTGACTAGTAAGGGCATCAAGGGATATGGCGATAGGGCCGGTGAATGGAGTTGAGGCAGAAGATCAGCCATGATCTCATTGAATGGCGGAGCAGGCTCGAAGGGCTGAATGGCCTACTCCTGCTCCTATTTCTTATGTTCTTATAACCTACCTCTTTGATCAAGCTTTGAGTCACCCCTCCAATGTCAATTTTTTGTCTGATTGCACCTCTGTGAAGCACCTTGGATCATTTTCCTATGTTAAAGGCACGACATAAATGCAAGTTGTTGTTGAAAGTTGCCATGCGATTGAACCGACTGCTTGGGCACCACTTGCGAGGTTTGAATCATTTTCTTTTGTCAAACACCAACAAAATTATCTCAGACAGGAGGAATAAAAACATTAAAAAGAAATTGATCTAGAGGAGGGAAACCCAAACAAACTAATAGCATCCAGGGAGCAGCACCAAGCTCTCATAAACTGGCAACCTAGAGGAAAGGGACAAGGGGGGCGATGGCCAATCACAAATACTATCATAAAAGACAGGAAACTAGGGACCTGATTTAGATTAACCAGGTGGAATATATTACGGGTGAATTTATGGGGACCGAGGTTCTCCTGATCGTCTGACGGTAAAAAAATGTTTGTGAGGCCACAAAAAGGATGTCATTTCTAGGCTTGAAGAGGGGAATGTAAGAATATCGTATGGTTTTACGTTACTTTTATTTCTAACAAAGACCAAACAGTAATGTTGACAGAATTAATTCAAATCATGTTCTCAAAAAACCTGCCTTTCCCTTCAATGATGCTGATAAAGTTAGAGAAGGATGAATTTGAGGAACGAAGGCCTTGTACTGTAAAGATAGGCACACAAAAATACATAAACTAGGTGGAGAAACATTGAGCTTAAAGCATTATTAAGATTGAAACATATGGGGGCAAAATTCGGTTGCTTTGCACCTACCGTTAGTGCCCCAAGGGGGGCGCCAATGGGGCGCAAAGCAACCAGCGCCTGGGCATGGCGCCGCTAATGCCTCCCGCGAAATTCAGTGGGAGGGTAGAGGCAGTGGTAGCTGGTAGCGCCTCGCGGCGCTGCACCTCCGGCGATGACGTCATCGCTGTGCGCAGCGCCCCGCTCGCGCCCCGGCCGCAAACGTGGCTCGCGCCCCCTGACCTACCACCGGACGCTATGTGCGACAGAGTAAGGGGGGCGTGCATGCGGCTGGGGCGCCGACATTTAAAGGGGAGGTGCCGGGCGGCCATTTTTTTTGCTGGCCGCCTGCCAGCACCTGCCCCCTCTGGCCTCCTCCCGCAGGGTGCTGGCCGCAATCGGGCAGCCCGGCACTCCTCTTGAGTGCCGGGCTCTTTTGCCGGCACCCCACTCCCCGGTGTCCCAGCAGGGCCCAGGTTTGCACTGCACAAGGCCCCTACCCTTTAATCAGGGGAGGAAGGACTACAGTACCGCGGCGTGATGTGCGTGGCGCTGCGATATTAGGCTGGAGCACCCCAAGAGGGAGGGGGAGTGCTTCCATCTAACATCCAATTTTGTGCGTGGGGGCGCTACTTTTAGCGCCCCGGCGAAGTTAGCACCCCAAAGAGGGCGCGACCCAATTTTTCCCCTTAAGCACAGACTTTTAATCAAAGCAGGGGGTAGTGTCAGGGCAGGCGATTGCTGTAATATTAAAGGTCAGATGCTCATATGAGAGCATGCATCAAAGGTTGTTTACTATAAAGCTATGGCTCGGGGAAAGTCAATGAGAGGAAGTAACAGTATGGCATGAAAAGGCATGGGGCCCCTCATCTCTGTTTGGCAATCAGTTCGAACAACAGGACGGTTATAAAACATAGAATCATAGAAAGTTACAGCACGGAAGGAGGACATTTCGGCCCATCATGTCCGCACCGGCCAACAAAGAGCTATCCAGCCTAATCCCACTTCCCAGCTCTTGGTCCGTAGCCCTGCAGGTTACAGCATCCCAAGTGCTCATCCAAGTACTTTTTAAATGTGGTTAGGGTTTCTGCCTCTACCACCCTTTCAGGCAGTGAGTTCCAGACCCCCACAACCCTCTGGGTGAAGAAATTCCCCCTCAAATCCCCTCTAAACCTTCCACCAATTACTTTAAATCTGTGCTCCCTGGTTTTTGACCCCTCTGCTAAGGGAAATAGGACCTTTCTATCCACTTTATCTAGGCCCCTCATAATTTTATACATTTCAATAAGGTCTCCCCTCAGCCTCCTCTGTTCCAAGGAAAACAGAGCCAGCCTATCCAGTCTTTCCTCATAGCTAAGATTCTCTACTCCCAGCAACATCCTTGTAAATCTCCTTTGTACCCTCTCTAGTGCAATCACATCTTTCCTGTAATGTGGTGACCAGAACTGCACGCAGTACTCTAGCTGAGGCCTAACTAGTGTTTTATACAGTTGAAGCATAACCCCCCTGCTCTTGTATTCTATGCCACGGCTACTAAAGGCAAGCATTCCATATGCCTTCTTAACCACCTTATCTACCTGGCCTGCTACCTTCAGGGATCTGTGGACATGCACTCCAAGGTCCCTTTGTTCCTCTACACTACTCAGTGTCCTACCATTTAATGTGTATTCCCTTTCCTTGTTAGGCCTCCCCAAATGCATTACCTCACACTTCTCCGGATTGAATTCCATTTGCCACTGTTCTGCCCACCTGACCAATTTATTGTTATCTTCCTGCAGTCTACAGCTTCCTTCTTCAGTATCAACCACACAGCCGATTTTAGTATCATCTGCAAACTTCTTAATCATACCCCCTATATTCAAGTCTTGATCATTGATATATACCACAAAAAGCAAGGGACCTAGTACTGAACCCTGCGGAACCCCACTGGACACAGCCTTCCAGTCACAAAAACACCCATCAACCATTACCCTCTGCTTCCTGTCTCCGAGCCAGTTTTGAATCCAACTTGACACTTTGCCCTGGATACCATGGGCTTTTAACTTCATGACCAGTCTGCCATGTGGAACCTTATCAAAAGCCTTGCTAAAGTCCATATACACTACATCAACCGCACTACCCTCATCTACCCTCCTTGTTATCTCCTCAAAAAATTCAATCAAGTTTGTCAGACACGACCTTCCCTTAACAAATCCGTGCTGACTATCCTTGATTAATCCATGTCTTTCTAAATGAAGATTTATCCTGTCCTTCATTATTCTTTCCAATAATTTTCCCACCACCGAGGTTAGGCTGACTGGCCTGTAATTACTCGGTCTATCCTTTTCTCCCTTTTTAAACAAGGGTGCCACATTAGCAGTCCTCCAGTTCTCCGGCACCACACCTGAAGCCAGAGAGGATTGAAAAATGATGGTCAGGGCCTCTGCTATTTCCTCTTTTGCTTCGCTTAACAGCCTGGGATACATTTCATCCGGGCCTGGGGATTTATCATCAGATAATATTGCATGCAATAGGAAGCAGACCATAAAGAAAATGGTATAAAGAAGTGACACGGTGTTTTTACTTCGTTAGAAAGAGATCTTTGATGCCTTCGAGACCCAGTGGTGTGGACAGGCTTGGAGAAGCCACCCTCATAATTCCTCATTAAAATCCACGCACATGAGTGATTTGATGCGAATCTAATATGTGCTACCCGGTATGGGTAAGAGCACAGCTGTCATCATAGGTGACTTTAACTTACATATAGATTGGAATAGCCTAATCAGTAAAAATAATGAGGAGGAGGAATTCCTTGAGTGTTTAAGGGATGGTTATCTGGATCAATATGTCGAGGAACCAACTCGGGAACAGGCTATATTGGACTGGGTACTGTGCAATGAGAAGGGACTAATTAGTAATCTTGTTGTACGGGGACCCTTGGGTCAGAGCGATCATAACATGATCGATTTCTCACTCGAAATGGAGAGCGAAGAAATTGACTCAGAGACTAAGGTCCTGAATTTAAACAAGGGGAATTATGATGCCATTAGACGGGAACTGAGTAGGTCTGATTGGACAACGTTCCTGGGAGGACTGGAGGTAGATAAACAATGGCAAGCATTTAAAGATAGAATGACAAAATTGCAAAAATTGTTTATACCAATCTGGCATAAAAGGAAATCTAAAAAGGTGACTCAACCGTGGATAACAGGGGAAATTAGAGACAGCATAAAATCCAAAGATAGGGCATATAAAATAGCCAAAAAAAGCGCCAGAGCGGAAGATTGGGAACAGTTTAAGATAGAGCAAAGGAGAACAAAGGGCTTAATCAAGAGGGGCAAAATAGCTTACGAAAGCAAGCTGGCGGAAAATATAAAAACTAACTCCAAAAGCTTTTATAAGTATATCAAGAGGAAAAGACTGGTGAAAACCAAAGTTGGTCCATTGCAGTCAGATACGGGGGAATATATAACGGGAAATAAGGAAATGGCAGACCAACTAAATGCATACTTTGGGTCAGTCTTTACGAAGGAAGACACAAAAAACCTCCCTGGGATATCGGGAAAAATAGGGACATTGGCAAAGGAGGAACTGACGCAAATCAATATCTCTAAGGATATGGTGTTAAGGAAGCTAAAGGGATTGAAGGCGGACAAATCCCCAGGGCCTGATAACATGCATCCTAGGGTACTGAAGGAGGTGGCCCTAGAGATAGCGGATGCACTAAGTATGATTTTTCAGAATTCATTAGACTCGGGAACAGTGCCCATGGATTGGAGGGTAGCTAACGTTACCCCACTATTCAAAAAGGGGGGTAGGGAAAAAGCAGGTAATTACAGACCTGTAAGCCTTACATCAGTTGTGGGCAAAATGCTGGAGTCCATCATTAAGGATGAAATAGCGGAGCACTTAGCAAATGGGGACAGGATAGGACAGAGTCAACATGGATTTACAAAGGGTAAATCGTGCTTGACTAATCTATTGGAATTTTTTGAGGGAGTAACTGGTAAAATAGATGGGGGAGAGCCAGTAGATGTGGTGTACCTGGACTTCCAAAAGGCCTTCGATAAGGTCCCACATAAAAGATTAGCATGGAAAATTGAAGCTCATGGGATAAAGGGGAAAGTATTGACGTGGATAGAGAACTGGCTGTCAGATAGAAAACAGAGAGTTGGAATAAACGGCTCATTTTCTGAATGGCAGGCAGTAACAAGTGGGGTACCACAGGGATCTGTCCTGGGTCCCCAGCTGTTCACAATTTACATTAATGACCTGGATCAGGGAGTCGGATGCAGCATTTCCAAATTTGCAGACGACACTAAACTAGGAGGGGGGGTGGGCTCAGAGGAGGAGACCAGGAAGCTCCAGAGCGATTTGGACAGACTGGGTGATTGGGCGGATAAATGGCAGATGCACTATAATGTGGACAAGTGCGAAGTTATCCACCTTGGGTGCAGGAACGGGAGGGCAAATTATTATTTAAATGGCAATAAATTGGGAGAGGGGGAAGTACAGAGAGACCTGGGTGTTCTTGTACACCAGTCACTGAAGGCGAGCATGCAGGTGCAACAGGCGGTCAAGAAGGCAAACGGTATGCTGGCCTTCATAGCAAAAGGGTTGGAATACAGGAACAGGGATACCTTGCTGCAGCTGTACAGGGCACTGGTGAGACCACACCTCGAGTACTGTGTACAGTTTTGGTCGCCTCATCTGAGGAAAGATGTTCTTGCCATGGAGGGGGTGCAGCGGCGATTCACCAGGCTGATACCAGGAATGGCGGGATTGACCTATGAGGAGAGACTATGTAGTTTAGGGATGTACACACTGGAGTTTGGAAGATTGAGAGGGGACCTCATAGAAGTGTATAAAATTCTGACTGGTCTAGACAGACTAGATGCAGAAGGAATGTTTCCCTTGGCGGGTGAGAACAGAACTAGAGGACATAATTTAAGGATAAGGGCTAAACCATTTAGGACAGAAATGAGGGGGAATTTCTTCACTCAGAGGGTGGTGAACCTGTGGAACTCATTGCCACAGAGGGCAGTGTACGCCAGCTCATTAAATATATTTAAGAGGGAATTAGATATATTTCTACAGGCAAAAGGGGTTAAAGGTTACGGAGAGAAGGCGGGGACGGGATACTGAATTGGAGGATCAGCCATGATCTCATTAAATGGCGGAGCAGGCTCGAAGGGCCGGATGGCCTACTCCTGCTCCTATCTTCTATGTATCTATGTATCTATGGGTGTTTAAGATTAATGTCCTAATCACCTGTCCTAATATCTCTTTATGTGACTCGGTGTCAAATTTCGATTGATAACGCTCCTGTGAAGCGCCTTGGGACATTTTATTACGTAACAGGCACTATATAATGCAAGTTGTTGTTGTTGTTGTTGCTCTAACCCACTGCAGCCCCCCCCCCCGCCCCCCCCCCCTCGCAGTTGGCACCTTCCCAGCTCTGTCAGTGTCAGTCTATTGACGGCACTATGCTGTTTGTAGGTGGATGGGGTTTTGCTGGTCTCTCGTAGCTACACAGGAAGATGCAATGTCCACGCGGAGACATCTGGTGGTGAAAGCTTAGACTGGTACCGAGGGACCAAAACCATGGGGTTAAAATAGAAAAAAATGTATATAACGCTTTTCACAACCTCAGGACGTCCCAAAGCGCTTCACAGCCAATTAAGTACTTTTGAAGTGTAGTCACTGTTGTAATGTAGAAAAACACATCAGCCAATTTGAGTGAATGGTAGCATAGTGGTAATGTCACTCAGCTAGTAATCCAGGGGCCTGGACTAATGATCCGGTAGAAAGTGATTTCAAATCCCACCTCGACAGCTGGGGAATTTAAATTCAGTTAATTAAATAAATCTGGAATAAAAAGCTAGTATCAGTAATGGTGACCATGAAACTATCGGATTGTTGTAAAAACCCATCTGGTTCACTAATTCCCTTTAGGGAAGGAAATCTGCCGTCCTTACCCGGTCTGGCCTATATGTGACTCCAGAGCCACAGCAATGTGGTTGGCTCTTAACTGCCCTCTGAAATGGCCTAGCGAGACACTCAGTTGTAACAAACTGCTAGGAAAAGCAAAAATAAGAATGAAACCGGACAGTTTTGAACACAGCACCGGCACACCCAGCCCAGTCGACCCTGCAAAGTCCTCCTCACCAACATCTGGGGACTTGTACCAAAATTGGGAGAGCTGTCCCACAGACTAGTCAAGCAACAGCCTGACATAGTCATACTCACAGAATCATACCTTTCAGCCAATGTCCCAAACTCCTCCATCACCATCCTTGAGTATGTCCTGTCCCACCGGCAGGACAGACCCAGCAGAGATGGCGGCACAGTGGTATACAGTCAGGAAGGAGTGGCCCTGGGAGTCCTCAACATTGACTCCGGACCCCATGAAGTCTCATGGCTTCAGGTCAAACATGGGCAAGGAAACCTCCTGCTGATTACCACCTACCGCCCTCCCTCAGCTGATGAATCAGTACTCCTCCATGTTGAACACCACTTGGAGGTAGCACAGGCACAGAATGTACTCTGGGGGGGTGGGGCGACGTCAATGTCCATCACCAAGAGTGGCTCGGTAGCACCACTGCTGGCCGAGTCCTGAAGGACATAAGTGCCAGTCTGGGCCTGCGACAGATGGTGAGAACCAACACGAGGGAAAAACCTACTTGACCTCGTCCTCACCAATCTACCTGTCGCAGATGCATCTGTCCATTACTGCATTGGTAGTAGTGACAGTGACCACCGCACAGTCATTGCGGAGATGAAGTCCCGTCTTCACACTGAGGACACCCACCATCGTGTTGTGTGGCACTTGTAGGGGGTGGTGGTTTGTGTCAGCTTCACTTCTGAGCGGTTCGAATCGCTCCCACTCCCTTGGTGCTAGACCTTGGACTTATTTTGGGTTGTGACTAAAAGTGCAGCAGACAACTGGTTTTGATGCAAGAACTTTGATCTTTATTCAAGAAAGTAAAACACAAACACTCTTAACATTCTAAAAGTGGGGATCACTTCGGTACAAGCGAGGGAAATAATATTAGAAGAATACTTCACCCCTCCCAATCCCACTTCATTAGCTAAGTTGGGCTGTAGAGGACATGGGATAATGCTCACCAAACGAATCCTTGACAGTTGAGCTGGTTCGCAGTTTCGGGATTCGCTGGATTGGATTTATCGGGTGAGTACCCACTTTTCCTCTGTTAGAGATAGGGTTTAGAGTCTTTTTAAGTAAAAAGTTTCGTAAGGCCCTTGTTGCCGCGAGGTGTCCGATGGTCACCGGAACTGTTGCTCTGGTCTCTTCTTGCGTGTCGGCCTGCTTCTGGAGCTGCTGGCCTTCTTTGTTGAACTTCTTTCTGTTGCCCCCTCGCCTTGTTGAACTGCCTTCTTGCAGAACTGTGGAACTGCCTTCTGCCTGCTTGTTGAACTTGTTTCTGTTGAACTGTGTACGGTTGTACTGGAGAACTCGAACTTGAGAACTGGGTAACTGCTGTCCTGTCTGTGTGACTCCTGTGCTTCTCCTGTCCTGCTTGTTGCTTGAACTTGAGAAAAGCAGTCCTTCAATTATACTAATTGAAGCCTCCTTTGTTGCGCGCCAAATCAAATCCCGGTCATTGTAAGATTTTGGAGGGCTCGTTAACAGTAACTGGTTTGTAAATGTGTGAAGTGGTTTCGGGGATGGCTCCATCCTGTCGATCTTCTTGGTTAATTGTAGATGATTGTTCTTATGTTTGGTTTCTTAACTGGGCTTAGGATTTCTATAGAGCGGGCCAAGTGATTTGTTTTATGCATGTTTTTGATGGGTCCTGTGATGGTTTTGATGGGGCCTGTAATTTTGGGTGGGACTGCTCTTTCCCTGGGTTTATTGTTAAAATGTTAATGTCTGCTGGGGCTTGAGTGAGGTCATCCCGGTTCCCCAGGCAGTGTAATTAACTCCAATATCCAAAACTGCTTTTACAGACGTCGACCCCACCTCCTTGTCCCTTTACAGGCCCAGACATGTTTTTAAAATGCCAAAACTTGGTTTTTGGTCTTAAATTCCTTGTTTTAGGCCCAAATGCATTTTATCACCTTGAAATAGTTAGAAAAGAGTCCAAAGTCTTTTTCCTTAGGGTTTGTCTTTGAGTTTTGGAGGATCTGTGAATTTTGAGAATCTTACACACTGCCACTGTGCTAAATGGGATAGATTCAGAACAGATCTAGCAGCTCAAAACTGGGCATCCGTGAGGCGCTGTGGGCCATCAGCAGCAGCAGAATTGTATTCCACCACAATCTGTAACCTCATGGCCCGGCATATCCCTCACTCTACCATTACTATCAAGCCAGGGGATCAACCCTGGTTCAATGAGGGGTGCAGAAGAGCATACCAGGAGCAGCACCAGGCGTACCTAAAAATGAGGTGCCAGCCTGGGGAAGCTGCAACACAGGACTACATGCATGCTAAAAAGCGGAAGCAGCATGCTTGAGACAGGGCTAAGCGATCCCACAATCAACGGATCAGATCAAAGCTCTGCAGTCCTGCCACATCCAGTCGTGAATGGTGGTGGACCATTAAACTAGCGGGAGGAAGAGGCTCCATGAACATCCCCATCCACAAGGATGGTGGAGCCCAGCACGTGAGTGCAAAAGACAAGGCTGAAGCTTTTGTAACCATCTTCAGCCAAAAGTGCCGAGTGGATGATCCATATCGACCTCCTTCTCAGGTCCCCACCACCACAGAAGCCAGTCTTCAGAAAATTCGATTCACTCCATGTGATATCAAGGAACGGCTGAGCGCACTGGATACAGCAAAGGCTATGGGCCCCGACAACATCCCGGCTGTCATGCTGAAGACTTGTGCTCCAGAACTAGCCACGCCTCTAGCCAAGCTGTTCCAGTACAGCTACAACACTGGCATCTATCTGACAATGTGGAAAACTGCCCAGGTATGTCCTGTCCACAAAAGCAGGACAAATCCAATCTGGCCAATTACCGGCCCATCAGTCTACTCTCAATCATCAGTAAAGTGATGGAAGGTGTCATCGACATTGCTATCAAGCGGCACTTACTCACCAATAACCTGCTCATCGATTCTCAGTTTGGGTTCCGCCAGGACCACTCGGCTCCAGACCTCATTACAGCCTTGATCCAAACATGGACAAAAGAAGTGAATTCCAGAGGTGAGGTGAGAGTGACTGCCCTTGACATCAAGGCAGCATTTGACCGAGTCTGGCATCAAGGAGCCCAAGTAAAACTGAAGTCAATGGGAATCAGGGGGAAAACTCTCCACTGGCTGGAGTCATACCTAGCACAAAGGAAGATGGTTGTGGTTGTTGGAGGTCAATCATCTCAGCCCCAGGACATCACTGCAGGAGTTCTTCAGGACAGTGTCCTAGGCCCAACCAGCTTCATCAATGACCTTCCCTCCATCATAAGTTCAGAAGTGGGGATGTTCGCTGATGACTGCAGTGTTCAGTTCCATTCACAACTCCTCAGATAATGAAGCAGTCCATGCCCGCATGCAGCAAGACCTGGACGACATTCAGGCTTGGGCTGATAAGTGGCAGGTAACATTCGCGCCACAGAAGTGCCAGGCAATGACTATCTCCAACATGAGAGAGTCTAACCACCTCCCCTTGACATTCAACGGGATTACCATTGCCGAATCCCCCACCATCAACATCCTGGGGTCACCATTCACCAGAAACTTAACTGGACCAGCCACATAAATACTGTGGCAACAAGAGCAGGTCAGAGGCTGGGTATTCTGTGGCAAGTGTCTCACCTCCCAACTCCCCAAAGCCTCTCCACCATCTACAAGGCACAAGTAAGGAGTGTGATGGAATATTCTCCACTTGCCTGGATGAGTGCAGCTCCAACAACACTCAAGAAGCTCAACACCATCCAGGACAAAGCAGCCCGCTTGATTGGCACCCCATCCACCACCTTAAACATTCACTCCCTCCACCACCGGCGCACCGTGGCTGCAGTGTGTACCATCTACAAGATGCACTGCAGCAACTCGCCAAGGCTCCTACGGCAGCACCTCCCAAACCCGCGACCTCTTCCACCTAGAAGGACAAGGACAGCAGGCCTACAAGTCAATCACTTTAGTATTAGGAGGTTCTGTCAGGACTTCTGCTGCTAGTTTCACTCGGCTGTGATCAAAGTACAGCTTTGTACTGAAGACATGGATACCCCAATGAGAACCCCTCAGTTCTCATGCTATGAAGAGGAGGAGGATAAGGATATAAAATCATCGAAACTTACAGCACGGAAGGAGGCCATTCGGCCCATTGTTCCTGTGCTGTCTCTTTGAAAGAGCTGTCGTGCTCAGTCCCTCACCCCCGCTTTCTGTCGGTAACCCTGTCAGTGCCTCATCCTCCAAACCGTCCAACTCCCTTTTAATATTATTGATGGAATCAGCTTCCACCATCCAGATCCCCACAACTCTCAGTGAAAACATTTCTCCTGACATCCCCTCTAGATCCTTTGCCAATGAATTTGAATCTCTGACCTCTGGTTATTGACCCACTCGCCAGAGGGAACAGTTTTTCCCTATTTACTCTATCAAAACCTCTCATCATCTGGAAAACCTCTATTAGCTCACCTTCTCTGTTCCAAGGAGAACGGTCCTGACTTTTCCAACCTCTCCTCATAACTGAAGTCCCTCATCCCTGGTAACATCCTGGTAAACCACCTCTGTACCCTTTCTAAGGCCTTTACATCTTTCCTGAAGCGTGGCGCTCACACTGGACAAGGATATGCAGGTTCTTAAAGTGAGGCACCACAGAAGGCGCCTGTTCCTCATGGGCTCACACCCGTTCACCAGGGTCCACAGACAAACAAGGTCTTACTTACCTTTCCACCTCTGAAGGCTGTGCTTGGCCCCGGAGGTTATTGGGGAAATAGCTGCAGACCAGTAGCCCACTTCCACCACGAACACAGCATTGTTTGTGTTGTAGGGGGTGGTGTGTGGGGTCAGTTTCACCTCTGACTCAGTGAGCGGTTCGAATCGCTCCCACGCCCCTGGTTCTAGACTTTGGACTTATTTAGGGGTTGTGAACAAAGATGCAGTAGACAACAGGTTCTGATGAAAGAATTTTGACTTTATTAAAAGAAAAACTTAAAACACACTTGATGCTTAAACACAGGTTGGGGAACACACGGTACAGGCGAGGGAGAAGGACAATATACAAATACCCTTATCCCTCCCAACCCCACTGTCTAGCTAGGTTTCAGTTTCAAAGGATCAGGGATAATGCTCACCAATGACAGTTCTTGACAGTTGAGGTATTTCGCGATTTCGGGGTTCACTGGGGTTTTTGGTTGTTGGGACCTGCCGTACCCCGGGCGTGGTAGAAGACTCCAGCTGCACTCCAGGTCAGTTTGGGTCTGTCCGCTGATGCGGTAAGGTGCGTTTTGGATACTATCAGGTGAGTACCCGATTTTCTTCCTTAGAAGTAGGGTTTAGAGTTTTTTAAGGGAAAATCTTACCCAGGGATAAGTCAGGAATAGTTTGTAGAGTGTAAACTTGCGTGTCTTCGGTTTTTCCCTGGTGTTGGTCTGGTTCTTGGTCGTGGTTGCCTGGTGGTTGGTTGTTGCTCAGGGCCTTGGTTTCCGCGGGACTTTCGAGTGTCGGTTCACCTCGCGGAGCCCTTGGTGGCTCTGGTTGTTGGTTTGTTGCGTTGGAGGCCTGTCGGGGCGGTACTTCCTGGAGCTGGACCGTGGATTGAGTGATGCCGACTCGCTCCCAGCTCGTGGTCTCAGTTCTAGCCCTTGCCTGGCCTTGTCTGTCCCTGCCTCCGATCTCGCCTCAGGTCTGCCTCGTGGCCTTGCTGCTTCTTCCCTCCTCCTGCTCGTGTCGTGTGGCTTGTGGTGTCTTGCTGGAACCTACTGCAACTCGAACTGTGTCTTTCTAGGGGAATTAGGCCCCCAATTATACTGTTCAGGCCCTTTGTCTTTTTTGCGTCCAAAACCCCTTTACTAAATCGGTTTTGTGTTGGAGTGATTTAGGTTTCAGTTGAGGCCTGTTCATTCCATTGTCTTAGGTTTTGGCGGGCTTGTTAAGTTTTGATGACTTTAACTTGGTGTTAAAAATTCCTGATGGCTTCCGATGCCTTTATCTACATGCCAAATCTTGTCCCTATTGTTTTTGGCGGGCTTGTAAATCTGTCCCTGTAGATACTTGGTTGATTGGTTTTTGATGAAGTAATGGGTGTACTAGATGTTTTATTGTTTTCAGGCTTCTGGTATCCTGTTTGGGCCTGGGAATTTCAAAAGGGGTCTTGGATTATTCATATTTGGATGTGTGTGTGAGGTTTTGGGTTTGTCTCTTCCTCCTTGGTTGGATTGCAGTGTAAACAATTCCCAGACAGCTTGACTGGGCCCCAATACCCAAAGCTGTCCACTGCCTTGCCACACCCCTCTGCAGCCTGTCTTGTGTCTGTGAAAGGTGTCTTTCCCAACAGTAAGATTCAAAAGTCATTTTCCTCAGGGTTTTTCTTCCCTGATCTTTAAAATGTCCAAAACTGAGGTTTTTACCTCAAATCACTTCACTTAGGTCCCATCATCCCAAATATGTGTGAAAAGTCCAAAAATCACCCCCTTTAGGGTTCTGTTTGAGTATCTGGGGGATTTTGCGAAGCTTACAGTGTCAGTAAAGGTCACGTCACCACTGCCTTCAGTTTCTTTATGTCTGGTTCCTCCCAGGCAGCCTCAGGTGACCGTTGCCACATTGGAAAGTTGCTCACCAATTTGCAAAGGTCACAGATGCTCTATTCAGGAGGGATGCACAGGTCGTATCAATCCCAATGGTACCAGAGAAACAGACAGAGCAATCCAGTTCTACAGACTGGCGGGATTCCCACAAGAAGAAGGACCATTAGTGGAACTCAAGTGCCACTCAAAGCCCCATAGGCCTCCCTCCTCTATTGTCATTGTCGTTGTATCAGGCGACGACCAGGATGGTAGAAAGTGAACTCGATGGCGTTAGTCTTTTTTTTGTCCAGCAATTCCTACGTTTATAATGGCCCAGAAATTGATCTCGCTCTGTTCCCGCGGGGGTAAGCCTTCCCCGCGATCTCTCACCTCGCTTGTGCTTTTTCAGTTCCAGCTCACACGAACTTGATGTTCTGGACAGCTGCTGTGCTGGGCTTGCGTATCCCACCGGCGTAGTGAATTTGTGCGAGCTGTGGGATCACGTGACTCAGTTAGAGCCAATGGCAGCACACCATCTTCCATTCATAAGTTTCACAGCACGGCTTGAAATCTAATCTTACACCCCCCCAAAATAACAGCTAAACCTCAATTAAATTAAAAAAAAAAACCATCACATTAATAAAATAAGTATAGTTAAATAAATTAACCATTTTAAATAAAAAATTAAATTTTTGAAAAAATTTAAAATCTTTTAAAAAGTTATAAAAATAAACTTACCTGTCTTTAAAGTCTCTAAAAAAGATATACCTGTAAAAAAAAATTCAAAAAAATACTTAATTCACTACTTACCTTGTTAAAAGTGGGTCTTACTCCTCCTTTTTACATTTCTAAAATCTTCAGTACTTACCTGCGCGTCCAAAGCATGAAGTGCACAGCGTGCGCGCAGCCTGTAGCGCGCACGCGATGCACCGAGGAACCGCCCCCTTTTCAAAAGAGCAATTGCCAGTTTTCAGGGCATGCGCAGGGCATGCAGAAAACCGGCAATTGCAGAGGGAATACGCGAGAGTACGCAGTGCGTACTCTCGCGCACCGGGATGAATTTTTGGGCCAATACATTTCAAATATTTCTTGCCCATGTCTCTGTTATTTGAAGATGATGGGTGAGTGGAAGGTTGGCTACTGGGGGTCCAGAGCTACAGCCCTGCCTCATGACACCTGGTGCCAACCACATACAGAGCCCGAGCACGTGTTCGATAAGGTCTGAGCCACAACAAGGGTATGGACAGAGCATCCTGCTGTTGTCCTCAAACAATGCTTTAGGTGGCTTGAGTGATCAGTGCTTTACAATCTAGTCCTCCTCAGCACGAGACCTGAGTGGGGAGGAGGACACAAGAATGACCAAGCCATGACTCAGAGAGCGGTTCTTCATTTCCCAGAGAATAGGGGACCCGTGGAACAGGCTGTCGGCTGGTGCAGTGGAATATATCAAGCGAGAGTGGAACCTGTCCCTGGCTGGGGTGAAGCTCACCTCTTACCAATCTTCCCTCTGAATTTTTTTTTGGGTGCGGTTCCTTTAAATTTGCTGCACGGCCCTGGACGCACGCAGCTCAGAGGGAACATTGCCTCTTGGAAAAGGTAACGTTAATCAGGGCCAGAGTAGGCAACACGGTGGCATAGTGGTTAGCACTATTGCCTCACAGCGCCAGGGACCCGGGTTCGAATCCGGCCTAGGGTGACTGTCTGTGTGGAGTTTGCACATTCTCCCCGTGTCTGCGTGGGTTTCCTCCGGGTGCTCCGGTTTCCTCCCACAGTCCAAAGATATGCGGGTTAGGTTGATTTGGCTATGATAAATTGACCCTTAGTGTTAGGGGGGATTAAATACGTGGGGTTACGGGGATAGGGTGGAATATGTGTCGGTACAGGCTCGATGGGCCGAAATGGCCTCTATCTGCACTGTGGGGATTCTGTGATTCTGTGACTCCTGAGGCTGCCTGGGAGGATCCAGACATAAAGAAACTGAAGGCAGTGGTGACATGATTTTACGGTTTTGGTTTCCTCAGGGGGTCGGAGAGGAACTTTCCATTTTTCCCCCTCTCTCAGCGGCCCGGTTTTTTTGGCGGGGCCTCGGCGAGGGACTCCTGCTTCTTCTGTTCCAACAAAAATGGCAAAAAAAGTTACATTTGCTGTGCTGTTTGTTTGAGCGACCTCCTTTAAGGCTCGCTGGTTAGGTCGCTCAACGCCTGCTCCAGCTCGCCGTGTAAGCTATGCCCACTTTTACCTGAAGTTCGCATTCAGGATCCTACAACTGGCGTAGGACCTCGATTTGCATATCGACAGAGCTGCTTTATTTACAGTTAAGCAGATTACAGAGAAACAATTATCAGCGGATCAGCTTAGTTCAAATCAATGCAAATTCTGCTTTGAATAATGAGATGAAAAAAATAACGAACACACAACGACATCTCACTTTGGTCATAATTAACTTAAGCAGAATAGCCCCTCTTCAGTCTGTCCTATAGCTCTGGGACAGCACTCCCTCTCTTTGCAGCCTGATTACCTGTGTAGCTCCCTGCTTTCCAAACTGCCTCCTTGCTGTCTGTGTTTCTGTTTTTTAAGAGCCTGTCACCAGTGTCAGCTGACCACCCTCCCTCCCTTCGCCCGCCACACGACCATCAAATGCAGAATCGCAGAATCCTCCGGTCCAGCTTGGGAAAGACGCCCGCTGAGTTAGATACTTCAACGGAAGGGGGGAAAAATTCAGTTGCTTTGCGCCTACCGTTAGCGCCCTAAGAGGGCGCAAAGCAACTAGCGCCCAGGCGCGATGCTGCCAACGCCTCCCGCGAAATTCAGCGGGAGGTTAGCCGTGGCGGTAACCGTTAGCGCCCTGCGCCGCCGGCGATGACGTCATCGGCGTGCGCAGCGCCCCGCTCGCGCCCCGGCCGCGATCTTCAGTAGCGCCCCCTGACTTACCGCTGGACGCTATGTCCGATGGGGTCAGGGGGGCCTACCTGCGGCCGGGGCGGCGCTATTTAAAGACGAGGTGCCGGGCCGCCATCTTTGTTGCTGGCCGCCTGCCAGCACCTGCCCGCATTGCCGTCCCCGGCCTCCTGAGCAGCCCCCCCCACCCCCCTGCGGAGTGCTGGCTGCGCTCCATGATCCCGGTGGGGAAGGGGAGGAAGGCCTGCAATACTGCGGCGCGACGTGACGCAGCACCACGTAGCGCCGCGATATTCCCTCGCAGCGCCCCAAGTGGGAGGTGGGGCGCTTTCAGTAGTGCCCCGGCTCTCTCTTGGAGGGCTACCATTCAATTTCGGACACGGGGGTGCTAATTTTATCGGGGCGCTAAAAGTGACTCAATTTTTCCCCCAAGGAGTCTAGGGAATAAAACAGATGAGCTGAAGGCACAGATAGACACGTGGGTGTATGATATTATAGCTATTACTGAGACATGGCTGAAAGTAGGGCAGGAATGGCAGCTCAACATTCCTGGTTACACGGTTTTCAGGTGAGATAGAGAGGAGGGTTAAAAAAGGAGGGGATTGCAATATTGATTAAAGAAATCATTACAGTTGTGAGGAGGGATGATATCTTAGAAGGATCATCCAACAAGGTCATATGGGTTGAACTGAAAAGCTTAAAAGGGGCGATCACACTGCTGGGAGTGTACTATAGACCCCCAAACAGTCCGAGGGAGATAGAAGAGCAAATATGTAGGCAAATTTCTGAGACATGCAAAAATAGGGCAGTAATAGTAGGGGATTTCAACTTCCCTCATATTAACTGGGATAAAATTAGTGTGAAAGGTTTAGAGGGAGCAGAATTCTTAAAATGCATTCAGGAGAACTTTTTTAGCCAGTACGTAGCAAGCCCAACAAGAGAGGGGGTGGTTCTGGACCTCGTTTTAGGGAATGAAGCTGGAAAGGGTATCAGTGGGAGAGCATATTGGTGGTAGTGATCATAATTCAGTTAGATTTAGCGTAGTTATGGAAAAAGAAAAGGATAGGCCAGGAATAAAAGTTCTCAATTGGGGAAAAGCTAATTTTACTAAGCTGAGAGGTGATTTAGCCAAAGTGGACTGGAGACAGAAACTTGAAGGTAAATCAGTGTCAGGGCAGTGGGAGGCATTCAAGGAGGAGATCCTGAGGGTTCAGAGCAAGTATGTTCCCTTAAAGAAAAAGGGTGGGACTAACAAATCTAGAGCCCCCTGGATGTCAAGGGGCATACAGGGTAGGATAAAGAACAAAAGTGAGGCTTATGACAGAAACCGAGGGCTCAATACTGCAGAAACCCGAGAGGAGTATAGAAAGTGCAGGGGTGAAATTAAAAAGGAAATTAGGAAAGGAAAGAGATGTCATGAAAAAATATTGGCAATGAAAAATCAAGGAAAACCCAAAGATGTTTTATAAATACATTAAGAGCAAGAGGATATCTAAAGTAAGAGTAGGGCCTATTATGGACCATAAAGGTAACCTATGTGTGGAGGCGGAAGACATGGGTATGGTTCTTAATGAATACTTTGCGTCTGTTTTCACAAAAGAGAGGGACGATGCAGACATTGCAATCAGGGAGGAGTATAAAATATTAGATGAAATAAGCATAGTGAAAGAGGAAATATTAAGGGGTTTAGCATCTTTGAAAGTGGATAAATCCCCAGGCCCGGATGAAATGTATCCCAGCCTGTTAAGAGAAGTAAGAGAGGAAATAGCAGAGGCTCTGACCATCATTTTCCAATCCTCTCTGGCTACAGGTGTGGTGCCAGAGGACTGGAGAACTGCTAACATGGTGTGGCGGATCGCCACCTAAACGGGCATTATCCACTTTTCTGTCCGTGGACAAAATATTGGGCACCTTGCCTTTAAGGCACCTTGCCTTTAAGGCAGGAGAAAAGGAGTGTGCGGGGCCTCAGAATTTTTCCAGAGAATTCTGGGAGCAGTTGGTTTCAGCCATTTTGGACCATGCAGTTGTATTAAAAAGCCTTTGTTTTCCACACATGGATTCAGTCTTAATTAGTGTTTCGCAGCAGCCTCAACATTGGTGACCCCGACGCTCAGAACGTATTCCGAGCACTGCAATGGCGGACACGAACGCAGTTTCCATGAAACTGCCGGAGTTTTGGGAAAACCAGCCCGAAGCCTGGTTTCTCCAAGCTGAATCCCGCTTCCGGCTGCGAAACATCACCACAGATGGGACGCAGTACGACTACCTCATCACATCATTCGGTAGTGCCACAGTTTCGAAGGTTTGGACAGCGCTGCAGAACCCACCAGAGGAAGGCAACTATGCACATCTTAAGGCAGCGCTCCTTAAAAAATTTACGGCCTCGGCATACCAGCGAAACTGCCACCTCCTCGACCTTCCAGGCCTCGGTGATGCCTCACCGTCAGTCCTCCTCTCCCACATGCTCTCCCTCACCGACGAGAGCCCACCCGGATCCCTCTTCCACACACTGTTCATCCGCCAGCTCCCTCTCAGCATCCGCCCAGCGGTCGTGGCGTCCGGCCTCACCAACCTGGAAGCCCTGGCCGATGAGGCCGACAAGCTGCTGTCCGCTCACTCCAGCCGCGACGTCACTCCGGACCTGGCAGCCAATGCCTGGGCGCGCCACTCACCGGCCACCACGCGGCCACAAAGACCAGCCACCAGGCCCATGGGGCCTTCGCGCCCCACTAACCCGGGCCACTGTTACTACCACGCATGGTTCGGCACCAGGGCACAACGGTGCACACCTCCCTGCTCTTTCAAGTCCGCCCCCGTACCAGCCCCCGCGATGGCCATGGGCCACGCGGGTTCCCTGCTGTATGTCACGGATGACAAAACCGGCCGCCGGTTCCTGTGCGACACTGGAGCTCAGCACAGCATCATCCCGGCCTCCTCCCTCGACATCAAAAAGGGCGAACGAGGACCGGCGCTGGCTGCTGCTAACGGCTCGGAAATCCGAACGTACGGCACCCGGACAGTCACCCTCGACCTCGCTGGTCGCCGCTACCGATGGGAGTTCATCACTGCCAAGGTGCTCTCCCCTCTCATCGGCGCAGATTTCCTGTGCGCCCACGGCCTACTGGTAGACATCCCTCGTCACCGCCTCGTGGACATGAACACCATGTCCCCCATCCTGGGTGCCATGGCCCCCCGTCAACCTGCCGACATGGCGTCACAGAGCCACGCCCGGGCCACGGATGACTACTCGGCACTCCTGGCCGAATTTCCGGCCCTTACCAATCCGACCTTCTCCGCGGAGGCCGCCAAACACGGGGTGGAACACTTCATCCCCACCACAGGCCCCCCAGTGTACGCCCACGCCCGCAGGCTGGACCCGGCCAAACTGGAGATCGCGCGGACTGAGTTTGCCACCATGGAACAGCTCGGCATCATCCGCCGCTCCAACAGTCCCTGAGCCTCTCCACTCTACATCGCCCCCAAACCAGGCGGGGGTTGGCGCCCCTGCGGGGATTACCGCCGCCTCAACGACGCCACCACCCCTGATCGGTACCCCGTGCCGCACATTCAGGACTTCTCGGCTAGACTGGCCGGCCGCTCAGTCTTTTCCAAGGTCGACCTGGTGCGCGGCTACCACCAAGTCCCCGTCCACCCCGCGGACGTCCCCAAGACAGCCGTAATCACCCCCTTCGGCCTGTTCGAGTTCCTGCGGATGCCCTTCGGCCTCAAAAACGCGGCCCAGGCATTCCAACGGCTCATGAACTCGGTCCTTCGGGGCCTGAAGTTCCTGTTCGCCTGTTCGTCTACCTGGACGACATCCTGGTAGCCAGTTCCTCCAAGCAGGAACACCTCGAACACCTTCGCATCCTGTTCGGGCGCCTCAGCGACCACAGGCTCATCCTCACCCCAGCCAAATGCCAGTTCGGCCTGGACAAGATCGACTTCCTCGGCCACCACATCACCCATGCTGGGGCCATTCCCCTGCCCACCAAGGTGCAGGCCGTCCAACAATTTCCCCACCCCACCACCATCAAAGGCCTCCAGGAGTTCCTCGGGATGGTGAATTTCTATAACCGCTTCATCCCCAAAGCGGCGTCCCTCATGAGGCCCCTGTATGAAGCCCTCCGGAGCAGGAGTGGCAAGATGGCGGTCGAATGGACAGCAGACGCGTCAGCTGCCTTCGACTCCACCAAGACCGCGCTCGCCAACGCCACACTGCTCGCGCACCCACGGCCCAATGCCAGGGTAGCGTTCACCACGGACGCCTCCGACCACACGGTCAGCGCCATGTATGAGCAGTGGGCTGACGGCGCCTGGCAACCACTTGCCTTCTTCAGCCGCCAACTACGCCCCCCGGAGGTCAAGTACAGCACCTTCGACCGCGAGCTCCTCGCGCTGTTCGGTTTTTGCTTGAGGGCCACCCCTTCACTGCGTTTGTCGACCACAAGCCCCTGACATTCGCAATGGCAAAGACAACCGACCCCTGGTCCGCCAGGCAGCAGCGCCAGCTCGCGGCAGTGTTCGAGTTCACCACGGACATCCAACACATCTCCGGCCGAGACAATGTGGTAGCCGACTGCTTCTCCCGCCCCGCCATCCACGCCGCACACCTGGCAGTCGACTACGCTCAACTCGCAGCAGACCAGATCACTGACCCTGATCTGCTCTCCGCACCTACCAACCTACCAGGGCTACGCCTGGCCGACGTCGCCTGTGGCCCGACCGCAGTCACGGTCAAGTGCGACATATCCCTATGTCAACCTCGGCCCGTCGTCCCAGCGTCCTGGCGCCGCCGGGTATTCGACATTCTCCACAACCTCTCCCACCCCGGCGCCCGCGCATCCATCAAATTGGTAGCCAACCGCTTTGTCTGGCGCGGCCTTCGCAAGGATGTGCGTACTTGGGCCAACTCCTGCCTAGCCTGCCAACGGGCCAAGGTACAGCAACACACGAAAGCACCCCTCGAGGAGTTTACCGTCCCCTCGCGTAGATTCGACCACATCCACGTGGACATCGTCGGGCCCCTGCCGCCGTCGCAAGGCCACACGCACTTGCTGACCATCGTTGACCGCACCACACGCTGGCCCGAGGCAATTCCACTGACCTCTACCACCACTGCCGACATCGCCAGAGCCTTCGTCAGCACCTGGGTCGCACAGTTCGGCGTCCCCTCCGACATAACGTCGGACAGAGGTCCGCAATTTACCTCTGAACTCTGGACCGCCATCGCACGCAATCTCGGGGTGACCATTCACCGCACCACAGCGTACCACTCCCAAGCCAACGGACTGTGTGAGCGGTTCCACAGATCCTTGAAGGCATCTCTTCGAGCCAGCCTCCAGGACAGCGCCTGGACCGACTGACTTCCATGGGTCCTCCTCGGCCTGCGCACCGCGGTTAAAGAAGACCTCCACGCATCGGCAGCAGAGCTCGTGTACGGTCAGCCGCTGCACGTACCCGGCGAGTTCCTGCCCACTGCCACGACACCCTGGTCAGCCGACCAGCAACGCCACGACTTCGCCTCACCGGCGCTGCAGTTCGCCCCGGTGCCCATTGCCCGACACGGTGAATCCACCTCACACGTCCCACTAAGCCTGCACCAGGCACAGTTCGTTTTTGTCCGGCACGACGCCCACCGCGGACCCCTTCAACCCCCGTATGACGGGCCCTACAAGGTGCTACAGGCTGGGGACAAATTTTTCACCCTGCAAGTGGGCGACAGGACCGAAAAAGTGTCGGTTGACCGACTCAAGCCAGCACACTCGGAGCCCGGTGAGCAGGTCCCTGTAGCTCGTCCACCACCACGCGGCCGACCTGCCCTCAAGCCGGTTCACCCGGCTGCTCCACGCCCAGGCCGTTCCACGTCCACCGGCGTCCTACAAGAGAAGTTATGCTGAACCTTTATAAAGCACTGGTTGGGCCACAACTGGAGTATTGTGTCCAGTTCTGGTCACCACACTTTAGGAAGGATGTGAAGGCCCTTGAGAGGGTGCAGAGGAGATTTACCAGAATGGTTCTGGGGATGGGGGATCTTAGCTACAAGGACAGGTTGGAGAAGCTGGATTTGTTTTCATTAGAGCAAAGGAGGTTGAGAGGTGATTTGATAGAGGTGTGCAAGATTATGTCGGGTTTGGATAGGCTAGACAGGGAAAGGCTGTTCCCACTAGTTGATGGTAGAAGGACTAGGGGACACAGATTTAAGGTTTTGGGCAAGAGATACAGGGGGGATGTGAGGAAAAACTTTTTTACGCAGCGAGTGGTGAGGACCTGGAACTCGCTGCCGACAGAAGTGGTGGAAGCGGAGACACTCAATGTTTTCAAGGGGAGACTGGATAGGCACTTGAGGGAAATAAACTTGCAGGGCTACGGGGATAGAGCAGAGGAATGGTACTGACTGGATTGCTCTAGAGAGAGCCGGCACAGACTCGATGGGCCGAATGGCCTCCTTCTGTGCCGTTATGACTCTATGACTCTATGGATGGATATCCCAACTGCTGCATGCAATGTGAATACCGACAACCGTTAATCTGTCTCTTCTCTTTTCAGATGCTGAAGGACCTGCTGTGTATTTGCAGCATGTTCTGTACTTAGAATCATAGAACTTTACAGCACAGAAGGAGGCCATTCAGCCCATCGTGTCTGTTGCCAGGTCGAAAAAGAGCTCTCCAGCCTAATCCCACTGTCCAGCTCTTGCTCCGTAGCCTTGTAGGTTACGGCACTTCAAGTGCATATCCAAATACTTTTTAAATGCGATGAGGGTTTCTGCCTCTACCACCCTTTCAGGCAGTGAGTTCCAGACCCCCACCACCCTCTGGGTGAAAAAAGCTCCTCAAATCCCCTCTAAACGTCCGACCAATTACTTTAAATCTATGCCCCCTTGTTATTGACCTCTCTGCTAAGGGAAATAGGTCCTTCCTATCCACTCTATCTAGGCCCCTCATAATTTTATACGCCTCTGTATTTCTGCCCTGCTCCCACATATGGGTGTCCCTCAGTACAATCAGCCTCACTGATAAGTGTCTTCACATAGCCACAGTTTCCTGTTAAACCCTTATCAGCAGCAGATTAGCTTTCTGAATAATTTAATGCAGCAGGATTATAAACATTAGCAGCTGCAGAATAGCCCGCAGCAATGACTGACCGCGGCAGTGACATGACTGGAACACGCTCTGTGATCAGAGCTCGCTGTCCGCGACCTTCTTACGAAACCGTTCTCTGGAAGACAGTGACATTAAATTTGTTTTCACCTCCCTGTGAATATTTACAGACTTTAATTATGGCCACAGTGAGATGTGTGCATGAAATATGCCGTCAGACTTTACTGCTCAGTGGGCAGCACTCTCGCCTCGGAGTCAGAAGGTCGTGGGTTCGAGCCCTACTCCAGAGATTTGAGCCCGTAATCCAGGCTAACACTCCCAGTGCAGTGCTGAGGGAGTGCTGCACTGTCGGAGGTGCCGTCTTTCGGATGAGACGTTAAACCGAGGCCCCGTCCGCCCACTCAGGTGGACGTAAAAGATTCCATGGCCACTATTCGAAGAAGAGCAGGGGAGTTGTCCCCGGTGTCCTGGGGCCAATATTTATCCCTCAACCAACATCACTAAAACAGATTCTGATGAAGGGTCATCGACCTGTAACGTTAACTCCTGTTTCTCTCTCCACAGATGCTGCCTGACCTGCTGAGTATGTCCAGCATTTTCTTTTTTTATTTCAGATATCCAGCATCCGCAGTGTAGGCTTCACAAAATCCCCCAGAAACTCGAACAGAACCCTAAGTGAAGTGATTTGAGGTAAAAACCTCAGTTTTGGACATTTTAAAAGATCAGGGAAGAAAAAACCTTGAGGAAAATGACTTTTTGAATCTGACTGTTGGGAAAGACACCTTTCACAGACACCGACAGGCTGCGGAGGGGCGTGGCCAGGCAGTGGACAGCTTTGGGTATTGGGGCCCAATCAAGCTGTCTGGGAATGTGTTTACACTGCCTTCCTACCAAGAAGCAAGAGACAAACCCAAAGCCTCACACACATCGAAATATGAATAATCCAAGACCTCTTTTGAAATTCCCAGGCCCAAACAGGATACCAGAAGCCTGAAATCAATAAAACATTTAGTACCCCGATTTACTTCATCAAAAACCAATCAACCAGGTATCCACAGGACAGATTTAAAAGCCCGCCAAAAAACCTAGGACAATAGGGACAAGATTTGGCACGTAGATAAAGGCCTTGCCTAAATTGGAAGCTATCAGGACATGTTTAACACCAAGTTAAAGCCATCGAAACTAACAAGCCCGCCAAAACTAAGTCAATGGAATAAACAGGGCTCATTTGAAATCTAAAGGAAACCGTTTTAGTAAGGGGTTTTGGGCACGAAAAGGACAGTATAATTGGGGGCCTAATGTCCCAAGACTCTCTCTCTCTGGACTCGCTGACAACGCTCTCAACGCTCACACAGCTCTCTCTCTCAGCTCTGCTCCAGCAAAGACACCACAAGCCACAAGGAGGAGGAGGAAAGAAGGCCAACAACTTCACAAACAGACCAACACACAAGAAGAAACCAGAGCGACTGCCTCAGTGACCATCGGACACCTCACGGCAACAAGGGCCTTACAAAACCTTTTACTCAAAAGACTCTAAACCCTAACTCTCAACTGTCAAGGATTCGTTTGGTGACGTCAGCACAAGGGAAGGAGCTTCAGAGAGAGAAAAACAAATTGGTGAGAAGCTGGTGATTGTTCTTTTTTTAATTCTTGAGTTATTTCTGTTAAGTTAGTTAATAATCTATTAAGTAGAGGCATGGCAGGGCACCTCAGTCCCATGGAATGCACATCCTGTGCCATGTGGGAACTCCAGGACGCTTCAGTGTCCTGGACAACCACGAGAGCAGGAAGTGTCATCAGCTGGAGGAGCTCGAGCTCCGGGTTTCAGAGCTTGAGCGGTAGCTGGTGTCACTGCGGTGCACCCGCGAGGTGTAAGACTTCACTTTAGTGTTCTGACCCCGAGATTATTGAGATACTACAAGGTCAAACAAGATCCAATCAAATGGTACTTTATTGAATTCGATCAATAATATTTTCAATAACTATGCACTTAACTATGGATTATTTTGCAATATCTAAGCACTTACACGCAATATCTGTGCCCTTACATGCGTTTGGCCAATACATACAATCACCCTCCGTTGATCAATCCAAGTTGGTTGTAGGGCAATGGGTCTGATTCACCCGGCAGGATCCTGTCTTTCTCTTGGCTGTGTTTCCCATCTGTGTCCAGAGTTTAGAATTCATTACTTTTTATGGGGTCTCTGTATGCATGATCACTCACTGATCTGCTCAGAGATGATTTGGTTAGCAAACCCTTAGGTCACCTCGCATTGTGTTCTGGTTCCTTGATTAACTGCCTTGATTGCTGTGTCTGCAAAGCTCAATCAGGCCAGACTATTTGCATAGCTTCAGGCAGCCTCATAGGCTTATGATGTTTAAAGAAAAATATTATTTTATACAATCCTGCCACGTCTCCTTACAGAGGCTGAGAGCTACGTGGATAGCAGGAGGTGGTCAACCCACAGTGTAAAGGTGTGCAGGCAGAGAGGAAATGGGTGACCGTCAGGCACCTCAACACAGCCGGAACCAATATCCTCGCAAGGGGTTTTGCTCATGCTGTTGGGGAGGGTTTAAACTAATTTGGCAGGGGGATGGGCACCAGGATGTAGTATTAGAAAGGGGAAACAAAGTGCACAAAGGATTGGGAGAGACAGATAGCACTAGAGTAAGAAATAGTGTGGTACTAGGTGGGGTCAGACTAAGAGAGGATACAAGAAGGTCTACGATAGGTTTACAGAGCATGTGTGTAAATACAGGAAGCGTGGTAAACAAGGTTGGTGACCTGCAGGCGCAAATAGCCACATGGAAATATGATGTCATGGAGATAACGGAGACCTGGCTCAAAAAAAGGGCAGGATTGGGTTTTAAGTATTCCTGGATATAAGGTGTTCAAGAAAGATAGGGAAGGAAAGAAAGGAGGTGGGGTGGCAGTATTGATTAAGGAGAATGTTACATAGGATTACATAGGATATAAGGCACAGAAACAGGCCATTCGGCCCAACCAGTCCATGCCGGCGTTTGTGCTCCACTCGAGCCTCCTCCCATCTTTCCTCATTTAAATCTAGCAGCATAACCCTCTATTCCTTTTTTCCTCATATGCTTGTCCAGCCTCCCCTTAAATGTATCTATACTATTCGCTTCAACCACTCCCTGTGGTAGCGAGTTCCACATTCTCACCACTCTTTGGGTAAAGAAGTTTCTTCTGAATTTCCGATTGGATTTCTTGGTGACTATCTTATATTGATGGCCTCTAGTTATGCTCTTCCCCACAAGTGGAAACTCTCTCTGTATCCACTCTATCAAGATTTTTCATAATTTTAAAGACCTCTATAGGGTCACCCCTCAGCCTTCTTTTTTCAAGAGATAAGAGACCCAGCCTATTCATCCTTTCCTGATATGTATACCCTCGCATTTCTGGTATCATCCTTGTGAATCTTCTCTGCACCCTCTCCAGTGCCTCTATATCCTTTTTATAATATGGTGACCAGAACTGTACGTAATACTCCAAGTGTGGTCTAACCAAGATTCGATACAGGTTTAGCATAACCTCCCTACTTTTCAATTCTATACCTCTAAAAATAAACCCTAGTGCTTGGTTTGCTTTTTTTATGGCCTTGCTAACCTGTGTCGCAACTTTTAGTGATTTGTGTATTTGTACTCCGAGATCCCTTTGTTCCTCTACCCCACCTAGACTCGCACCTTCCAAGTGATAAGTGATCTCCCTATTCCTACCAAAATGTAATACCTCACATTTATCTGTGTTGAACTTCATTTGCCAGTTATTTACCCATTCTGCAATTTTATTAATGTCCTCCTGTAACTTGTTGCAGTCCTCCTCAGTATTGACTATCCCCCACAATTTGGTGTCATCCGCAAATTTAGAAATTGTGTTTTTGATTCCAAAGTCTAAATCCTTAATATAAATTGTGAACAGCAGTGGTCTGTAATAATAAAAATATATGTTTTGTATGTGTGATGGACTCGAGATTATTAATATAAGATGTATGTAATAAAGGTGAATTTGATGTGTATGGATCTCCCCTGGGTGAGCAGAGCTCAAGGCAATGGCGCGAAACTTAACAAAGGAAACCTGCATAACAGGATAACCCCCACAGAGACAGCATCGAAAACCCATCGAAACTCACCATCGAAACTCAAGAGCCATTAAAAGGTGTTAACAAACAACTAACTTAATCGAGAAATGGCACCAGCCCCTGCAGACAGACACATGTTCAAAGGAAAGCCAATCAAGAACTGCCATGAAACTAAGACCCAATCCTGGGGTCTTAGCAATTTGGACTAGAGACAATGGACTTAAAAAGATATAAAATAAGGAACCCAAAGGCTCTCGCTCTCTCTCTGGATGACCACGCGGAAAAGCAGGAAGCCCTCCCTCTACAGACCAGACCAAGAAGCAAGGAAAATGGCCGCGTGCATTGCTTAACTCAGGGACGTACCAGTCTGTGTAAATCTAACCCATTACCTTACCTGTTGTAATTGAGTAGAGTCCATAGATACCAGTAGGCTATTGTTTTGATGTGCATGAGTGTGTGTGTTTAATAAACCTATTCCAAATTGTTTCAAAAGAATTGGTCTTGCTGTCAATTTAATGCCAGTCGAAATAAAAAGCTTACAAAACTGGGGGCTCGTCCAGGATCAGGCGAGACAGCTTTAGATCATTCTTTTAAACAATTGGAAATTTCGGGAGTTGCGATTCTAACCTGTGGTGCGAAGTTTAAAAGTAAATTCAAAAGACACAGGATGAAGGAATCGGGGGCATACAAAAAGCCAGCAAAAGACGTAACTGTAGCCCACCATGAGAAAATATACGAAAAGGTGTCCACAAGGGACTTACAAGAGTTATGGGCACGATGCATCTGTAAGGGCCAACATGCGTCCTTTGGGGAGCTTGTGGCATTTATCCAGGAGAGGGTAGATGAGGGAAAGCTAAGGCCCAAACAGGCAAACGGTCTCTTGGCATTTGGGGCACATTACTGTGCTCGGAGAGATGAGGAATCAATGAGGCAGGATGAAAAAGAGATTCGAGATTTAAAGGGAGAGATACAAGGTTTAAAAGAACTAAAAGTCAAAGAGATTCAACTAAAAGAAAAAGAGATTCAAAGTATGAAAGAACAGAAAGAAGAAGGCATCCAGCTTGTTAGGCAGTTAAAGGAGGGAGAAATCCAGCATTTGAGACAAGAAATCGATCGATTAGGCCACAGTATCAGGCAACTAGAAAGAGGAGCCGAGCAGGCAGCTTCGTTGCCACAGCAACAAAGCCTCTCAAATTTAAATGCAGGAGCAGCCGTCGCTGCAGCAAATGAAACCAGATTATGGCACAAGATATATAAATTGGAAAACCTGGGGCTCCGGCAGGAAGTAGAAGACATGAGGGGGGCATTAAGGGAAGCAATTAAGAAGCCACATAGGGAGGCAGACAACTCCTGGTGCCACCTAGAAATAGCGTGGCTAAAGAGTAAATTAGGGCAGCAACAGGCTCTAGTATCCGCAGTAACACGGGGAGCCATAACAGAGACAACAGAAGGGGACGAGGGGGAGACAGATTGGAAAGTAGAAGGCAGTCAGTATAATCCCCAGGACAGCGGTGAAGGATGGGATACCTTGGAGACACAAGGGCCAACCATAACAGTAGTGACCACCTCTGTCACATCACTAGTAACCATACCGACTCACGGCCCATATCTGGTGCCGACGCCACGGCGTGTAGCCACGAGTTGGGGCCCATTAATGATGGGGACGACCCACTGGTAGTTAATAGGAGGTGGGCAGATTTCAGGAGGGGTCACCCTGAGTTAGACGAGGAAGACTTAACACGAGTCCTCCTCTTGGCCTGTTCCACTTCTTTAAAGAATAATCTGCCAGACGCGATCCTTCAGCGTGGCACAGCGACCGATGCAGTCGTGACCGAGATCCTAAACTTAGGGATCCAAAACTTAAACTTAGTGGCTATGCTTAGTCAGACCAAACAGCGCCCAGATGAGACCCCTAGAGCCTTCAGTAATCGCCTGTACGATATCTATGAACGTACCCAGAACCAGGCACCCGCAAATGCTGCAACAGGAAAGGACCAGGAACAATTCAAAACGATGTTCCTGACCCAACTCCACTCTTTAGTTAAAACCACCCTGGGCATAGCCGAGAGGCCCACCGATCAGTGGACAGATATAGAGATTAACGTTCAAAGAGCCTGGGAGATGGTAAAAGACCAGTTAAAGGTGAAGTCACCACCCACCGCAAAGAAACCAGTGTCAGCGGTGGAGGGATCTCGGTACTACCCCTTTAGGGGACAGTGCTTCAATTGTAAGAAGGAAGGTCACCTAGCAAAACACTGCAGGAGACCCAGACAGGCACCGGACCACGATGCAACGCATAGATACCTCCCGAGGGATGAACCCAAACCCTCTGGGATGGAACAACAATTGGCTCAGTTAGTTACCCTTCTAAAACAGGACGAATCCAAGCCCTCTGGGACGGATCAATGATTGGACCAGTTGATAACCTTCATGAAAGCCCAAATTGTCACGGCGAGGGGGGATGCAAAATCATTTACCGGTGCACGCAATCACCAATGTACACCCATTGGAAATGCAAAACCCTATCGTCAATGCACACCCATTGGAGGGACCCCCTCCAAAGATCCACCCTATGATGGGGTTTGGCCCCCAAAGATTGGTCGGAAGTGGGGTTCCGACATGATGGTAGCGGGAGACCAGTAGTCCTTGTTGTCTTAAAAAGGGGCTGGCAGCAGCTTATGCTTATAGACACTGGCTCAGCCGTTACCATCATCCACACCCCGTACCCTGAACGCCATGCAGCGGCGGGCAAGGGTTGTATGGCCCTTAACGGGTTTAATGGTGATACAACCACCGCGTATACAGGGAAGGCCTCTGAACTTCAGTTGGGAGGCCTCACCTGTGAGGTCCCAGCGCCGATGCTGATGACCACCCCCGACGGAAGGGGAATTTCAGGGACTGATGTGTTGGATCAGTATGGCGCGGTAATAGATTACAGTCCGGACTGTGTTTGGATGGGATTGAGAAATAATGCAAAAGTGATAGAAATTTCAGATGCTCACTCTGTTTTTGCTATTAAAAAGCCATCCGAGTATGACCCGTCCGGGGAGCGAAAATGAAGCTGTGGCAAAAACTAATTCAGGAACACCGAGAGGTGTTTGCCACGTGCCAGCACGATTGTGGAAAAATGGCAGGTGAAGAGTCTATTGAGGGACCCCCCCACTCATTCACCAAACAGTACCCCATCCCAAGGGAGAGTCACCCTTACATCCGAGACACCATAAAATCCCTAGTCGAGCAGGGTGTTGTTAGGACAGGCACTTTCACAACCAAGTCACACACATGGCCGGTTAAACAGCCTGATAGCAGCTGGCGACTGACTATTGATTACAGAAAGTTAAATTCTGTAACGCCAGCCTGCTCACCGGTAGTAAGAAAAGCTCCCACCATATTATCTCAAATTCCTGCTGGTTCCAAGTACTTCTCGACCCTCGACATCGCCAATGGATTCTGGAGTATCCCTGTTGAAAGCGAGGACCAGTACAAATTCGCGTTCACATTTGAGGACCAGAGCTATACCTGGACATGCCTGCCTCAGGGGTTCCACAATGCCCCCACGATCTTCCACAAAAGAATGGCTGCAGTTTTAAAAGACTTTTCCCGCCCTACCTGCTTGCTACAGTACATAGACGATCTACTGCTGGCAACCGATAGCATGGAGGAGCATCGGTCCCTTTTGCACGAACTGTTGACATTGTTGGCTCAGGCGGGACTAAAGGTGAATCCCCGGAAGGCTCAGTTGGTAAAAGAACGGGTCACCTTTCTGGGAGTGTCCATTTCTCCAGAGGGATCGTCCCCCGACTCCCACAAGGTGGAGATAATACAGCGACTACCATTACCCACTTCCAAAACAGCCCTACGACCATTCTTGGGTTTGGTGGGGTACCAAAGGAACTTTATCCCAGGCTTTGCCGAGTGCGCAAAGCCCCTGTATGATTTGATAAAACTGCAGGGTGATGACATACGCCCGGCTTGGACTGATGCTCACACCCAGTCCGTGGCCAAATTAAAAACTGCAGTGATGCAGGCCGCATGTCTGATTCCTCCTGATCCCACGCAGCCCTTCCATTTGGAGGTCGGGGCCACAGAACAAAGCCTGGCCGCAGTTCTGTGCCAAACGCGAGCTGATCGACTACAGCCCATTGAATGTGCGTCTCGAATCCTGCAGGGGGCAGTAAAGACATGCGAGCGCCACCTGCTGGCCATCTTCTGGGCACTACATCATTTTATCTTTATTTCTGGGCAGACCCCTTCCTCAACCGACAGCCAGACCCCTTCCTCACCCGACAGCCTGGGCCCCCAATCCCAGACTAGCCACTGCCCCTGACTCAGTTGCTGATGTTCAAAAGAAAGCCACACGCCTGCCCGGTGATGTGTGTTCCACCAGAGGTGGGTCAGGAGCTGCTCTCCCTCTTTCACTCCCACCCCACGGCAGGGCACTATTCAGCCCTGGTAACCTTCTATAAGGTGGCATCCACAGCTTGGTGGCCTGCAGCACAATCCTCCCACGTGCACTAACCGAGCCGCGCCCCCACCTCAAGGGCCATGGACTCACCTCCAGATAGACTTCATTGGGCCACTTCCACAGGCGCAAGGCAATTTTCGGCATGCCCTTGTGGATCGAAGCATTCCCCTGCCGCTCCAACACCGCAATCACAGCAGCCAAAACACTATTAAATCATGTGTTTTGTAGGTGGGGAGTACCGCTACAAGTGGACAGAGATCAAGGTTCGCACTTTACCGGTAAGATTTTTACCCACCTGCAGGAAATGTTGGGGATAAAACACAAACTATGTATTGCTCACCACACCCAGTCATCCGGAGGGGTCGAAAGGGGGAACAGGACCCTCAAGTTAATGTTAAAAAAATTGTGTATGGACCACCCCACTCAATGGGCTAACATGCTGCCAATGTGCTTAATGGCAATGAGGTCCACACCTCATAAAACAACAGGAGTCTCCCCATATCAGGCCATGACGGGGAGACTGATGAGAACGCCAGGCCAGCTAACACTAACGGGGATGAACATCTTGACAATGGAACCATGTAGTTCCAATTGGCTGGAACAAGTGGTATATCACACCGATCAGATGAATTGATTTGTGGCCACGGAATTGGGGAAGTCAAAAAGACAAATTAAAAGGTACTTTGACAAGAAAGTACATCCCTTTGAGTATCAGGTGGGGGACACCGTAATGATTCCAAATTATGGGAAAAAGAAGCATGCCTTTGAGCCCAGGTGGTGGGGACTGCATACGATGATAGACCGATTGAACCCCGCGGTTTATTTGATTACCGGGGAAAAAGGGCGTTAAGTACAAGAAATGGTATCATATTAACCAGTTAAAAACGGCCAAAGAGTAAACACTACACTGATCTTGTTTCCCACAGGACCATGATACGGATCCTTATGATTGTCGGGACGATACTGGACAGCGGTCATCCACCTCACAGAGACATTAAATACAGATGACACAGAACAATGCCATCAACAGCAGAGCTGTACAGTTGCTAGGAGCCAGCCCATGGTGGGAAACAATGTATAATGTAGAACAACACCCCTGGCTCAGAACCCTCTCAATGCTTATGCTACTGGCACAAGCCATAATTGTAGTGGTGGGGATAGAAACATAGAATCTAGGAGCAGGAGTAGGCCATTCGGCCCGTCGAGCCTGCTCCGCCATTCAATACGATCATGGCTGATCATCCAAATCTAGTACCCTGTCCCTGCTTTAATCCCCACAGTACACATATCCCACCCTACCCCCGTAACCCCACGTCATCGTGATCAGCTACCTGAGAAAACTCCTTAGAAAACTGAACCACCATATGCGAGCCCTGAGGAGGTAAACCAAATGAGGGGTCAATAAGGATATTTCCCCCTCAAGGCGGGGAATCTGTAAGAATAAAAATATATGTTTTGTATGTGTGATGGACTTGAGATTATTAATATAAGATGTATGTAATAAAGGTGAATTTGATGTGTATGGATCTCCCCTGGGTGAGCAGAGCTCAAGGCAACGGTGCAAAACTTAACAAAGGAAACCTGCATAACAGGATAACCCCCCACAGAGACAGCATCGAAAACCCATCGAAACTCAACATCAAAACTCAGGAGCCATTAGAAGGTGTAGGGGGTGGTGTGGTGGGGACAGCTTCACCTCTGACTTCAGTGAGCGGTTCGAATCGCTCCCACTCCCCTGGTTCTAGACCTTGGACTTATTTAGGGGTCGTGAACAAAGGTGCAGCAGACAACAGGTTTTGATGAAAGAACTTTAACTTTTATTCAAAAAAAGGTAAATACAACACAAACAATCTTAAAACACACTTAATACTTAAACACAGGTTGGGGAACACACGGTACAGGCGAGGGAGAATTACAGTATACAAAACCCCTTATCCCTCCCAATCCCACTACCTAGCTAGGTTTGATTCCAGAGGATCAGGGATAATGCTCACCACTCCTCGACAGTTCTTGACAGTTGAGGTATTTCGCGATTTCGGGGTTCACTGGGGTTTTTGGTTGTTGGGGCCTGCCGTACCCCGGACGTGGTAGAAGACTTCAGCTGCACTCCAGGTCAGTTTGGGTCTGTCCGCTGATGCGGTAAGGTGCGTATTGGATTATATCAGGTGAGTACCCGATTTTCTTCGTTAGAGGTAGGGTTTAGAGTTTTTTAAGGGAAAATCTTACCCAGGGGTAAGTCAGGAATAGTTTGTAGCGTGGAAACGTTTTTTTTTCCTGGTGTTGGTCTTTCGGTGGTCGCAACGGCCTGGTTCGCACCTGGTTGGTCGGTGGCGTTGTGTTGGTTGGTTCGTGGGGCCTTGATTGCTGCGAGGCGTTGGGAACCTTTTTCCCAGTCGGGTCCGTCGATGACCCCCCCCCTTACTGTGGCGTGTTGTCCTTGCGTGCCTCGGTACTGTTACTAACTTTAAACTGCCTCTCTGGACAGCCTTGAACTAACTTTTAGTATAGTGTTGTAACAAACCGCACGGCTTGAACAGACACCACCACAGTGTCTCTCGGGTTCCTCGTGTCTTCTTGCCCGTGGCTTGAGGCCTGCCTGCCTTCCGAAGGTTCTTCTTGTGACTCGTTCCTTGTTGCTTGGCTCTGGTGTCGCCCTCGTGTCGTGTGTGTTGAACCTGTGAGGCTCTCTTTCTTCGCTTGCTTCTTGGGGGAATAGGCCCCCAATTATACTGTTCAGGTCTATTGTGTTTTTCGCGCCAGAACTGTTTTACTAATCGATTTCGCGTTAAAGTGATTTAGGTTTCAGTTGAGGCCTGTTTATCTTCGCGCCAAATCTCGCTTCTTTTGTCTTAGGTTTTTGGCGGGCTCGTTAAGTCTGATGACTTTAACTTTGTGTTAACTTGTCCTGATGGCTACCGATGTCTTCCATTGAGACAGGGCCTCTATCTACCCGCCAAATCTCGCTTCTTTTGTCTTAGGTTTTTGGCGGACTTGTTAAACTGTTCCTGTCGATACTTGGCTAATCGGTTTTTGATGGGATGATGGGCTATGAAAGTTTTATTTGTTAGGAATTGTTTTCAGACTTCCAGTATCCTGTCTGGACCTGGGGATTTCCAAAGGGGCTTGTTTATTAATTTTTGAATGTGTTTGTGATGTTTTGGATGAGGCTGTTCCTCCTTGGTTGGATTGCAGTGCAAACATCTCCTAGACAGCTTGACTTGGTCCCACTACCCAAAAGCTGTCCACTGCCTCACCACACCCCTTCCCACAGCCTGTGTTTCTGTGACTGCAGGTTTACCCAATGGCCCTTTTAAAAAGGTATCTTATCATCCAAAGTCATTTTCCTCCTTCCTTGATCCTGTCAAAATATACTCCAAAACTGAGGTTTTGACCTCAAATTCCTTCAGTTCGGTCCCACCATTCCAAATTCGTGTTAAGATCCAAAAATCACCCCCTTTAGGGTTCTATTCGAGCTTCTGGGGGATTTTGCGAAGCCTACAAAGGTGTTAACAAACAACTAACTTAATCAAGAAATGGCACCAGCCCCTGCAGACAGACACATGTTCAAAGGAAAGCCAATCAAGAACTGCCATGAAACTAAGACCCAATCCTGGGGTCTTAGCAATTTAGACTAGAGACAATGGACTTAAAAAGATATAAAATAAGGAACCCAAATGCTCTCAGTCTCTCTCTGGATGACCACGTGGAAAAGCAGGAAGCCCTCCCTCTACAGACCAGACCAAGAAGCAAGGAAAAAGGCCGCATGCATTGCTTGACTCAGGGAAGTACCAGTCTGTGTAAATCTAACCCATTACCTTACCTGTTGTAATCGAGTAGAGTCCTTAGGATACCAGTAGGCTATTGTTTTGATGTGTGTGTTTAATAAACTTATTCCAAATTGTTTCAAAAGAATTGGTCTTGCTGTCAATTTAATACCAGTCGAAATAAAAAGCTTACAGGTCTCAGCACTGATCCTTGTGGAACACCACTACCCACCTTCTGCCACTGTGAATAGCTACCCTTTACTCCCACTCTCTGCTTTCTTTCTTGAAGCCAGCTAGTGATCCATTCTCTGACCTTATTCTTTAGTCTATTATGGGGTACCTTATCGAAGGCCTTTTGGTAATCTAGATAAATTACATCTACTGCATTACCATTGTCTACTCTCTTTGTTACCTCTCAAAAAATTCAATAATGTTGGTCAAGCAAGATTTTCCCTTTTGAAATCCATGCTGACTATTCATTATTATATTTTTGGTTTCTAGATGTTCTTCTATTTTCTCCTTTAGTAGTGATTCCATTATTTTTCCAACCACCGATGTTAAGCTGACTGGTCTATAATTTCCTGGACATGTTCGATCCCCCTTCTTAAATATAGGTACTACGTTAGCTATCCGCCAGTCCTCTGGCACTACACCTTTTTCTAATGAATTATTAAATATGTGCAGTAATGCCTCTGCTATCTCTTCCCTAGATTTAAAAAAAATGCGTGGATGCAATCCATCCGGACCAGGGGTTTTATCCTCTTTGAGTTTGGTTAGTTTATTTAATATATCCCCTCTTTTTATTTTAAATGCACTTATCTCATTTCTCATCTCATCATCCAATGTCATGTCCGCCTGTTCTATCTCCCTGGTAAATACTGAAGCAAAATAATGATTTAATATTTCTGCCATCTCTCTATCGTTACCTGTGGTATTATCCTGTCTCTCCCTCAATGGCCCTATTCTCATCCCAACCTTCCTTTTTTTATTGATGTGCCTGTAAAATATTTTACTATTTTGTTTTATGTTCCTTGATAATTTAATTTCATAGTTCCTCTTTGCCTTCCTAATTGTTTTTTTGACTTCTCTCCTAATCCCTTCGTATTCTCTCTTATCATGCACTCCCCTGCTGTCTGTGTACTTAATGTATGCTCTTTCCTTACCCTCAATTGTTCCCTTTTGTCTTTATTCATCCATAGAGTCTTATTAGTGTTTAGTTTGTTCTTTCCTTTCAGCAGAATATATTTTTCCTGCATTCTGTTGAACACCGTTTTAAATGTTTCCCATTGTCGTTCTACATCGTTGTTGGCCCTGTTTTATTACGGGGACTGTGTGCAGTGCTGTACAGACAGTTTAACCCATTTTTAATAGGATTTCCTCTCACTTTATGTTTAACCATCTTTTTAGACTCCTGTTCTATAACTCTATTTGTTCCCTTACCATCAAGGTCCTCCCTTACTTTACTCTTTCCTACGCTCACTTTTCCTGTTTTGTTTATATTTAGGCTGCTTACGTTTCTTGTAGATTCCCCCCCACCCACCCTTCTTACTAGTTTAAAGCCTTTGCCACCTCCCTATTTACCCTTTCCGCTAGGACATGGGTCCCTTCCCATTTCAGGTGGAGCCCGTCCCAACGGTACAGCTCCTTCCTGTCCCAGAACTGGGGCCAGTGTCCCATGAAAAGGAACCCCTCTTTCCCACACCACCCCTTTAGCCATGTGTTAATTCTCCTGATCTGTCTGCCTCTGTGCCAATTTGCACGTGGCTCGGGCAATAATCCAGAGATTATTACCCTCGAGGTCCTGCTTTTTAATTTAGAGCCTAACTCCTGATACTCGTTCAGCAGGACCTCCTCCCTGTTCCTACCTATGTTGTTTGTTCCAACATGGACCACGACAACTGGATTTACCCCCTCCCTTTCCAAGTTCCTCTCCAGCCACCATGAGATATCCCTTACCCTGGCACCAGGTAGGCAACACACCCTTTGGGATTCTCATTCTTGGCTGCAGAGGACGCTATCTATCCCCCTAATTATAGAGTCCCCTATCACTACCACATTTCTATTCTTTTCTCCCCCCCCCACCCCCCCACCCCCCCCTTGGACAGCCTTCTGAGCCACAGTGCCTTGGTCTGCATCGTGGCTGTCTTCCCTGCAGTCTTTCTCCTTGTCCTCACAGGTAGCGAGTACATCGTACCTGTTGGACAGGACCAGTGTCTCAACCTCTCCTAAATCCCGCTACCCATCTCCCTAACAGTCACACCCTCCCTTTCCTGAACCTGTGCTTTCCTCTGGGGTGTGACTGTATTCTGGATAAAACTGTCCAGATACTCCTCCCCCTCCCTTATGTGTCGGAGTGTCTCCAACTCGCACTCCAGCTCAATGACTCTGAGCCGGAGAGATTCGAGATGGAGACATCTCCTGCAGACGTGTTTGCTCGGGACAGTCTCGCTGTCCACAAACTCCCACATACTGCAGTCGAGACACACAACCTGCCCTGCCATATCTTAGACTAGCCATATTTTATTTATTTAATTAGTTAAAGTCTTTACAGTGCTGGAGAGAGCCATTACACTACTAGGTGTATTCCAAAGGCCACCAACTAGTGGGAAAGATATAGAGGAGCAAATTTGCAGGGTAATTACAGAGAGGTGCAAGAACTATAGAGTAGTGATAATGCAGGATTTCAATTATCCCAATATAGACTGGGATAGTAATAGTAACTGCTGACCACCAAACTTCCTTTTCTGGCTTCCATGTTAGCTGACATTGTTAACGGTTCTCTCTCCTCAGGTCCTGTCCCCCTCCCCCTCAAATATGCCGTCATCACCCCTCTCCTCAAAAAAAACACTTCACCCCTCCGTCCTTGCAAACTACCGCCCCATCTCCAACCTCCCTTTCCTTTCCAAAGTCCTTGAACATGTTGCCTCCCAAATCCGTGCCCATCTTTCCCGCAACTCCATGTTTGAATCCCTCCAATCAGGTTTCCGCCGTTGCCACAGTACTGAAACGGCGCTCATCAAAATCACAAATGACATCCTTTGTGACTGTGACAAAGGTAAACTATCTCTCCTCGTCCTTCTTGACTTGTCTGCAGTCTTTGACACGGTTGACCACTTCATCCTTCTCCAACGCCTCTCCACCATCGTCCAGCTGGGTGGGACTGCACTCGCCTGGTTCCATTCTTATCTATCTAATCGTAGCCAGAGAATCACCTGCAACGGCTTCTCTTCCCGCTCCCGCATCGTTACCTCTGGTGACTCCCAAGGATCTATCCTTGGCCCCCTCCTATTTCTCATCTACATGCTGCCCCTTGGCGACATCATTCGAAAACACAGCGTCAGTTTCCACATGTACGCTGATGACACCCAGCTCTACCGCACTACCTCTTCTCTCAACCCCTTCACTGTCTCTGAATTGTCAGACTGCTTGTCCGACATACAGTTCAGCAAACATTTTCTCCAACTAAATATTGGGAAGACCGAACCATTGTTTTCAGTCCTGCCACAAACTCCATTCCCTAGCCACTGACTCCATCCCTCTCCCTAACATCGGTCATGGCTGAACCACACTGTTCGCAACCTTGGTGTCACATTTGACCCTGAAATGAGCTTCCGACCACAAATCCGCGGCATAAGTAAGACCGCCTATTTCCACCTCCATAACATCGCCCGTCTCCGCCCTTGCCTCAGCTCATCCGCTGCTGAAACCCTCATCCATGCCTTTGTTACCTCTAGACTTGACTATTCCAATGCACTCCTGGCTGGCCTCCCACATTCCACCCTATGTAAACTTGAGGTCATCCAAAACTCAGCTGCTCGTGTCCTAACTCGCACCAAGTCCCGTTCACCCATCGCCCCTGTGCTCGCTGACTTACATTGGCTCTCGGTTAAGCAACACCTCGACTTCAAAATTCTCATCCTTGTTTTCAAATCCCTCCATGGCCTCGCCCCTCCCTATCTCTGTAATCTCCTTCAGCCCCACAACCCCCCGAGATATCTGCGCTCCGCTAATTCTGCCCTCTTGAGCATCCCTGATTATAATCGCTCCACCATTCGTGGCCGTGCCTTCTGTTGCCTCGGCCCTAAGCTCTGGAATTCCCTGCCTAAACCTGTCCGCCTCTCTACCTCTCTTCCTCCTTTAAGATGCTCCTTAAAACCTACCTCTTTGACCAAGCTTTTGGTCACCTGCCCTAATTTCTCCTTATGTGGATCAGTGTCAAATTTTTTGTCTTATAATATTCCTGTGAAGCATCTTGGGACATTTTACTACGTTAAAGGCACTATATAAATATAAGTTGTTGTTGTTGTTGAAGTGTAGAGGGCAGAGAGGGGGAAGAACTTCTGTAATGTGTTCAGGAGAACTTTCTTGATCAGTACGTTTCTGGCCCAATGAGGAAGGAGGCATTGCTGGATTTGGTTCTGGGGAATGAGGTGGGTCAAGTGGAGCAAGTGTCAGTAGGGGAACATTTAGGGAACAGTGATCATAGTATCATAAGTTTTAGGTTAGCTATGGAAAAGGACAGGGAGCAATCTAGAGTAAAAATACTTAATTAGAGGAAGGCAAATTTCAGTAGATAGAGAACGGATCTGGCCCGAGTAAATTGGAATCAAAGATTGGCAGGCAAAACTGTAATCAAACAATTTAAAGAGAAGATGGTTCGGGTACATTCTCACGAGGGGGAAAGGTAGGGCAACTAAAGTAAGAGCTCCCTGGATGATGAAAGAGATAGAGAGTATGATGAAGCAGAAAAAGAGTGTGTTTGACAGATGTCAGGTTGAGAATACAAGTGAGAATCAGGCTGAATATAGAAAGTTCAGAGGGTCAGTGAAAAAGAAAATAAGAGGGGCAGAGAGAGAGTATGAGAATATCTCTTAATGCCTCTTTACTTCACCTGCCTTCCATCCTATCACTGACCTTCCCTTTTGTTCTTTCATCCCCTCCCCCATTTCCCAGCCCCTAAACTTGCTTTAAAATCTGTTCTATTTCCTGCTTTTTTCCAGTTCTGACGAAAGATCTTCGACCTGAAACGTTAACTCTGTTTCTCTCTCCACGGATGCTGCCTGGCCTGCTGAGTTTTTCCAGCATTTTCTGTTGTTATTTTGGATTTCCAGCATCCGCAGTATTTTGCTATTGTATTAGAGTATGAGAATAGGTTGGCAGCTAACATAAAAGGTAATCCAAAAGTCTTCTATAGGCATATAAATAGTAAATGAGTAGTAAGCGGAGGGGTGGGGCTGATTAGGGACCAAAAAGGAGAACTACGCATGGAGGCAGAGGGCATGGTTGAGGTACTAAATGAATACTTTGCATCTGTCTTCACCAAGGAAGAGGATGCTGCCATAGACAAAGTGAAGGAGGAGGTAGAGGAGATACTGGATCAGAATAAAATTGATTAAGGGGAGGTGCTAGAAAGGCTGTATGTAGTTGAAGTTGATAAGTCAAAGGATCGGATGGGATGCATCCTAGGATGCTGAGGGAAGTTAAGGAGGAAATCGCGGAGGTACTGGCCACAATATTCCAATCCTCCTTAGATACAGGGGTGGTGCCAGAGGACTGGAGAATTGCAAATGTTATACCCTTGTTCAAAAAAGGGTGTAAAGATAAACCCAGCAACTACAGGCCAGTCAGTTTGACCTCGGTAGTGGGGAATCTTTTAGAAACAGTAATCAGGGACAAAATTAACAGTCACTTGGAAAAGTGTAGATTAATTAAGGAAAGCCACTACGGATTTGTTAAAGACAAATCGTGTTTAACTAACTTGATTGAGTTTTATGATGAGGTAACAGAGAGGATTGATGAGGACAATGCAGTTGATGTGGCGTACATGGATTTCCAAAAGGCGTTTGATAAAGTGCCACATAATAGGCTTGCCAGCAAAGTTGAATCCCATGGAATAAAAGAGACAGTGGCAGCATGGATACGAAATTGGCTAAGTGACAGGAAACAGAGAGTAGTGGTGAACGATTGTTTATCGGACTGGAGGAAGGTATACAGTGGTGCTCCCCAGGGGTCGGTACTTGGACCACTGCTTTTCTTGATATATATTAATGACTTTGATGTGGGTGTACAGGGCACAATTTCAAAATTTGCAGATGACACAAAACTTGGAAGTATAGTGAACAGTGAGGAGGAGAGTGATAGACTTCAAGAGGACATAGACAGGCTGGTGAAATGGGCGGACACGTGGCAGATGAAATTTAACGCAGAAAAGTGCGAAGTGATACATTTTGGTAGGAAGAATGAGGAGAGGCAATATAAACTAAATGGTACAATCCTAAAGGGGGTGCATGAACAGAGAGACCTGGGGGTATATGTGCACAAATCGCTGAAGGTGGCAGGGCAGGTTGAGAAAGCAGTTAAAAAAGCATCCGGGATTCTGGGCTTCATAAATAGAGGTCATGATGCGGAGATGCCGGTGTTGGACTGGGGTGGACAAAATTGAGAGGTCGCACAACACCAGGTTATAGTCCAACAGTTTTATTTGAAATCACAAGCTTTCGGAGCTATCGATTGCCCCTTCCTCAGTAAAAAAGTAAAAATTTTAAAGCTTTTCGTTTTACATACAGACGGCAGCTTTTGACACGTTAGAACCCCTGCGACTACACCTCATTGTCTCAGTTGTATCTTGCTATGTCTTTGATGTGGTACCTTCCTGGCTGACCTGATTAACTTTATCACACCTCGGCAGATAGTCAGGATGATTTAATTTAGTGGTCTGCAATTGTAAGGTACACATGCTTTGTTCTCTATCTATATATGCTTTGGCGATTCTGTATCTATTTACTTCACCTGAGGAAGGGGCAATCGATAGCTCCGAAAGCTTGTGATTTCAAATAAAACTGTTGGACTATAACCTGGTGTTGTGCGACCTCTCAATTTCATAAATAGAAACATAGAGTACAAAAGCAAGGAAGTTATGATGAAACATAGAAACATAGAAACATAGAAAATAGGTACAGGAGTAGACCATTCGGTCCTTCGAGCCTGCACCGCCATTCAATGCGTTCATGGCTGAACATGCTACCTCAGTACCCCATTCCTGCTTTCTCGCCATACCCCTTGATCCCCTTAGTTGTGAGTGTTATATCTAACTCCCTTTTGAATATATTTAGCGAACTGGCCTCAACAACCTTCTGTGGAAGAGAATTCCATAGATTCACCACTCTCTGGGTGAAGAAGTTCCTCCTCAGCTCAGTCCTAAATGGCTTCCCCTTAATCCTTAGACTGTGACCCCTGGTTCTAGTTTTCCCTACCATTGGGAACATTCTGCCCGCATCTAATTTGTCTAAACCAGTCAGGATTTTAAATGTCTCTATAAGATCCCCCCTCATTCTTCTGAACTCCAGAGGATACAAGTTCAGTTGACCCAATCTTTCTTGATATGTCAGTCCGGCCATCCCAGGAATCAATCTAGTGAACCTTCGCTGCACTCCCTCAATAGCAAGAATGTCCTTCCTTAAGTTAGGAGACCAAAACTGCGCACAATACTCCAGGTGTGGCCTCACCAAGGCCCTGTACAACTGTAGCATCACCTCCCTACTCCTGTACTCAAATCCCCTTGCTATGAAGGCCATCATTCCGTTTGCTTTCTTGACTGCCTGCTGCACTTGCATTCCCACCTTCAGTGACTGATGTACCATGACGCCCAGGTCTCGTTGCACGTCCCCTTTCCCTAATCTGCCACCATTCAGGTAATAGTCCGCCTCTCTATTTTTACCACCAAAGTGGATAACCTCACATTTATCCACATTGTACTTCATCTGCCATACATTTGCCCATTCACCCAACCTGTCCAAGTCACTCTGTAGCCTCCTAGCATCCTCCTCATTGTTCACACTGCCTCCCAATTTAGTGTCATCCGCAAATTTGGAGATATTACATTTAATCCCTTCGTCCAAATCATTAATATATAATGTAAACAGCTGGGGTCCCAGCACCGAACCCTGCGGTACCCCGCTGGTCACTGCCTGCCATTCTGAAAAGTACCCATTTACTCCTACTCTTTGTTTCCTGTGTGCCAACCAGTTCTCAATCCACGTCAACACATTACCCCCAATCCCATGTGCTTTAACTTTGCTCACCAATCTCTTGTGTGGGACCTTGTCGAAGGCCTTCTGAAAGTCCAAATACACCACATCTACTGGTTCCCCCCTGTCCACCCTATTGGAAACATCCTCAAAAAATTCCAGAAGATTTGTCAAGCATGATTTCCCTTTCACAAATCCATGCTGACTTGGACCTATCATGTCGCCACTTTCCAAATGGTCTGTTATGACATCTTTAATAATTGCTTCCATCATTTTACCCACCACCGATGTCAGGCTGACCGGTCTATAATTCCCTGCTTTCTCCCTCCCTCCTTTTTTAAAAAGAGGGGTTACATGAACCTTTATAAAACACTGGTTCAGCCTCAACTGGAGTATTGTGTCCAATTCTGGGCACCGCACTTTAGGAAGGATGTGAAGGCCTTAGAGAGGGTGCAGAAAATATTTACAAGAATGGTTCCAGGGATGAGGGACTTCAGTTACGAGGATACATAGATACATAGATACATAGAAGATAGGAGCAGGAGTAGGCCATCCGGCCCTTCGAGCCTGCTCCGCCATTTAATGAGATCATGGCTGATCCTCCAATTCAGTATCCCGTCCCCGCCTTCTCTCCGTAACCCTTAACCCCTTTTGCCTGTAGAAATATATCTAATTCCCTCTTAAATATATTTAATGAGCTGGCGTACACTGCCCTCTGTGGCAATGAGTTCCACAGGTTCACCACCCTCTGAGTGAAGAAATTCCCCCTCATTTCTGTCCTAAATGGTTTAGCCCTTATCCTTAAATTATGTCCTCTAGTTCTGTTCTCACCCGCCAAGGGAAACATTCCTTCTGCATCTAGTCTGTCTAGACCTGTCAGAATTTTATACACTTCTATGAGGTCCCCTCTCAATCTTCTAAACTCCAGTGTGTACATCCCTAAACTACATAGTCTCTCCTCATAGGTCAATCCCGCCATTCCTGGTATCAGCCTGGTGAATCGCCGCTGCACCCCCTCCATGGCAAGAACATCTTTCCTCAGATGAGGCGACCAAAACTGTACACAGTACTCGAGGTGTGGTCTCACCAGTGCCCTGTACAGCTGCAGCAAGGTATATGAAGGCCAGCATACTGTTTGCCTTCTTGACCGCCTGTTGCACCTGCATGCTCGCCTTCAGTGACTGGTGTACAAGAACACCCAGGTCTCTCTGTACTTCCCCCTCTCCCAATTTATTGCCATTTAAATAATAATTTGCCCTCCCGTTCCTGCACCCAAGGTGGATAACTTCGCACTTGTCCACATTATAGTGCATCTGCCATTTATCCGCCCAATCACCCAGTCTGTCCAAATCGCTCTGGAGCTTCCTGGTCTCCTCCTCTGAGCCCACCCCCCCTCCTAGTTTAGTGTCGTCTGCAAATTTGGAAATGCTGCATCCGACTCCCTGATCCAGGTCATTAATGTAAATTGTGAACAGCTGGGGACCCAGGACAGATCCCTGCGGTACCCCACTTGTTACTGCCTGCCATTCAGAAAATGAGCCGTTTATTCCAACTCTCTGTTTTCTATCTGACAGCCAGTTCTCTATCCACGTCAATACTTTCCCCTTTATCCCATGAGCTTCAATTTTCCATGCTAATCTTTTATGTGGGACCTTGTCGAAGGCCTTTTGGAAGTCCAGGTACACCACATCTACTGGCTCTCCCCCATCTATTTTACCAGTTACTCCCTCAAAAAATTCCAATAGATTAGTCAAGCACGATTTACCCTTTGTAAATCCATGTTGACTCTGTCCTATCCTGTCCCCATTTGCTAAGTGCTCCGCTATTTCATCCTTAATGATGGACTCCAGCATTTTGCCCACAACTGATGTAAGGCTTACAGGTCTGTAATTACCTGCTTTTTCCCTACCCCCCTTTTTGAATAGTGGGGTAACGTTAGCTACCCTCCAATCCATGGGCACTGTTCCCGAGTCTAATGAATTCTGAAAAATCATACTTAGTGCATCCGCTATCTCTAGGGCCACCTCCTTCAGTACCCTAGGATGCATGTTATCAGGCCCTGGGGATTTGTCCGCCTTCAATCCCTTTAGCTTCCTTAACACCATATCCTTAGAGATATTGATTTGCGTCAGTTCCTCCTTTGCCAATGTCCCTATTTTTCCCGATATCCCAGGGAGGTTTTTTGTGTCTTCCTTCGTAAAGACTGACCCAAAGTATGCATTTAGTTGGTCTGCCATTTCCTTATTTCCCGTTATATATTCCCCCGTATCTGACTGCAATGGACCAACTTTGGTTTTCACCAGTCTTTTCCTCTTGATATACTTACAAAAGCTTTTGGAGTTAGTTTTTATATTTTCCGCCAGCTTGCTTTCGTAAGCTATTTTGCCCCTCTTGATTAAGCCCTTTGCCCTCCTTTGCTCTATCTTAAACTGTTCCCAATCTTCCGCTCTGGCGCTTTTTTTGGCTATTTTATACGCCCTATCTTTGGATTTTATGCTGTCTCTAATTTCCCCTGTTATCCACGGTTGAGTCACCTTTTTAGATTTCCTTTTATGCCAGATTGGTATAAACAATTTTTGCAATTTTGTCATTCTATCTTTAAATGCTTGCCATTGTTTATCTACCTCCAGTCCTCCCAGGAACGTTGTCCAATCAGACCTACTCAGTTCCCGTCTAATGGCATCATAATTCCCCTTGTTTAAATTCAGGACCTTAGTCTCTGAGTCAATTTCTTCGCTCTCCATTTCGAGTGAGAAATCGATCATGTTATGATCGCTCTGACCCAAGGGTCCCCGTACAACAAGATTACTAATTAGTCCCTTCTCATTGCACAGTACCCAGTCCAATATAGCCTGTTCCCGAGTTGGTTCCTCGACATATTGATCCAGATAACCATCCCTTAAACACTCAAGGAATTCCTCCTCCTCATTATTTTTACTGATTAGGCTAGTCCAATCTATATGTAAGTTAAAGTCACCTATGATGACAGCTGTGCTCTTATTGCACGCTTCTCTAATTTCCCTCGTGATGCCCTCCCCAATCTCTATTTTACTATTTGGAGGCCTATATACCACTCCTGTTAATGTTTTTCGCCCCTCGCTATTTCTTAGCTCCACCCATATAGATTCTGTATTAACAGATAGACTGGAGAAGCTGGGGTTGTTCTCCTTGGAGCAGAGAAGGCTAAGAGGAGATTTGATAGAGGTGTTCAAAATCATGGGGGTTGAGACAGAGTAGATCGAGAGAAACTGCTCCCATTGGCAGAAGGGTCGAGAACCAGAGGACACAGATTTAAAGTGATTGGCAAAAGAACCAACGGAGACATGAGGAAAACATTTTTTATGCAGCGAGTGGTTGGGATCTGGAATGCACTGCCTGAAAGGGTGGTGGAGGCAGACTCAATCACGGCTTTCAAAAGGCAATTGGATAAGTATCTGAAGGAAAAATTTTTGCAGGGCTACGGGGAAAGGGTGGGGGAGTGGGACTAGCTGAAGTGCTCTTGCGGAGAGCCGGCACGAGCTTGACGGGCCGAATGGCCTCCTTCTGTGCTGTAACCATTCTATGATTCTTACTGAACGCAGACCATGGATCAAACCCAATAACTTCCTAGGGGGAAGCCCAGAAATGATTCACTTAACAGTCAGGAGTTCAACTTTGAAGCAAAGTGGGTAAGTGGGGAGTTCCCAGTGTGTCAGACTCCAGCACTAATCAAACGCCATTTAGTTTCACATCATGGCTTTGCAGCCCAAGTATTGGCATGGCTCAGTGGTCGCACTCTTGCCTCTTGATTTAGAAGGTTGTGGGTTCAAGCCCCACTCCAGTGCATAATCCAGGTTGACACTTCAGTGCAGTACTGAGGGAGCGTTGTGCTGCCGGAGGTACTGGGTTTTTTTTTCAGATGAATCGTTAAAGTGAGGTCCTGTTTGCTTGCAGAAGATTCTCTGGCTCCTATTCAAAGAAGAGCAGGGAAGTTCTCCCAGTGCCCTGACCAACATCACCAAACATCACCAAACTGGTCATTCATCTCATTGTTGTTTGTGGGAGCTTGCTGTGCACAATTTGGCTGCCGCGTTTGCCTGCACTGCAACAGCGACTGCACTTTTTTTTGTTTTTTATTCATTCCTGGGATGTGGGCGTCGCTGGCAATGCCAGCATTTATTGCCCGTCCCTAATTGCACGCGAAGGTGGTGGGGAGCCGCTTTCTTGAACTGCTGCAGTCCGTGTGGTGATGGTACTCCCACAGTGCTGTTAGGGAGGGAGTTCCAGGATTTTGACCCAACAACGATGAAGGATCGGCAATATACTTCCAAGTCAGGATGGTGTGTGACTTGGAGGGAAACTTGGAGGTGGTGGTGTTCCCAGGCGCCTGCTGCCCTTGTCCTTCTAGGTGGAAGAGGTCGCGGGTTTGGGAGGTGCTGCCGAAGAAGCCTTGGCGAGTTGCTGCAGTGCATCTTGTAGATGGTACACACTGCAGCCACGGTGCACCGGTGGTGGAGGGAGTGATGTTTAAGGTGGTGGATGGGGTGCCAATCAAGCGGGCTGCTTTGTCCTGGATGGTGTCGAGCTTCTTGAGTGTTGTTGGAGCTGCACTCATCCAGGCAAGTGGAGAGTATTCCATCACACTCCTGACTTGTGCCTTGTAGATGGTGGACAGGCTTTGGGGAGTCAAGAGGTGAGACACTTACTTCATCGGTAAATGATTAGCTGTGAAGCGCTTTGAGACATCCTGAGGTTGTAGAAATGCAAGTTCTTTCTTTCTTTCTTTAATGCAGTCCTACCTCCACACCACCAGGTGTCCCCACTGCACTTTGCAAACCCTGCAAAAGTCCAACAGAGAAACAGAGGGAGCAAAAAATATAACGGATTAGGGAAACCTGAAATAAAAGATATGCTTGTCGGTTTTCGAGTTGCCTGGCTGCCTCTTTCCAACAGTAGTTAGCTTATCTGTGCACGGTGTCTAAATTGTCAGGCTGCTTGTCCGACATACAGTTCTGGATGAGCAAAAATTTTCTCCAATTAAATATTGGTAAGACCGAAGCCATTGTTTTCTGTCCCCGCTACAAACTCCGTTCCCTAGCCATTGACTCCATCCCTCTCCCTAACATCTGTCTGAGGCTGAACCACACTGTTCGCAACCTTGGTGTCATATTTGACCCTGAAATGAGCTTCCGACCACATATCCGCAGCATAACAAAGACCGCCTATTTCCACCTCCGTAACATCACCCGTCTCCGCCCTTGTCTCAGCTCCTCCGCTGCTGAAACCCTCATCCATCCCTTTGTTACCTCTAGACTTAACTATTCCAATGCACTCCTGGCGGGCCTCCCACATTCCACCCTACGTAAACTTGAGGTCATCCTAACCCACACCAAGTCCCGTTCATCCATCACCCCTGTGCTCGCTGACCTACATTGGCTCCCGGTTAAGCAACGCCTCGATTTCAAAATTCTCATCCTTGTTTTCAAATCCCTCCATGGCCTCGCCCCCCCCTATCTCTGTAATCTCCTTCAGCCCCACAATCCCCCCCACCCCACCGAGATATCTGCGATCCTCTAATTCTGCCCTCCTGAGCATCCCTGATTATAATCGCTCAACCATTGGTGGCCGTGCCTTCTGTTGCCTTGGCCCTAAGCTCTGGAATTCCCTGCCTAAACCTCTCCGCCTCTCTACCTCTCTCTCCTCCTTTAAGACGCTCCTTAAAACCTACCTCTTTGACCAAGCTTTTGGTCACCTGCCCTAATTTATCCTTATGTGGATCGGTGTCAAATTTGTTGTCTTAAAATACTCCTGTGCAGCGCCTTGGGACGTTTTACTACGTTAAAGGCGCTATATAAATACATGTTGTTGTTGTTGTTGTTGTTGCTTTTCACCTTTAAATGTTATTCTTTATTCTCCTCTTTGTTTCGGTTTCTCTTAAAGGGACTTCACCCAAACTGTTAACCTGTCACTTCCCATTTTTAGAATCTGCAGTCCCTGCCATGTGTTTTCAGCATTTTCTATTTCTGTTTTAGTAGGATCCCAGGCTGGGCACCTTGGGGGTCGAGTTTCCAACCCACCCCCCCCTTCCCCACCCCCGCCCAAGCACCCCCCAGCAAGGCGTGTGTCAGGCAGACTCTGCCTGAAGCAACCTCCGTGTGACCCGACCGGAGTCCGCCTGTAATTCTGGGTCCAGGTCATCTGATTAGGCCTGATGTTCCTCCCCTCCCCCACCTCCGCAATGCAAGCCAAGCCAGCAGAATGCATCGTCTTTTGGACGAGACCTTAAACCGAGGCCCCGTCTGCTCTCTCTCTTGGGTGGACGTAAAAGATCCCGCGGCCACTATTTCGAAGAAGAGCAGCGGGGGAGTTCTCCCCGGTGTCTTGGGGATATATTTATCCCTCAACCAACTTCACTAAAAAAACAGATGATCTGGTCATTATCACATGGCCGTTTGTGGGAACTTGCTGTGCGCAAATTGGTTGTCGTGTTTCCTACATTACAACAGCGACTACAATTTAAAAGTACTTCATTGGCTGTAAAGCGCTTTGGAACATCCTGAGGTTGTGAAATGCAAGTTCTTTCATTCTGAGGCTTTGGTATCAGTGGTAGGGCGTACTCCGATATCCATGTAATGTGATTATGAAGGAGACAGAAGAGGAGGACCAGGCAGGTAGTGCAGGAGTCCCCTGAGTCCATCTCGCTCACTAACCGGCTTTCATCTCTAAATACTGGTGATGGTTCCTCTGGGGAGTGCAGCCAGAGCCAAATCCACGGCACCATGGGTGGCTCAGCTGCACAGGGGGGGAGGAAGAAGTATGGAAGAGCAATAGTGATAGGGGATTCGATAGTTAGGGGAGCAGACAAGCGTTTCTGCGGCTGTAGATGTGACTCCAGGATGGTATGTTGTCTCCCTGGTGCCAGGGTCAAGGATGTCACTGAACGGCTGCAGGACATTCTGAGGGAGGAGGGTGATCAGTCAGAGGTCGTGGTCCATATCAGTACCAACGACATAGGTAGAAAGAGGGATGAGATCCTGCAGGCAGATTTTAGGGAGCTTGGAGAAAGATTTAAAAGATTACTCCCGGTGCCACGTGCAAATGAGTACAGAAATAGGAGGATAGAGCAGATGAATGCTTGGCTGGAGAGATGGTGCAGGAGGGAGGGCTTTAGATTCCTGAGGCATTGGGACCGGTTCTGGGGGAGGTGGGACCTGTACAAGCCGGACGGGTTGCACCTCAACAGGGCCGGGACCAATATCCTCATGGGGGGGGTTGCTAGTGCTGTTGGGGAGGGTTTAAACTAGCTTGGCAGGGGGATGGGAACCTGAGAGTGGATTCAGAAGGGAGAGAAGCCAAGCTGGAAATGGAAGGCAGAAAATTAGTAAGTGAGTTTGGAAGGCAGAGGAAACAAGAGCTAGAAAATAGACAACAAGGGAGTTTGGCAGTGCTAAATGGGATATACTTCAATGTAAGGAGTCTAGGGAATAAAGCAGATGAGCTGAGGGCACAGATAGACACGTGGGAGTATGATATTATAGCTATTACTGAGACATGGCTGAAAGAAGGGCAGGAATGGCAGCTCAACATTCCTGGTTACAGGGTTTTCAGGCGAGATAGAGAGGAGGGTTAAAAAGGAGGGGGGGGGGTCACAATATTGATTAAAGAAACAATTACAGCTGTGAGGAGGAATGATATCTTAGAAGGATCATCAAATGAGGCCATATGGGTTGAACTAAAGAACAAAAAAGTGGCAATCACACTGCTGGGAGTGTACTATAGACCCCCAAACAGTCAGAGGGAGATAGAAGAGCAAATTTGTGGGCAAATTTCTGACAAGTGCAAAAACAATAGGGCAGTAATAGTGGAGGATTTCAATTACTCCAATATTAACTAGGATACTACCAGTGTAAAAGGTACAGAGGGCGCAGGATTCCTAAATTGCATTCTGGAGAACTTTTTAGCCAATACGTAGCAAGCCCAACAAGAGAGGGGGCAGTTCTGGATTTAGTTCTGGGGAATGAAGCTGGGCAGGTGGAAAGGGTATCAATGGGAGAGCATTTTTGTGGTAGTGATAATAATTCAGTTAGTTTTAGCATAATTATGGAAAAGGACAAAGAAAAATCAGGAGTAAGGGTTCTAAATTGGGGGAAGGCCAATTTTACTAGGTTGAGAAGTGATTTAGCAAAAGTGGACTGGAAACAGTTACTTGAAGGTAAATCAGTGTCAGAGCAGTGGGAGGCATTCAAGAGGGAGATACATGGAGTTCAGGGTAAACATGTTCCCACAAAGAAAAAGGGTAAAACTGCCAAATTTAGAGCCCCCCGGATGACAAGGTGCATACAGGGTAAGATGAGGCAAAAAAGGGAAGCCTATATCAGATATGGTGAGCGCAATACTGCAGGAAGCCGAGAAGAGTATAGGAAGTGTCGGGGTGAAATTAAGAAGAAATTAGGAAAGCATCAAGAGGGCATGAAAAAATACTGGCAAGTAGAATCAAAGAAAATCCAAAGATCTTTTATAATTACATAAAGAGCAAAAGGATAACTAAGGAAAGAGTCGGGCCTATCATGGACCAAAATGGTGATCTATGTGTGGAGGCGGAGAATGTGGGGAAGGTACTGAATGAATATTTTGCAGCTGTCTTCACAAAAGAGGGGGACGATGGCGACGTTGAAGTTAAGGAGGAAGATAGTGAAACATTGGACGGGATAAACATAGTAAGAGAGGAAGTATTAAGGGGTTTAGCATCCTTGAAAGTAGATAAATTGCCAGGGCTGGATGAAATATATCCGAGGCTGTTAAAAGAAGCAAGGGAGTGAATTGCAGAGGCTCTGACCATCATTTTCCAATCCTCCCTGGCTCCAGGAGTGGTGCCAGAGGATTGGAGAACTGCTAACGTTGTACCATTGTTTAATACGGGAGGAAGGGATAAACCGCGCAATTACAGGCCAGTTAGTTTAACCTCGATAGTGGGCAAATTACTGGAATCAATTCTGAGGGACAGTATAAACCCTCATTTGGAAAGACACAGATTAATCAAGGACAGTCAGCATGGTTTTGTTAAGGGAAGGTCGTGTCTGACTAACTTGATTGAATTCTTTGAGGAGGTAACAAGGAGGGTCGATGAGGGCAGTGCGTTTGATGTAGTCTACATGGATTTTATCAAGGCTTTTGACAAGGTCCCACGTGGCAGGCTGATCAAAAAAGTAAAAGCCCATGGGATCCAAGGGAGAGTGGCAAATTGGATCCAAAATTGGCTCAGTGGCAGAAAGCAAAGGGTAATGGTTGAGGGGAGTTTTTGCGACTAGAAGGCTGTTTCCATTGGGGTTCCACAGGGCTCAGTACTCAGTCCCTTTTTGTGGTATATATCAATGATTTAAACTTAAATGTAGGGGGCATGATAAAGAAATTTGCAAATGATATAAAAATTGGCCGTGTGGTTGACAGTGAGGAGGAAAGCTTCAGACTGCAGGAAGATATCGATGAACTGGTCAGTTGGGCAGAACAGTGGCAAATGGAATTCAATCCGGAAAAGTGTGAGGTAATGCATTTGGGGAGGGGCAACAAGGCAAGGGAATACACAATTAATGGGAGAATACATAGAAACATAGAAAAATAGGAGCAGGAGTAGGCCATTCGCCCCTTCGAGCCTGCTCCACCATTCAATATGATCATGGCTGATCCTCTATCCCAATACCATATTCCCCCTCTCTCCCCATACCCCATTACTGAATACTGAGAGGTGTGGGGGAACAGAGGTACCTTGGAGTGTATATCCATAGATCCTTAAAGGTAGCAGGAGAGGTCGATAAAGTAGTTTAAAAGGCATACGGAATGCTTCCTTTATTAGCCGAGGCACAGAATATAAGAGCAGGGAAGTTATGCTGGAACTGTATACAACACTAGTTAGGCCACAGCTAGAATACTGCGTGCAGTTCTGGTCACCACATTACAGGAAGGATGTGATTGCACTGGAGAGGGTGCAGAGGAGATTTATGAGGATGTTGCCAGGACTGGAAAACTTTAGCTATGAGGAAAGATTGGATAGGCTGGTGTCGTTTTCCTTGGAACAGAGGAGGCTGAGGGGAGATTTAATTGAGGTGTATAAAATTATGAGGGGCCTAGATAGAGTGGATAGGAAGGACCTATATCCCTTAGCAGAGGGGTCAAGAAACAAGGGGCATAGATTTAAAGTAATTGGTAGAATGATTAGAGGGGAGTTGAGGAGAACTTTTTTCACCCAGAGGGTGGTGGGGGTCTGGAACTCACTGCCCGAAAGGGAGAAACCCTCATCACATTTAAAAAGTACTTGGATGTGCACTTGAAGTGCCGTAACCTACAGGGCTATTGACCTAGTGCTGGAAGGTGGGATTAGGCTGGATAGCTGGATAGTCCAAAAATGTGCGGGTTAGGTTGATTTGGCTATGATAAATTGACCCTTAGTGTTAGGGGGGGATTAAATATGTGGGGTTACGGGGATAGGATGGGATATGTTAGGGGGAATTAAATACGTGGGGTTACGGGGATAGGGTGGGATATGTGTCGGTGCAGGCTCGATGGGGATTCTGTGTGAGTAAGCAGGGACAGGGTACTGGATTTGGATGATCAGCCATGATCGTATTGAATGGTGGAGCAGGCTCGACGGGCCGAATGGCCTACTCCTGCTCCTAGTTTCTATGTTTCTATGTTTCTATTTCTGACCGGCACGGACACGATGGGCCGAATGGCCTCCTTCTGTGTCATAATTTTTCTATGATTCTATGAGACGGAAACCAAGGGACACTCAAGCCAACCGCAAGGAGCTGGCTAAACAAACCGCTTGTTTGGCAGCCAACGTGGGCTTATAGAGAACGGGCAGGCCTACTAGTTTATGAGGCCTGAAGAAGATAAATGTTGTCTTTATTACATGGGATTCTGGGACCTAACCTGGTTATTCCTGGATCGCATTCCACAATTCCTTTCATTTTCCCATGAGAACTATAAACCAATGGCATGGACAATCGGCACGGTAATATATTGACATTTATTCCAAAATCTGAACCCACGTTGGAATCATTCGACGAAATGATGCACAGATCATTGTTTTGTTTTTCTTCTTTCAGACTCTCCTTTCCCTGGCTCTGTACTTGTTTATAAACTGTTAAATCTCTAAATTCTTCCAGTCCTGATGAAACTTCATCGGCCTGAAACGTTAACTCTGTCTCTCTCTCTCTCCACGGATGCTGCCCGACCTGCTGAGTGTTTCCCTCATTTTCTGTTTTTAATTGCACGTCAAAGTCTCATTGTTGGGCAGCGTATCGCACGCCCGCAGTTTCCTGACCCTCTTGATCCTTCTGTCTTTTCTTCGCAGCATGATGAGTAGGATGTCCCTGCGTGACGTCTCACTCACGAAACAGTACAGTACGGGGTCCATGATGCAGTTTAAGCAGACCAGGGCCTCTGACAATCGATAGGGGATGAAGATGGACTTGGCGAAGGGGCAGTTTCCTGGCTCCATGATGCTGCGGGCCAGCAGCGTGGCGTGGTAGGGGGCGAAGCAGATGGTGAACCCCACTATGATGCTCAGCATCAGCTGCATGGCCTTCCTCTTCTCGTGGTCCCTGGTGGCGGCGCTGTCCCTCAGTGAGTTGTAAATGCTGCAGTAGAAGGCGAGGAGCAGGGTGAAAGGGAGCAGGAAGCCGAAGGCGACCCGGATGTAGTTCAGCATTGCCTTCCAGGGCTCGATCGGGTAGATGTCGTAGCAGAGCTTGTGCTGATCGGAATCCCTGGTCTCTGGTTGGACCAACAGGACAAGATTGATAGCTGACTGGCTGGCCCAAACCACGCAGCTTATGGCGACCGCAGCTCGCACGGTGCGGACCTTAGTCGCCTGTAGAGGGTAAACCACCCCGAGGTAGCGATCAAAGGAGATGCAGCACAGGAAGACGGTGCTTACGTACAAGTTGGTGAAGGTCAGGAAGGAGCAGATCTTGCACATGGTGTCCCCAGCCCGCCAGTTGTTGTGGTGCACGGTGAAATCGATCCAGAACGGCAGGGTTAGTAGGTACAGGAGATCGGCCAGCGACAGATTGAAGAGGTAGACCCCCAGCTCGTTCTTGCGCTGCACTTGTTTGTAGGCTGCGTAAAGGGAGATGCAGTTTGCCGGCAGGCCCAGGAAGAACACCAAGGTATAGGCAACTGAAAATAACCACTGGTCCATGGAATGTTCAATGATGCACGTGCCGTTTGTTGCAGCCTATAAAGAGGATCGAGAAAGTAGTGAGTGAGTGAGAGACGGAGAAGTAAAGGAAAGAGACGTGCGCAGAGACGTCACCAGGCCACCCACCGTAACCTCACCAAATACCACTTTATGTGTAAGCCTGAACACTGAATGTTACCAGGCTAGTACACCACAGGGCCATTGCAGCCAAGTCCAGTAATCTCCTTACCTGGAGGGCATTTTCAGGGTGACTTTCCCCCTTGCATAGCTATCCTGTGTCAGCTGTGGCTCAGTGGGTAGCACCCTCGCCTCTGGGTCAAGAAGGTTGTGGGTTCAAGTCCCACTCACAGGGACTTGAGCACAAAAATCTAGGCTGATACTGCAGTGCTGAGGGATGAGATGTTAAACCGAGGCCCCGTCTGCTCTTTCAGGTGGATGGAGAAGATCCCACGGCACTATTTCGAAGAAGAGTAGGGGAGTTATCCCTGGTGTCCTGGTCATTACTTATCCCTCAACCAACATAACAAAAACAGATTATCTGGTCATTATCACATTGCTGTTTGTGGGAGCTTGCTGTGCGCAAATTGGCTGCTGCGTTTCCCACATTACAACAGTGACAGTACTTCATTGGCTGTAAAGAGCTTTGAGACGTCCGGTGGTCGTGAAAGGTGCTATATAAATGCAAGTCTTTCTTTCTTTCCTAACTGAGATCAGCTAACACAGGACAGACTGGGGATTAAACCTGGAACCTTACAGGTCTGTATGGCTTAGTTCTAAAGCTATACAAGCCTGAATGAGATTTATGGCCCCCTCTCCTGTGTAGGGATGTTGGCTGAGGACAAGATTGAGCTCGGTGGCAATGCCCCCATGATTAAATATCTTGATGACGCTCATTGTCTAGGCTTACTCATCTCGGAAACTGTATTACACATGAGCTTCATCACAGGGGCTTATCATAGAATCATAGAAATTTACGGCACAGAAAAGGAGGCCATTCAGCCCATCGTGTCCGTGCCGGCCGAAAAAGAGCTCTCCAGCCTAATCCCACTTTCCAGCTCTTGGTCCGTAGCCCTGTAGGTTACGGCACTTCAAGTGCATATCCAAGTACTTTTTAAATGTGATGAGGGTCTCTGCCTCTACCACCCTTTCAGGCAGTGAGTTCCAGACCCCCACCACCCTCTGGGTGAAAAAGGTTCTCCTCAACTCCCCTCTAAACCTCCTACCAATTACTTTAAATCTATGCCCCCTGGTTATAGACCTCCCTGCTAAGGGAAATAGGTCCTTCCTATCCACTCTATCTAGGCCCCTCATAATTTTATATGCCTCTGTATTTCTGCCCTGCTCCCACATATGGGTGTTCCTCAGTACAATCAGCCTCACTGATAAGTGTCTTCACATAGCCACAGTTTCCTGTTAAACCCTTATCAGCAGCAGATTAGCTTTCTGAATCATTTAATGCAGCAGGATTATAAACATGGTCCTTCCTGTTCACTCTATCTACACCCTGCATAATTTTATACACCTTAATTAAGTCTCCCCTCAGCCTCCTCCTCTGTTCCAAAGAAAATGGAACAAAATCATTGGAATAAAACACACCTTTATCAACACGGTAACAGTTCTAGTGTGTTGACTTGGCTCAGCTGCGAGCTCTCTCACCTCTGAGCCAGAAGGTTATGAGATCTTATTTTTATAACAACACCATATATCGGGTACAGTAGCAGAGTGGATATGTTGCTGGACTAGTAATACAGAGGCCTGGACGAATGATCTGTGTCAAACGTGAGTTCAAATCCACGGCAGTGATGGAATTTCAATTCAGTTAAATCTGCAATTTAAAAGATATATTAAAAAGACCATAGAACTACTGATTGTAGCATAAAACCCAGCTGGTTCACCAATCTCATTTAGAGAAGGAAATCTGTCAGCCTCACCTAGCAATGTGGTTGATTCTTAACTGGACAATAAATGCTGGCCTTGTCAGCCATGCCCACATCCTGTGAGCAAGTTAAAAAAAGCTTCTCCAGTCTCTCAACATAACTTGTTCAAAAACGGTGTCAAGATAAACTCAGCAACTACAGGCTAGTCAGTTTAACTTCAGCAGTGAGGAAGCTTTTAGAAACAATAATCAGGGGCAAAATTAACAGTCACTTGGACAAGTGCAGATTAATTAAGGAAAGCCAGCATGGATTTGATAAAGGCAAATCGTGCTTAACTAACTTGATTGAGTTTTCTGATGAGGTAACAGAGAGGGTTGATGAGGGCAACGCGGTTGATGTGGTGTACATGGACTTCCAAAAGACACACAATAGGCTTGCCAGCAAAGTTGAAGCCCATGGAATAAAAGGGACAGTGGCAGCATGGATACGAAATAGGCTCAGTGACAGGAAACAGGGAGTAGTGGTGAACGGTTGTTTTTCGGACTGGAGGAAGGTATACAGTGGTGTTCCCCAGGGGTCAGTTCTAGGACCACTGCTTTTCTTGATATCTATTAATTACTTGGATGTGGGTGTACAGGGCACAATTTCAAAATTTGCAGATGACACAAAACTTGGAAGTATAGTGAACAGTGAGGAGGATACTGATAGACTTCAAGAGGACATAGACAGGCTGGTGAAATGGGCGGACACGTGGCAGATGAAATTTAACATAGAAAAGTGCAAAGTGATACATTTTGGTAGGAAGAACGAGGAGAGGCAATATAAACTAAATGGTACAATCCTGAAGGGGGTGCATGAACAGAGAGACCTGGGGGTATATATGCACAAATCGTTGAAGGTGGCAGGGCAGGTTGAGAAAGCGGTTAAAAAAGCATACGGGATCCTGGGCTTCATAAATAGAGGCATAGAGTACAAAAGCAAGGACGTTATGATGAACCTTTATAAAACACTGGTTCGGCCTCAACTGGAGTATTGTGTCCAATTCTGGGCACCGCACTTTAGGAAGGATGTGAAGGCCTTAGAGAGGGTGCAGAAAAGATTTACAAGAATGATTCCAGGGATGAGGGACTTCAGTTACGTGGATAGACTGGAGAAGCTGGGGTTGTTCTCCTTAGCGCAGAGAAGGTTGAGAGGAGATTTGAGAGAGGTGTTCAAAATCATGAGGGATCTGGACAGAGTACATAGAGAGAAACTGTTCCCATTGGCAGAAGGGTCGAGAGCCAGAGGACACAGATTTCAGGTGATTGGCAGAAGAACCAAAGGAGACATGAGGAAAATCTTTTTTACGCAGCAAGTGGTTGGGATCTGGAATGCCACACTGACCACAGCAGAGGAGGCTGCCTTAGAGCTGGCGGGAGTCGCTGAGCACCTGGAGGTGGGAGACAGAGACAGGGGGACATCTCAGCAAACTGGTGACAGAATTACATATCATACAGCTACATGGCATACATCAGTCCCTCATTTAGGGACTGATGTTAGCAGCCATTGAGTGGTCATCATGTGCAAAATGGTATCTGTACCCAATCTACATATGACGTATCTAACTCATCCCTTTACTCTCCCACAGATTAGCAAGGGCACAGAATGTACTCTGGGTGGGGGACTTCAATGTCCATCATCAAGAGTGGCTCGGTAGCACCACTACTGACCGAGCTGGCCGAGCCCTGAAGGACACAGCTGCCAGTCTGGGCCTGCGACAGGTGGTGAGAGAACCAACACGAGGGAAAAACCTACTTGACCTCGTCCTCACCAATCTACCTGTCGCAGATGCATCTGTCCATGACAGTATTGGTAGCAGTGACCACCGCACAGTCATTGTGGAGACCAAGTCCAGTCTTCACACTGAGGACACCCTCCATTGTGTTGTGTGGTACTACCACCGTACTAAATGGGATAGATTCACAACAGATCTAGCAGCTCAAAACTGGGCATCCATGAGGTGCTGTGGGCCATCAGCAGCAGCAGAATTGTATTCCACCACAATCTGTAACCTCATTGCCCGGCATATCCCTCATTCTACCATTAACACCAAGCCAGGGGACCAACCCTGGTTCAATAAGGAGTGTAGAAGAGCATGCCAGGAGCAGCACCAGGCATACCTAAAAATGAGGTGCTAACCTGGGGAAGCTGCAACACAGGACTACATGCATGCTAAAAAGTGGAAGCAGCATGCTATAGACAGGGCTAAGCGATCCCAGAATCAATGGATCAGATCAAAGCTCTGCAGTCCTGCCACATCCAGTCATGAATGGTGGTGGACCATTAAACAACTAACGGGAGGAGGAGGCTCCATGAATATCTCCATCTTCAATGGTGGTGGAGCCCAGCACGTGAGTGCAAAGACAAGGCTGAAGCGTTTGCAACCATCTTCAGCCAGAAGTGCCGAGTGGATGATCCATATCGGCCTATTCCTGAGGTCCCCACCATCACAGAAGCCAGTCCTCAGCCAATTCGATTCACTCCACGTGATATCAAGAAACGGCTGAGTGCACTGGATACAGCAAAGGCTATGGGCCCCGACAACATCCCGGCTATCGTGCTGAAGACATGTCTTCCAAAACTAGCTGTGCCTCTAGCCAAGCTGCTCCAGTACAGCTACAACACTGGCATCTATCCGAAAATGTGGAAAACTGCCCAGATATGTCCTGGTCACAAAAAGCAGGACAAATCCAATCCAGCTAATTACCACCACATCAGTCTACTCTCAATCATCAGCAAAGTAATCGAAGGTGTCATCGACAGTGCTATCAAGTGGCACTTACTCACCAATAACCTGCTCACTGATGCCCAGTTTGGGTTCCGCCAAGACCACTCGGCTCCCGACCTCATTACAGCCTTGGTCCAAACATGGACAAAGGAGCTGAATTCCAGAGGTGAGGTGAGAGTGACTGCCCTTGACATCAAGGCAGCATTTGAACAAGTGTGGCATAAATGGAGCCCTAGTAAAACTGAAGTCAATGGGAACCGGGGGAAAACTCTCCACTGGCTGGAGTCATACTTAGCACAAGGGAAGATGGTTGTGGTGGTTGAAGGTTAATCATCACAGCCCCAGGACATCGCTGCAGGAGTTCCTCAGGGCAGTGTCCTAAGCCCAACTATCTTCAGGTACTTCATCAATGACCTTCCCTGCAACATAATGTCAGAAATGGGGATGTTCACTGAGGACTACACAGTGTTCAGCGCCATTCACAACTCCTCAGATAATGAAGCAGTCCGCAGGCGACAAGACCTGGACGACGTTCAAGCTAGGGCTGATAAGTGGCAGGTAACTTTTGCACCACATAAGTGCCAGGCAATGACTATCTCCAACACGCGAGAGTCTAACCACCACCCCTTGACATTCAACGGCATTACCATCGCCGAATCCCCCACCATCAACATCCTGGGGGTCACCATTGACCAGAAACTTAACTGGACCAACCACATAAATATTGTGGCAACAAGAGCAGGTCAGAGGCTAGGTATTCTGCGTCGAGTGTCTCACCTCCTGACTCCCCAAAGCCTTTCCACCGTCTACAAGGCACAAGTCATATATTAATGATTTGGACGAAGGGATTAAATGTAATATCTCCAAATTTGCGGATGACACTAAATTGGGAGGCAGTGTGAACAATGAGGAGGATGCTAGGAGGCTACAGAGTGACTTGGACAGGTTGGGTGAATGGGCAAATGTATGGCAGATGAAGTACAATGTGGATAAATGTGAGGTTATCCACTTTGGTGGTAAAAATAGAGAGGCGGACTATTACCTGAATGGTGGCAGATTAGGGAAAGGGGACGTGCAACGAGACCTGGGCGTCATGGTACATCAGTCACTGAAGGTGGGAATGCAAGTGCAGCAGGCAGTCAAGAAAGCAAACGGAATGATGGCCTTCATAGCAAGGGGATTTGAGTACAGGAGTAGGGAGGTGATGCTACAGTTGTACAGGGCCTTGGTGAGGCCACACCTGGAGTATTGTGCGCAGTTTTGGTCTCCTAACTTAAGGAAGGACATTCTTGCTATTGAGGGAGTGCAGCGAAGGTTCACTAGATTGATTCCTGGGATGGCCGGACTGACATATCAAGAAAGATTGGGTCAACTGAACTTGTATCCTCTGGAGTTCAGAAGAATGAGGGGGGATCTTATAGAGACATTTAAAATCCTGACTGGTTTAGACAAATTAGATGCGGGCAGAATGTTCCCAATGGTAGGGAAAACTAGAACCAGGGGTCACAGTCTAAGGATTAAGGGGAAGCCATTTAGGACTGAGCTGAGGAGGAACTTCTTCACCCAGAGAGTGGTGAATCTATGGAATTCTCTTCCACAGAAGGTTGTTGAGGCCAGTTCGCTAAATATATTCAAAAGGGAGTTAGATATAACACTCACAACTAAGGGGATCAAGGGGTATGGCGAGAAAGCAGGAATGGGGTACTGAGGTAGCATGTTCAGCCATGAACGCATTGAATGGCGGTGCAGGCTCGAAGGACCGAATGATCTACTCCTGTACCTATTTTCTAAGTCAGGAGTGTGATGGAATACTCTCCACTTGCCTGGATGAGTGCAGCTCCAACAACATTCAAGAAGCCCAACACCATCCAGGACAAAGCAGCCCGCTTGACTGACACCCCATCCACCACCTTAAACATTTACTCCCTCCACCATTGGCGTACCGTGATTGCAGTGTGTACCATCTACAAGATGCACTGCAGCAACTCGCCAAGGCTTCTTCGACAGCACCTCTCAAACCCGCGACCTCTACCACCTAGAAGGACAAGGGCAGCAGGTGCATGGGAACACCACCACCTCCAAGTTCACCTCCAAGTCACATACCATCCTGACTTGGAAATATATCGCTGATCCTTCATCGTCGCTGGGTCAAAATCCTGGAACTCCCTCCCTAACAGCACTGTGGGAGTACCTTCACCACACGGACTGCAGCGGTTCAAGAAGGTGGCTCACCACCACCTTCTCAAGGGCAATTAGGGATGGACAATAAATGCTGGCCTTGCCAGCGACGCCCACATCCCATAATCGAATAAAGAAAGGTCCATCAAGAGCACCCACCACTGTCCAGGAGCAAGAGGAAGATGACTCCTCAGAGGAGCCTCCAGCCTCTGAGGGTGCACTGTCACCAGACAGAAGTGCACCCAGCATCAGCACAGAAACGTACACCTCGGTGGGTCCCTTGCGAGATAGTGTACTGTTGTCACCCGGTGTCTCACAAATCACAACCGAGCAAGAGCAGATGGTGGAGACAGAGACAGCAGTGGAAACTCCTCATCGGAGGGTGCAGGACTCTTCCAGCTCTGCTCAGCTGCATGCAGACGCTGAGCCTCGGGGGCCATCCAGAAAGAGGGCGATCCTGGAGCTGCAGGAACAAGTGCAGGAGGCTCTGACAGGTTTTGTGAGCGCGATGACTGCCCATGTTCAGAGAATGGAGGAGCCCATCTCCAACATGAGCACCACTGTGTCGCAGGCTAAGGCGACTGTGGGCTCTTCCATGGAAAGGATGGCCACCTGCATGGAGCAGCTCATGTGCCACTCAGAGGAGCGCATGGTCTCTATGGAGAATAGATATCAGACGCTCATACACCTCCTCTCTAGGAGGGATCTCAATGTAGACGTGGGTCCTCGTGGCCCCACTGATGTGCAGCAAGGTGCTCTCCAGCTCCTTGCTAGCAGGGAAGTGCGGGTGGCCCATGAGAGGGATGATGGTGAGAGGGGACATGGAAGTGAGGGCTCCTCTCAAAGTGCTCCCACTTCTCCCCCGTTGCCACCCGCTCACTCAGAGCCCCAGATGCTTCCTTGGACAACAATGGCCGAGTCTGCCCCTGCACAGTCGCAGGAGGAGCAGACTTTGGCGGGGCCATCGCATGCTCCAAAACCCGGAGGACAACTGCCAAAAGTGTCTAAGCAGTCGCAGGAGGGAAGTGAGAAGGCTGCCTCTACCTTTGCTGAAGCCACAGGGGTAGCTCTCATAGAGGCACGTGTAAGAGAAAGAAGCCACACAAGTAGATTCACAAGGGTAGCCACTTGGGTGTTTTATTCAATGTTAATGTGAAGTTTCAGGTTATTTAATGCGAACCATAAATTTCTTTCTTTTCAAAACTTTCCGGTCTTGGACAAATTTGTGTGCACCATTGGAAGTGGCTTAGTTAGTTGGAGTGAAAGGTCAGACCTAACTTTACATCTAGCAATGGTGGTGACTGTGAAAGGAATGGCTTGGTCATTGTAGGGATCCTTTATGGTGTTGCTGTGGAGTGTTGCCAACCTGGCGAAGTATGTGGCAGTCATATGGGTGTACAGCGTGAAGTTAAGTAAATCTGGCCATGGTGAGTCTATTCTTGGCCTCCTGGGCAGCAATGTGCTCGGGTGCTGGTGGGATCTGGACCGCAGGTTCCTCCAGCTCCTGCTCCTCCTCCTCTGAAGAGGCTGTACGCTCAGAGCCTTGCTCCTCATGCAGCGCTAACACTCACTGCTGCGCTGTGTTGTGCAGGGTGCAGCAGACCACGACGATTCTGGAGACCATGGCTGGTGCGTACTGAAGGGCTCCTCCAGATCTGTCAAGGCATCTGAAGCGCATCTTCAGTATGCCTATTGTCGGCTCAGTGACACATCTGGTGGAAATGTAGCTTTCATTATATCTCTGCTGGGCCTCAGTACTTGGCCTCCTCAAGTTTGTCATGAGCCGCATCTTCAGAGGATAGCCCTTGTCTCCAAGCAGCCAGCCAGAAAGTCAGAAATGGGGATGTTAGCTGATGACTGCACAGTGTTCAATGCCATTCACAACTCCTCAGATAATGAAGCAGTCCATGCCCGCATGCAACAAGACCTGGACGACGTTCGGGCCTGTGCTGATAAGTGGCAGGTAACAATCGCGCCACAGAAGTGCCAGGCAATGACTATCTCCAACAAGTGAGAGTCTAACCACCGCCCCTTGTCATTCAATGGCATTACCATCGCCAAAACCCCACCATCAACATCCTGGGGGGGTCACCATTAACCAGAAACTGGACCAGCCACATAAATACTGTGGCAATAAGAGCAGGTCAGAGGCTAGGTATTCTGTGGTGAGTGTCTCACCTCCTGACTCCCAAAAGCCTTTCCACCACCTACAAGGCACAAGTAAGGAGTGTGATGGAATACACTCCACTTGCCTGGATGAGTGCAGCTCCAATAACACTCAAGGACACTCACCATCCAGGACAAAGCAGCCCGCTTGATTGGCACCCCATCCACCACCTTAAACATTCACTCCCTCCACCATCGGCGTACCGTGGCTGCAGTGTGTACCATCTACAAGATGCACTGCAGCAACTCGCCAAGGCTTCTTCGGCAGCCCCTCCCAAACCCGCGACCTCTTCCACCTAGAAGTACAAAGGCAGCAAGCGCACGGGAACACCACCACCTCCAAGTTCCCCTCCAAGTCACACACCATCCTGACTTTGAAGTATATCGCCGATCCTTCATCGTCGCTGGGACAAAATCCTGGAACTCCCTCCCTAACAGCACTGTGGGAGCACCTTCACCACACGGACTGCAGCGGTTCAAGAAGGAGGCTCACCACCACCTTCTCAAGGGCAACTAGGGATGGGCAATAAATGCCGGCCTTGCCAGCGATGCCCACATCCCATAAACGAATAAAAAAAAAGGTTGACAGACGTGGTTCCCGAGCTGCGTGAATCCCGTGGCCATGCACAGGGATTTAAAATGTAGGGGGAAAAAGGCTCTTAAGTGTCTGTAAGCAAGGTTATAATTAGATAGCCCGCCTCTGCCGGTCGGGTCGTTGCCGCACCAGCAAACGCGCCCAATGGAAAGGCGCATGGGGGCGGGATGACGGCAGGTTCCTGACCCGCCCGCTCTCACTTTTTTCAAATTTCCCACCCGACTCACCTCCATTCCCGCCCTGCACGGACCCCAGAAAATTCCGGCCTGTATATTTCCCTCCAGTCTGAAAAACAACCGTTCACCATTATTCTCTGCTTTCTGTCTCTTAGCCAATTTTATATCCACGCTGTCACGGCCCCTTTAATCCCATGGACTTCATAGTGATCCATTGTACATATAGCACTTTGATGCTAAATAAATGCAAGTTTAGACTCCAGAGACTTGAGCACATAATCTAGGCTGACACTCCAGTGCAGTGCTGAGGGAGCGCCGCACTCTCTGAGGTACCGTCGTTCGGATGAGACGTTAAACTGAGGCCCCGTCTGCCCCCTCAGGTGGACGTAAAAGATCCCATGGCACTATTCGAAGAAGAGCAGGGGAGTTATTCCCAGTGTCCTGGCCAATAGTTAACCCTCAATCAATATAATTTTTTTTTTAAAAAGCAGATTATCTGGTAATTTTCACATTGCTGTTTGTGGGAGCTTGCTGTGCGCAAATTGGCTGCTGCGTTTCCTACATTACAACAGTGACTACACTTGAAAAAGTACTTCATTTGCTATAAAGCACTTTGGGACGTTCTGAGGTTGTGAAAGGCGCTATAGAAATGCAAGTTCTTTATTTTTTTTAAATTTCTTTATTTGGTTATTTATTGATCTCCTGTTCCTGATTCCTCGCCTCTCCCTTTGTGGCTTTTTACCCTGTGATTATACTTGTCACTTTTCAACTTCTCTCCTTCTCCAATTCCAATTTGAATATTTCCCAACTGAAGGGGGTAATACGGTGGCATAGTGGTTAGCACTGCTGCCTCACAGCGCCAGGGACCCGGGTTCGAATCTGACCTCGGGTGACTGTCTGTGTGGAGTTTGCACATTCTCCCCGTGTCTGCGTGGGTTTCCTCCGGGTGCTCCGGTTTCCTCCCACAGTCCAAAAATGTGCGGGTTAGGTTGATTTGGCTATGATAAATTGACCCTTAGTGTTAGGGGGGGATTAAATATGTGGGGTTACGGGGATAGGATGGGATATGTTAGGGGGAATTAAATACGTGGGGTTACGGGGGTAGGGTGGGATATGTGTCGGTGCAGGCTCGATGGGCCGAGATGGCCTCTATCTGTACTGTGGGGATTCTGTGTGAGAAAGCAGGGACAGGGTACTGGATTTGGATGATCAGCCATGATCGTATTGAATGGTGGAGCAGGCTCGACAGGCCGAATGGCCTACTCCTGCTCCTAATTTCTATGTTTATTTCTATGTTTCTAAGTCAGTAACAGGTGCCCTGATTTCATATCTGTTTCGTTCTATTACATTGGCCCCAAACACTTCACAACTTCGACCCAATTACCCCAATTTTCAGAGTTGTCTGTATTGAAACAAAGACTCATTGCACCATCTACTCTAATTCATTCTTCCCAAGGATTTGAAACTCACTGTACTGGGGAGCAGGGAGCCAGTGTCAATCAGCGAGCACAGGGCTGTTGGCTGCCTTGGACTTAGTGCGGGACAGGATATGGACAGCAGCTTTTTGGACAAGTCGGAGTTTATGAAGAGTGGGGGATGGAAAGCCAGCAAAGAGGATGAAGGAGGTGAAAAAGCATTGCTCATTGCCCTTGATGCTCATTCACTTTTTCTTATTAGCATAGCCTTGAATCCATTCACTGCTTTCAGGTTTGTCAGCAACTCCTATCTCATTTCTAATCATCTCCTCTACTAGCTGAGACACTTAGGGGGAAAAATTCAGCTGCTTGCGCCTCCCGTTAGCGCCTTAAGAGGGCGCTAATGGGGCGTAAAGCAGCTAACGCCTGGGCGCAGCGCCGCCCACGCCTCCCGAAAAATTCAGCGGGAGGTTAGCGGCGGCGCCAGCCGGTAGCGCCCTGTGGCGCTGCGCCGCCGGCGATGACATCATCGCCGTGCGCAGCACCCCGCTCGCGCTCCAGCCGTGATCTTCAGTCGCGCCCCCTGATTTACCGCCAGACGCTATGTCCGACGGGTTCAGGGAGGCGTACGTGCGGCCGGGGCGGCGATATTTAAAGGGGAGGTGGCAGGCGGCCATTTTTGTTGCTGGCCGCCTGCCAGCACCTGCCCCCGTTGCTGTCCCCGGCCCCCGTGAAGCCCCCCCACCGTGAAGTGCCGGCTGCGCTCCAAGAGCCCGGCACTTCTCTTGAGTGCCGGGCTCTTTTGCCGGCACTCCCGATCCCTGGGGGCCCAGCTGGGCCCCGGTTCGCGCTGCGCAGGGTCCCTCCCCTTTAAGAAGGGGAGGAAGGCCTGCAATACCGCGGCACGTAGCGCCAGGATATTCCCTCGCAGCGCCCCAAGAGGGATGCGGGGTGCTTCCAGTGGCGCCCCGCTTCCCTCTTGGGGCGCAACCACTGAAGTTCCGGCGCGGGGCCGCTAATTTTTTCGGGGCGCTAAAAGTAGCGCCCCGGCGAGGTTAGCGCCCCAAATGGGGCGTGACTCAATTTTTAGCCCTTAGAATCATGGAATTATACAACACAGAAGGAGACCATTTGGCCCATTGTGCCTGTGCCGGCTTTTGAAAGAACTATCCACCTAGTCCCACTCCCCCACTCTTTCCCCATAGCCCTGAGAATTTTTCCTCTTCAAGTATTTATCCAATTGCCATTTGGAAAGTTACTATTGAATCTGTTTCCACCACCCTTTCAGGCAGTGCATTCCAGATCACAACAACTCGCTGTGTTAAAATTTATGTTCCCTCATCTCCCCTCTGGTTCTTTTGCCAATTACCGTAAATCTGTGTCCTCTGGTTACCAACCCTTCTGCCACTGGAAACAGTTTCTCTTTATTTACTCTAACAAAACCTCTCATGATTTTGAACCCTTCTATCAAATCTCCTCTTAACCTTTGCTATAAGGAGAACAGCCCTAGTTTCTCCAGGTAACTTCTGCTGCTTGAATCTCAATTCTTTACTGGAGTCACGTATCTACCTGCTGTTCATGTACCTTTGTCCCTCGCTTATTTTCCATTTCTTCTAAGTAATGAGATCTGTTCTTTAACGCACACTTAACTATAATTTAATCAGATGTTACGAGCACTGTTAGTTGCACACAAAGTTGAGACAGAAATGTTTTCAGATGAGCTGATGGCTTCTGAGAGTTGTAAATACAGGAGTGTTTATTTAATATTTCTGCTAAAATGAAGTTAAAAAAAGAAAAATTTCTTCAAAGCATCTTTCTGGATCATGCCCGATAATTATCCTGTGTGATATTTGTCTTCTTCAGGAATAGTTGTACATCTTATTTTTGAGATAAGGACATTGTTCCTGCTCTGAATGCATGAACTGGCCTTTTCTCAGCTAGCCTGTCACTGTCGTTGCAATATTGCCAGGTTAGGAACTAAAACAGGAAGTGGGGTTTGGAACAGTTATGCGCATTACATAATTTATGGAATTACAGTGAGATTCCCATAGTTATCAAAAAGGCAAATGGAATGCAAGGGGGGTTGGAGTATAAAAGCAGGGAAGTCCTGCTACAACTGTACAGGGTATTGGTGAGACCACACCTTGAGTACTGCATACAGTTTTGGTCTCCTTATTTAAGGAAGGATATACTTGCATTGGAGGCAGTTCAGAGAAGGTTCACATGGTTGATCCCTGAGATGAGGGGGTTGACTTATGAGGAAAGGTTGAGCAGGCTGGGCCTATACTCATTGGAATTTAGAAGAATGAGAGGTGATCTTATTGAAACATATAAGATACTGAGGGGGTTCGACAAGGTAGATGCAGAGAGGATGTTTCCCCTCGTGGGGGAATCTAGAACTTGGGGGCATAGTTTCAGAATAAGGGGCCGCCCTTTTAGAACTGAGATGAGGAGGAATTTCTTCTCTCAGAGGGTCGTAAATCTGTGGAATTCTCTGCCCCAGAGAGCCGTGGAGGCTGGGTCATTAAATACATTTAAAGTGGAGATAGACAGATTTTTACAAGATAAGGGAGTGAAGGGTTATGGGAAGCGGGCAGGGAAGTGGCTTTGAGCCCAAGATCAACCATGATCTTATTGAATGGCGGAGCAGGCTCGAGGGGCCAAGGGGCCTATTCCTGCTCCTATTTCTTATGTTCTTATGTTAGGATTTTATTATGGATACTGCACCGATGTGACAATTTTTAGCCTGTTTGTGGATGAGTTGCAGTGCCTAGCTATGTTCTGTAGCTTTGAAGGCAGTTTTCAGTTTGTTTTTGTTTGTTTAGGCTGAATCTCTCTCTGTTAGTCTTGCAGTCAGCAGCATCTGGCCTCTTGCGCGTCCCCCATTCCCTTCGCTCCACCACTGGCGGCCGTGCCTTCAGCTACCTGGACCCTAAGCCCTGGAATTCGCTCCCCAAACCTCTCCGCCTCTCTCTCCTCCTTTAGGACACTCCTTAAAACCTACCTCTTTGACCAGGCTTTTGGTCACCTGTACTAATGTCTCCTTATGTGGCTCGGTGTCAAATGGGTGTCTGATTTACGCACCCGTGAACCGCCTTGGACGTTCTTAGCACATTCAAGGCGCTGTATAAATGCAAATTGTTGTTGTTGTTGTTGAGAGCCTGCTCGATCTGTGTACGCAGTGACATTAATGGAATCATAGAATCACAGAATAGTACAGCACAGAAGGAGGCCAGTGAGTCTGCAGTGACTCTTTCGAAGAGCGATCCAGTCAGTCCCACTCCCCCGCTCTTTCCCCATATCCCTGCAATTTTTTCTCCTTCAACTATTTATCCAATTCCCTTTTGAAGGCTACTATTGAATCTGTTTCCACCACCCTATAAGAATATAAGAACATAAGAATAGGGGCAGGAGTCGGCCATACGGCCCCTCGAGCCTGCTCCGCCATTCAATAAGATCATGGCTGATCATTGACCTCAACTCCACTTTCCCGCCCGATCCCCATATCCCTCGATTCCCTTAATATCCAAAAATCTATCGATCTCAGCCTTGAATATATTCAATGATGCAGCATTCACAGCCCTCAGGGGCAGAGAATTCAGGCAGTGCGTTCCAAATTCTAACCACTAGTTACGTAAAAAAGTTTTTCCTCATGTCGCCTCCTAATCGATAGGAGAATAAAAGACTCCAATCCCAGACTGGAGACAGTCAGGCTCTACTTCAAACACAAAATTCAGCCCCTACCCCCTTTCATGCAAATGAACTCTGGGAATTTCCTCCGGGGTACTCCTGATCAGACAGAAGATCGGTGGAAATCCCGGTTGATAGGAAGTTTCTGACAATCAGGAAATTTCCGGCAGATGTTCCTGTGCGTTCTAGTTTTGTTTTGATTATTGTCACGTGCAATGGTTTTTATTTCCAGTTCAGGGAAATGAACCATTTTGACAGTCCAAAGAGACAGAAGTTGCTGTTGGATGATGACCAACGCTTGCTTCATGGCCCAGAATTTGCAGTCCCGATGACGGCGAACTGGCAGCGTTCGATGTCATTCCGCCTTTGAAACTGACCGCGATTTCAGGATTTAGCGCACGCACGGCCTAACACGGAAATCCTGAAGTTACAGCCTGTCATTCACCGCTCCGTCACAGGCTGCGCTGTGCCCACCCTCCCCCCCGTCCACAGAATCAGTGAAATCTCTCAAATCAGGGAAACTGACGAAAACTTCAGCTCTTCCGCAGTAATTACACTGTTATATTCCCCACTAAAAGTTAGACCCAAAGGGATTAGGTGTAACTGGGATTTTAACAGCGTAGTGACTACTTGGTCCCAGGGTATGGTAGCATAGCGGTTATGTTACTGGGCTAGTAATCCAGCAGGCCTGGACTAATAATCCGTGGAGACGTGAGTTCAAATCCCACCACGGCAGCTGGGGAATTTAAATTCAGTTAATTCTGGAATTAAAAAGCTAGTATCAGCAATGTTGACCATGAAACTACCGGATTGTCATAAAAACCCATCTGGTTCACTAATGTCCTTTAGGGAAGGAAATCTGCCGTCCTTACCCAGTCTGGCCTATATGTGACTCCAGACCCACAGCAATGTGGTTGACTCTTAACTGCCCTCTGAAATGGCCTAGCAGGACACTCAGTTGCACTAAACCACTGTGGCAAAGTCAGCACTGTGGGAGCACCTTCACCTCACAGACTGCGGCAGCTCACCACCACCTTCTCAAGGGCAATAAATGCTGGCTTCGCCGCTGACCACAAATTCTGGGCCAATATGTTCGAATGATTCTGACGAAAGGTCTTCGACCTGAAACGTTAACTCTGTTTCTCTCTCCACGGATGCTGCCTGGCCTGCTGAGTTTTTCCGGCGTTTTCTGTTGTTCGAATGATCCCTCCGTCTGCTACTTTAATGCAGGGATTTTAATAGGTTAACCCCTCTATGGAAACAGCAGACAGAGAAATGTCACACAAGCGCACTAAACACTCATCTCCCATTATCACCAAGAATAATTTCTAGCTTCATGTGCTGGGAAATGTTTGAAGTGCGTAGTGCGTTGATCAGTATCTAAGAGGTGTGATCCTTTATCTGGTTCTGTTTAGATGTTAACTGTGACTCTCGCCTGAGTCAGAAGGTTGTGGGTTCCAGACTCTATTTGCGCCACTCTGGTAGAATCAGCACACTTTATTATATCCACCAACAGCAAATTGAAGGCAATACACTCAGCTGGAGCAAAATGCTGCGGACGCTGGAAATCTGAAACAGAAAATGCTGGAAATACTCAGCAGGTCAGGCAGCATCTGTGGAGAGAGAAACAGGAGTTAACGTTTCAGTCCAATGATGAAACGTGAACTCTGTTTCTCTCGCCACAGGTGCTGCCTGACCTGCTGAGTATTTCCAGCATTTTCTGTTTTTATTACAATATCTGCAAAATCCTAACAACCTCCATCAAATCACCCCTTAACCTTCTATATTACAAATGTGAGAAGTCGCACAACACCAGGTTATAGTCCAACAGCTTTATTTGAAATTACAAGCTTTCAGAGCGCTGCTCCTTCGTCAGGTGAAGTTGGACTATAACCTGGTGTTGTGCGACTTCTCACATTTGTCCACCCCAGTCCAACACCGGCATCTCCGCATCATGGCTTCTATATTACAGGGAATGCAAGTCTAGTTTATTACATCTGAGTCCACAGCACAGAAACAGGCCATTCAGCCCAACAGGACCATGCCAATGTTTATGCTCCACATGAGCTTCCTCACAACCCTCTTCACCTAACCCCAGCCACGTAACCTTCTAGTTCTTTCTCCCTCATGTATTTGTCTAGCTTCCCCTTAAATCCATCTGTGCTATTCGCCTCAACCACTCCCCACATTCTCAGCACTCTGTGGGTAAAGAAGTTTCTCCTGAATTTCCGATTGAATTTGTTAGTTTATGTAATTTCTCCTCATTATTTAACCCTTGAAGCGCTGGTAAGATTCTGGTGAATCTGCGCTGCACTCCTTCCGCGGCCAGTATGTCCTTTCTAAGGTGCGGTGCCCAGAACTGTACACAGTGCTCCAGGTGTGGTCTACCCAGGGCTTTGTCTAGCTGGAGCAAAACTTCCTCCCCTTTGTATTCTAGCCCTCTAGTTATAAAGGCTAACATTCCATTAGCCTTTTTGAAACATTTTTGTACCTGACCACTACATTTTAGTGATCTGTGTACATGGTAATTCAATCTCTTTGGCTCTCCGCTGTTCCTAGCTTTTCACCATTTAAATAATACACAGCTCGATCCTTTCTCGGTCCAGAATGGATGACCTCACACTCACCTGTGTTGAAATCCATCTGCCACAGTTTTGCCCACTCACTTCATCTATCGATGTATCTTTGTAATTTTATACTCCTGTCTACACTACTTGCGATACCACCAATCATTGGCTGGAAAATCAACTAATCAGCGCCAGCTGTTAAGGCTGCTTTGGAAGAAAAAGTGCCGGCCGTCTCGCTTCCGGCGCCGAACGTGGCAGCCGCCATTCTGGGCAGGTCGGCAGCGCTGCCATAGTCTGCGCCGGCTTCCCATATTTAAAAGATCCAGATCGTGACGTGTTTCCACGTGCAACGCCTGAGTTGATGCACGATCTGTGATTTGGACGTCGCCGCTCTCAACGCCCTCTCCAAACCACGCACGGAAGAACGTGCGTGCAGCAGTACAACGGAGCCGCACCAGCGCTTCTTAAAGGGACACACACAACTTTCAGGTAAGTTTAGAATTTTGCTTTGGGACTGGTTTCTTTACATTTTATTGGAGTAGTGGCTTGGTGCAATACATTTAAAAAGTTGCTAAAGTATGCTGGGACTGCTGCTGGACGTTTGCAAGGCTTTGGCTCTTAAAGGAAGGCCTCTGAGAACACCACTTGCTCCCAGTCCTGGGGGCTCTAGTTGTAGTCCCCCTTGGGCTGCAGTGTGACATGGAGATGGAGCAGAGGCAGCAAAGGGAACAAGCTGCTCACAGAGGGAGGAGGAGGAGGAGGAGGAGGAAGAGGAGGAGGAAGATGAGGAGGAGGAAGAAGAAGAAGCAGAAGAGACAAAAGCAGAAGAGGAGGAAGCAAAAGGAAGGAGGCAACCCAGACAGCCCCTTTCTGGCCGGGATATCCGGGATCGAATCATCCACCTGCTGTACCAATGAACACAACCCCAATTCCCCTTTCAACATTTGTCCAACACCTTACCTTCCCTCTGTTACTGACCATCACTGCGTCCTATGGGCACAATGCTGAAATAAAAGCCACCACAAAGCAAACTTTCCAATCGAACTTTATCCATATATGCATCCAATATTTCATCAAAAAATCAACTAATCACCCTTGTGCATTCCCTTAGTGAGTGTCTTGCGTGTGCCTTTGCCTATCCTAGTGCTCTTACGCAGTGCTACCCCAGTGGCTGCAGCATGGCTGGTGGAAGGCTGCTGACTTTCAGTGGGGGACACTGCAGATGGCCTTGCAGGACGACCTCAAGGAGCTGGTGGCTGGGAGTGTGAAATCGAGTGACGGTGTTCCTTCTTCTTCTCCACTCTCCTCTCCCTCTTTTTGTTGACCCACTGGCTGGGCAGGCTGGATTTCTTGGGTGTCTGAAAGGGTAGGGTTGTGGTGAGGGGAGGGGGGAGGGGAAGCAAGACGTGCATGCTACACTATGTGCAGCTTGTACATTAGGAAATATTGTGGGGCGAGGGGGAAGTGGGATGTGAGAAGGAGGGTAATGTATTCTTTTAGCCCCGCTGCTGGCCAAAGGGCTCAGCCATGCCCCTGCCAAGAATGGCCAGCACCGTCTCCTCCAAGGGGGTGAGGCAAAGCTAGGAATGTGAGGTGTGCCTCATGTTTGGTAGAGATTGTTGGTAGGTGAGTGATGAGGCGGGGGGTGGGGTCATGCATTGAGCAGTGTGTGAGGCTAGTGGTGAAGTTGGTAGGAGACAGCATTTGAAGATGCATTCACTGATCTTGAAGCACTTTTAGCATTTTTGATCAGCAGGAGGCAGCTCACCTTTAAGAGGTGCAGACTGCCTAGTGCTGAAGCAATTTTAAATTTTTTTATCTGCAGAAGGCAGCTCAGCTTTAAGAGCTGCAGACTGCCTTGAAGAGGAGCAGGCTAGCTTTGAGTAAAATTAGCCTCGCTCCAGCGATGTGACCTTTGTCCCCTGCTGAGTGCACAGCCTGTCAGCAGCGCGTTCTGCATTAGGTTGTGCGCTACAATCATGGTAATTAGCAGATAGCATGAAGTTGACGAGCTGCCTGTGCTTTTTCAACGGGCATGGGCATATCTCGCATCGCGGTGCGCGTTCCCGTTTTGCAGCGGAATCCAATTTCTAGGCCATGGTGTCATCGGAAAACTTAGATATATGGCTTTCTATTATGTAATTTGATTCATTAATAAATACAGTGAATAGTTGAGGCCCCAACACCACTAGTCACTTCCTTCCAATTCGAGTATATACCCAAAATCCCTTCTCTCTGTCTTCTACAGCCTTACCAATCTCCTAACCAGATCAATAATTTGCCTTCAATTTTAGCTAACAGTCCCTTGTGTGGAACCTTATTGAAAGCCTTCTGGAAGTCCATATAAACTACATCCATAGACATTCCCAGTCTACTACTTTATTTACAACCTCAAAAAATTCAATTAGGATCGTTAGACGTGACCTACCCGTTACAAATCCATGTTGGCTCTCTCTCATCAGTTCAAATTTCTCTAAGTGCTCAGTCACTCTGTCCTTAATTACAGATTCCGATAACTTCCCCACACCACATGTTAGACAAACAGGTCTATAATTTCCTGATTTCTCTCTCTCACCTTTTTTAAATAATGGAGTTATATTTGTAACTTTCCAATCTAAAGGGACAATTCCTGAATCGCGAGAGCTTTGGAAGATTGTGGCTAAACATCTGCAATTTCCTCACCACCTTCCTTTAAAACCCTGGGGTGGAAACCATCAGGTCCTGGGGATTTGTCAGTCTTTAGTGCCATTATCTTTTTCTAACACTATTTTCTTGCTTACGCTAACTCTAGGCTCCAAAATGTCAGAAAATGTACCGAATAAATTGTTCCAATTAACATTTTCTGGGGATGCCCCCAAGTCCCCCTAGAAACTCAGGGGGAGAAATTCAGTATCGCCCCATTTGGGGCGCAATTATCGACCGGGCGCAAAGATTAGCGCCTGGCGCTAATTATCGCCACCGACTGCAAACTTGACTTTTATCGCCCCTGGAGGTGATTGGAGCGCTAAATCAGGCGCTTCACACCTGTCTTAAGGCGCAAAGGCCGAGGAGCGAGGCCTACCTCAGAGTGCTGGCGAAGCTCATGTGATGTCAGTCAGCAACGGAACACACACACAATGGCGCCGGCCAGTTCTTAAAGGGGATGGTTGATCTTGCTTTCCATCCACATCCTGCTCATTGCAGCCTTGAATCTCGGCCTGGAGAGACCTGCACATCAAATCTGCTGGAAAGAACAATGGAGAGTACCAGGGAAAGAGCTCAGAGTGCAGGCCCCACAGTCTCTTCTAAATCGATACAAGGAATGGCAAATCAAAATGAACCTGCAAAGTGCTGCTCAGTACCCAAAACTCCTTCACACAGCGTTGAATCTTTCCAGAACACTCTCTCCCTCTCTCTCAGAATGCGTGTTTCAAAAATGGCACCAACAATAAAAGGCAGGAAGCGGTCGCCTTTAAATAGCGCTCCCCCAGTCCCTTCATGACTGCAACACGCTCCCCTCAACATGTCGTTGCTAGCGTCAGGCGGTAAGGCAGGGGGCGCCACTCAATATCCGCTCCGGGGCGATACCGGGGCGTTGCGCACTCGACTGACGTCACGAGTCTGCCGGCGCAGGAGATCGTGGCGGTAGTGTTTAGCGCCGCCGCAAAGTGTCTAGTTAATTTCGCTAGCGTCGCAAACATCGCCGCGCCTGGGCGCTAGATGATTTGCGCCCCATTAGCGCCCTCTTAAGGCGCTAACGGGAGGCGCAACCAACTGAATTTTTCCCCCTCAGTCTCTTGCCTTCAGCGCTCACGTCTCCCTTTAGTGAGTTCTAAATCCACCACTGCCGCAAACTATTGTGTTGTTTAGGTTTCTTTGCTTACAGGAAGTTGATGGAATGATGGCTATGCCTGCAGCTTAAGGTGTGGCAAACCGTTGAGTCTAACCCCTCGTCTTCGTGTGTTGCAAGGCCTGTATTTAGCTTGTTCTGTCAGGTTTTTGAAGCTGTCGGCCAGCTTTTGCCGGTTTGCCGCGTTGGTATTCATGTTGTTCCAAAGTCCAGTTACAGAGTGGCATTGCCAGAGGTCTGTGCCCAGGGATCCCCCCCCCCCCCACCACCTCCCAGCTTCCCCGACAGACCACGGAACAAAAAACGGAATGGAAGCTTGCTGGTGACTCAGTTGGCGAAGCCTGTGCCCAGTGTGGTACTGACTGACTGAGAAAGTCCAAAGTTCAGGCGCTGGTTGCTGCTGGCTGATCTCATGCAGGGCAGCAGTGAGAGTTGTACAAGTACAGTCAATGGCCCTGTTGATAGCGAGGGAAAGGTGACTGAGTCAGGGCTCTGGCTCCCCATCGCTATAAAGAAAGAAGTGTACTCACTGTTGTAATGTAGGAAATGCGGCAGCCAATTTGCACACAGCAAGCTCCCACAAACAGCAATGTGATAATGACCAAATCATCTGTTTTAGTGATGTTGGTTGAGGGATAAATATTGGCCAGGACACCGGGGAGACCTCCCCTGCTCTTCTTCCAATAGTGGCCGTGGGATCTTTTACGTCCACCTGAGAGAGCAGGCGGGGCCTCGGTTTAACGTCTCATTCGAAAGACGGCACCTCCGACAGTGCAGCGCTCCCTCACTACCGCACTGGAGCGTCAGCCTAGATTTTTGTGCTCAAGTCGCTAGCCAGTGACTCCTTTCGTAAGGTGTGGACGTCAGGCTATCAGGACAGGATCAGCTTGGCTCCAGGGCCTCACTAACTAGGCTCACACATGAGGAATGGACGATATAGCGAAGGTAGCTGGCACCCATGGAACAAGTACCCAAGTACCTCAGGAATAGAGGAGAACATTTAAAAAAAGAAATCTAACAAGGAAGTCGCCCGAGACACTTTCAGACGCAGAATAAACAACGATAACAACAACTTGCATTTATATAGCTCCGTTAACGTAGTAAAACGTCCCAAGGCACTTCGCAGGAGCGTAATCGGACCAAAAAAATGACACGGAATCACATAAGGAGATATTAGGACAAGTGACCAAACACTTGGTCAAAGAGGTAGGTTTCAGGAGTGTCTTAAAGGAGGAGAGAGAGGTAGCGAGGTGGAGAGGTTCAAGGAGGGAATTCCAGCGCTCAGGGCCCAGGCAACTGCCATTTTTTGCACCGTAATTGATGAAAATTTAAATTAAAACAAAATATATACACAGCCCTGCAGTATAAGAACTGTTTAAAATCCTTTCCAGTGTATTGGGGTAATTTTCCCATTAAGTGTTTCCATTACGAAGCCTTGCCTTCTGGCAACACGCACTGGAAACTCGGGCACACGCAACACGCAATTTTCCGAGCAGAAATTGTGCACTGTATGCTTTTAAAATACTGGTAGGTTGTTTTGGCAGGTGAAGCTCATACGCGGAACAGCGAAGGCAAAAGACAACCTTTCACAGTTGCAAGAAGTGAAAGTCACGCATCTGAGAATTTCTAACCCCATGCTCGCTAGCCTGTGATTTTGCTCCCGTTGCTTTTGACGGACAGGATCGTCATGGGCGAGTGAATGCAAAAAACAAGACACCCCAGCTCAAGTCTCAGAATCCACAATCTAAAATGCAAGGAAGTCTGTTGGTTTGGCAGAAGCTGGTTTAAGTTCACTACATCTGACCAACTCTTGTCTAAGACTAAAGACTTACCATAGACGTCCTGTTCTCCCAATCCTGCCCATTCGTTGTAGTTTCTGTCCCTTCAAGCATGCTTTCAAGACTATTATTGAAGGAACCCGAGTGTTTGCTGATGATGGGCAGGAAGCAGATGTGTCTTTCACAATTGGATGTGTGGAAGCCAGATGAAACAGGAAGCCACTCTGCAAGTAAAAAAAAAAAATACTGTGTGATCATTTGCGATATGTAACTTGAAAAGGGATGTTAGAATGTACCCAGTGGCTTTATGAGTAAATGGACTGTCAGGTGGCAGTGCTGCGACATGAGGGGAAATTGTAACTCCCTCTGCCCAGCTGAAACTAAAATGAGAAGTCGCACAACACCAGGTTATAGTCCAACAGATTTATTTAATTTTACAAGCTTTCGGAGCTGTCGCTCCTTCGTCAGGTAAGTTAGCAATGAGAGAATCTCCCAGAATTCACAATTTAAACCCAGACAAAATCTATTCACATTATTCGCTACAACAAAGAGCACAGCCAAGACAATGAGATGTGTCCCAGGGGGTCCAACGTGTCAAACCACCTGCTGGCTGCATATCCTGTCAATTTGTGTTCTTGTGTTAGCCTTTTAAAAAAAAAACAAAAAAAAAAAAACCAAAAAAAAACACCTGGGAAGACCGGCCATGATGTCAAGTCACGTTCTGTATCGTGACATGAACCCGATATCGCGATTGAGGCCATCCTCATGAGTGCGGAACTTGGCTATCAGTTTCTGCTCTATGATTTTGCGCTGTCGTGTATCTCGAAGGCCGCCTTGGAGAACGCTTACCCGCAGATCCGAGGCTGAATGCCCCTGGCTGCTGAAGTGTTCCCCGACTGGGAGGCAACCCTCCTGCCTGGCGATTGTTGCGCGGTGTCCGTTCATACGTTGTCTCAGTGTCTGCATGGTCTCGCCGATGTACCATGCTCTGGAGCATCCTTTACTGCAACGTATCAGGTAGACAACGTTGGCCGAGTCACATGAGTATGTACCGTGTACCTGGTGGGTAGTGTCCTCACGTGTAATGATGGTATCTGTGTCCATGATTTGGCATGTCTTGCAGAGGTTGCCGTGGCAGGGTTGTGTGGTGTCTTGGTTGCTGTTCTCCTGAAAGATGGGTAATCTGCTGCGAACGATGGTACTTTTGAGGTTAGGCGGCTGCTTGAAGGCGAGTAGTGGAGGCGTGGGGATGGCCTTAGCAAGGTGTTCGTCGTCATCGATGACATGTTGAAGGCTGCGAAGAACATGGCGTAGTTTTTCCGCTCCGGGGAAGTACTGGACGACGTAGGGTACTCTGTTGGTTGTGTCCCGTGTTCGTCTTCTGAGGAGGTCTATGCGGTTTTTCGCTGTGGCCCGTCGGAACTGTCGATCGACGAGTCGAGCGTCATATCCCGTTCTTACGAGAGCGTCTTTCAGTGTCCGTAGGTGTCCATCGCGTTCCTCCTCGTCTGAGCAGATCCTGTGTATTCGCAGGGCTTGTCCATAGGGGATGGCTTCTTTAACGTGGTTAGGGTGGAAGCTGGAGAAGTGGAGCATCGTGAGGTTGTCCGTGGGCTTGCGGTAGAGTGAAGTGCTGAGGCGTCCGTCTTTGATGGAGATTCGTGTGTCCAAGAATGAAACCGATTCTGAGGAGTAGTCCATGGTGAGTTTGATGGTGGGATGGAACCTGTTGATGCTATCGTGTAGTCCTTTCAGTGATCCTTCGCCGTGGGTCCAAAGGAAGAAGATGTCGTCGATGTATCTGGTGTACAGCGTTGGTTGGAGGTCCTGTGCAGCGAAGAAGTCTTGCTCGAACTTGTGCATGAAGATGTTGGCGTATTGGGGTGCGAATTTGGTCCCCATGGCTGTTCCGTGTGTTTGGGTGAAAAAATGGTTGTCGAAGGTGAAGACATTGTGGTCAAGGATGAAGCGGATGAGTTGTAAGATGGCGTCCGGAGATTGGCTGTTGTTGGTGTTGAGTACTGAGGCTGTCGCAGCGATGCCGTCATTGTGGGGGATATTGGTGTAGAGTGCCGATACGTCCATTGTGACGAGGAGTGTTCCTGGTTCAACTGGTCCATGGGTGCTGAGTTTCTGCAAGAAGTCTGTAGTGTCGCGACAGAAGCTGGGGGTTCCCTGTACGATGGGTTTCAGGATGCCCTCGACGTACCCAGAGAGGTTCTCACACAGGGTTCCGTTGCCTGATACGATAGGACGTCCGGGTGTGTTGGCTTTGTGTATCTTTGGGAGGCAGTAAAAGTCTCCTACGCGGGGAGTACGTGGGATGAGAGCGCGTAGGATGTTTTGAAGGTCTGGATCGAAGGTCTTGATCAGTCTATTGAGTTGGCGGGTGTGTTCTTTGGTCGGATCTGCGGGTAGCTGTCTGTAGTGTTCCTGGTTGTCCAGTTGTCGGTATGCTTCTTTGCAATAGTCCGTTCTGTTCTGTATGACGATGGCTCCTCCTTTGTCCGCTGGTTTGATGACGATGTTGCGGTTGGTCTTGAGTGCGTGGATGGCGTTGCGTTGTGCTCGGGTGACATTCTGGACTGTCTTGTGAGTACGGCTGATGAATCTGGCGTTGATGCATTTCCTGACAGCTTGAGCATACATGTCAAGCTTAGGGTTGCGACCCTCCGGAGGGGTCCAATTTGACTCTTTCTTCCTCGGTTGCAGCACTGCGGTTCCCTCTGTCTGCTGTTCCGGATCATTGATTGTCCCATTAGGAATGTTGCTGACATCTTGGGATTTGTGGTAGTATTCCCGGATCCTCATTCTCCTGATGAATTCCTCTGTGTCCGCCGCGAGACCGATGGGGTCCATTTTGGTGGTGGGGCAGAACTTGAGCCCTAGGGCGAGAACTTCGATTTCGTCTGGTTGAAGGGTGTGGTCCGACAGGTTGACGATGGACTTCCCTGTGGTTGCAACCGTGGTACCGGGGGAGGCTTGGTTGTAGCTGGTGGTTACGCCGAGTTTCTCAAGCTTCCTGTTCTTGATGCGCATGTAGGTAGCGTAGTTCCGTTGCCTCGTCTGTTTGGCGGTGTCTCGTAGCTGGTCTGCTGTGTCCTGAGCACAGGCTGAGAGCATGGACTCTATCTTGGTTTCGAGGTTGCGACGTCTGCTGTAGAGCTGGTGTACGAGATGGTTGAGGAGTGTGCGAGAGGTACGACGGCAAAGTCTCTCAGCGTAGTCTGTGTTGTATGTCGACTTGAGTGGGTTCGTGATCTGTAGTCCTTTCGGAATCTTGTCTGCTTTCTTGCATCTCTGCAGGTACTTGATGTCTGTGTCAATATGCGCGATCTTCTTGGCGATTCTCTCCACTTTGAGCCGGCAGTTTGCGGTGTCAATAGAGGTCATGATGTGGAGATGCCGGCGTTGGACTGGGGTGGACAAAAATGAGAAGTCGCACAACACCAGGTTATAGTCCAACAGATTTATTTAATTTTACAAGCTTTCGGAGCTGTCGCTCCTTCGTCAGGTAAGTTAGCAATGAGAGAATCTCCCAGAATTCACAATTTAAACCCAGACAAAATCTATTCACATTATTCGCTACAACAAAGAGCACAGCCAAGACAATGAGATGTGTCCCAGGGGGTCCAGCGTGTCAAACCACCTGCTGGCTGCATATCCTGTCAATTTGTGTTCTTGTGTTAGCCTTTTTAAAAAAAAAACAAAAAAAAAAAACAAAAAAAACACCTGGGAAGACCGGCCATGATGTCAAGTCACGTTCTGTATCGTGACATGAACCCGATATCGCGATTGAGGCCATCCTCATGAGTGCGGAACTTGGCTATCAGTTTCTGCTCTATGATTTTGCGCTGTCGTGTATCTCGAAGGCCGCCTTGGAGAACGCTTACCCGCAGATCCGAGGCTGAATGCCCCTGGCTGCTGAAGTGTTCCCCGACTGGGAGGCAACCCTCCTGCCTGGCGATTGTTGCGCGGTGTCCGTTCATACGTTGTCTCAGTGTCTGCATGGTCTCGCCGATGTACCATGCTCTGGAGCATCCTTTACTGCAACGTATCAGGTAGACAACGTTGGCCGAGTCACATGAGTATGTACCGTGTACCTGGTGGGTAGTGTCCTCACGTGTAATGATGGTATCTGTGTCCATGATTTGGCATGTCTTGCAGAGGTTGCCGTGGCAGGGTTGTGTGGTGTCTTGGTTGCTGTTCTCCTGAAAGATGGGTAATCTGCTGCGAACGATGGTACTTTTGAGGTTAGGCGGCTGCTTGAAGGCGAGTAGTGGAGGCGTGGGGATGGCCTTAGCAAGGTGTTCGTCGTCATCGATGACATGTTGAAGGCTGCGAAGAACATGGCGTAGTTTTTCCGCTCCGGGGAAGTACTGGACGACGTAGGGTACTCTGTTGGTTGTGTCCCGTGTTCGTCTTCTGAGGAGGTCTATGCGGTTTTTCGCTGTGGCCCGTCGGAACTGTCGATCGACGAGTCGAGCGTCATATCCCGTTCTTACGAGAGCGTCTTTCAGTGTCCGTAGGTGTCCATCGCGTTCCTCCTCGTCTGAGCAGATCCTGTGTATTCGCAGGGCTTGTCCATAGGGGATGGCTTCTTTAACGTGGTTAGGGTGGAAGCTGGAGAAGTGGAGCATCGTGAGGTTGTCCGTGGGCTTGCGGTAGAGTGAAGTGCTGAGGCGTCCGTCTTTGATGGAGATTCGTGTGTCCAAGAATGAAACCGATTCTGAGGAGTAGTCCATGGTGAGTTTGATGGTGGGATGGAACCTGTTGATGCTATCGTGTAGTCCTTTCAGTGATCCTTCGCCGTGGGTCCAAAGGAAGAAGATGTCGTCGATGTATCTGGTGTACAGCGTTGGTTGGAGGTCCTGTGCAGCGAAGAAGTCTTGCTCGAACTTGTGCATGAAGATGTTGGCGTATTGGGGTGCGAATTTGGTCCCCATGGCTGTTCCGTGTGTTTGGGTGAAAAAATGGTTGTCGAAGGTGAAGACATTGTGGTCAAGGATGAAGCGGATGAGTTGTAAGATGGCGTCCGGAGATTGGCTGTTGTTGGTGTTGAGTACTGAGGCTGTCGCAGCGATGCCGTCATTGTGGGGGATATTGGTGTAGAGTGCCGATACGTCCATTGTGACGAGGAGTGTTCCTGGTTCAACTGGTCCATGGGTGCTGAGTTTCTGCAAGAAGTCTGTAGTGTCGCGACAGAAGCTGGGGGTTCCCTGTACGATGGGTTTCAGGATGCCCTCGACGTACCCAGAGAGGTTCTCACACAGGGTTCCGTTGCCTGATACGATAGGACGTCCGGGTGTGTTGGCTTTGTGTATCTTTGGGAGGCAGTAAAAGTCTCCTACGCGGGGAGTACGTGGGATGAGAGCGCGTAGGATGTTTTGAAGGTCTGGATCGAAGGTCTTGATCAGTCTATTGAGTTGGCGGGTGTGTTCTTTGGTCGGATCTGCGGGTAGCTGTCTGTAGTGTTCCTGGTTGTCCAGTTGTCGGTATGCTTCTTTGCAATAGTCCGTTCTGTTCTGTATGACGATGGCTCCTCCTTTGTCCGCTGGTTTGATGACGATGTTGCGGTTGGTCTTGAGTGCGTGGATGGCGTTGCGTTGTGCTCGGGTGACATTCTGGACTGTCTTGTGAGTACGGCTGATGAATCTGGCGTTGATGCATTTCCTGACAGCTTGAGCATACATGTCAAGCTTAGGGTTGCGACCCTCCGGAGGGGTCCAATTTGACTCTTTCTTCCTCGGTTGCAGCACTGCGGTTCCCTCTGTCTGCTGAAACTAGGTAGAATGGGAGTTAAAATTGGGCCTGTGCTCACTGACCTACATTGGCTCCCGGTCCGGCAATGCCTCAATTTTCAAATTTTCATCCTCATTTTCAAATCACTCTGCCCCTTCCTATCTCTGTGATCTCCTCCAGCCCTACAACACTCTAAGATCTCTGCCCTCCTCCAAATCTAGCTTCTTGGGTATCCCCGATTTTAATCACTCCACCATTGGCGGCCGTGCCTTCAGCTGCCGGGGCCCTAAGCTCTGGAATTCCCTCCCTAAACCTCTCTGCATCTCCACCTCTCTTTCCTCCTTTAAGCCGCTCCTTAAAACCTACCTCTTTGACCAAGCTTTTGGTCACCTGTCCTAATATCTCCTTATGTGGCTCGGTGTTAAATTTTGTTTGATAATCGCTCCTGTGAAACGCCTTGAATCTCATCCTAAATCTCATCTCCCCAAATAAAACTGGGCCCGTCAGGAAATGGGGAATTCATTCAGGGCCTGTCATGCCCAAGGTGGAAGCTTATTTTAGTGCAGTAACAGAACCCCAGGATGTCAATCAGGAGCGTGGGGTAAAGTGCCAAATCATGCAATGGACTGACTGGTTCCAGTGCTGATGGTAAATGGTATGTTGGCCTTCATAGCCAGAGGATTCGAGTACAGGAGCAAGGATGTCTTGCTGCAGTTGTACAGGGCCTTGGTGAGACCACATCTTGAGTATTGTGTGCAGTTTTGGTCGCCTTATCTGAGGAAGGATGTTTTTGCCATGGAGGGAGTGCAGCGGAGATTCACCAGACTGATACCTGGGATGGCAGGAATAATGTATGAAGGGAGATTGGGTCGATTGGGCTTGTATTCGCTAGAGTTTAGAAGAATGAGAGGGGATCTCATTGAAACTTATAAAATTCTAACAGGACTAGACAGACTAGATGCAGGAAGGATGTTCCCAATGGCGGGGGAGTCTAGAACCAGGGGGTCACAGTCTAAGGATAAGGGGTAAGCCATTTAGGACTGAGATGAGGAGGAATTTTTTCACCTAGAGAGTGGTGAACCTGTGGAATTCTCTACCACAGAAGGCAGTTGAGGCCAATTCATTAAATATATTCAAGAAGGAGTTAGATATATTTCTTAAGGCTAAAGGGATCAAGGGATATGGGGAGAAGGCAGGGACAGGGTACTGAGTTTGGATGATCAGCCATGATCTCATCGAATGGCAGAGCAGGCTCGAGGGGCCGAATGGCCTACTCCTGCTCCTATCTTCTATGTTTCTATGTTTCCATATCTACTCTAAACCTAATGATTTTACGGTCACTGTTTTCCAAATGCTCCCTCACTGAAACCCATTCCACTTCATTCCCCAGAACTAGATCCAGCACTGCTTCCTTCCTCATTGGGCTGGAAACACACTGATCAAGAAAGCTATCCTGTATACATTTCAGGAATTCCTCCCCTTCTTTGCCCTTTGCACTGTTACTATCCCAGTCTAGATTAGGAGAATTGAAGTCCGCCACTATCACTACTCTAAAGTTCTTGCATCTTTCTGCAATTTGCCTGCAAGTTTGCTCCTCGATCTCCTTCCCACTATTTGGTGGCCTGTAGTATACACCCAGCAACATCATAGCTCCTCTATTGTTCCATAATTTAAGCCAAATATATTCCCGTCTTTGAACCCTCATCATCCCTTTCGAGTGCTGTAACAGTATCTTTGATCAATACTGCCACCAACCCCCCTCATTTTTTCCTTTCCCTATCTTTCCTAAATACCTTGTAGCCAGGAATAGTAAGTGCCCAAATCTCCCCTTGTTTGAGCCAGGTCTCCATTATTGCCACTATATCATAATGTCATGTGGCTACTTGTGCCTTCAGCTCACCAACTTTCTTTACCACGCTCCGTGCACCTACGCACGTGCACTCTAAACTCATCTTAGTCTGCCTCACGTTTCTCCCCTGTCTAATTCATCCTATTTCTGAACTACTCTCTATTCTAATGCTGTTCGTCTCTCCCAATCATCTGTACACCTTGTATCTCCTCTCTAACGCTTCATCCTGAAGCCCATGTGAGACTCATGTGGGCGGTTACAGAAACGCCTATCCTGCTATCGAATCCCCTATGACCACTGCATTCCTACACTTTGCTGTGCCCTCCATGCAGTCTTTTGACCTACGGTGCCATCCCTGTCAAATTAGTTTTAAACCCTCTCCACAGCACTAGTTAACCTTCCCACGAGGACTGGTCCCAGCCCTGTTGAGGTGCAACCCGCCCATCTTTTACAGGTCCCAATGCCTCTGGAATCTGAACCTCTCCTTCCTGCACCATTTCTCCAGCCATGCATTAACCTGTCTTATGTTACTGCTCCGATGCTCACTCGCACTTGGCACTGGGAGTAATCCAGAAATTACTGTCTTTGAGGTCCTGCTCTTTAATTTCCTCCCAGCTCCTGAAACTCTGTCTGTAGGGCCCCAAACCTTTTCCTACTTATGTCATTGCTTCCAACATGGGCCACGAGTTCTGGCTGTTCTCTTTTCCCCTGCAAAATGTTCTCCACCCGTTCAATGTTGTCCTTTACCCTGGCACCAGGGAGGCAACACACCTTGCAGGACTCGTGTGGGCGTTTATCCTGCTATCGAATCCCTTATGACCACTGCATTTCTACACTTTTCTGTGCCCCCCACCCCATGCAGTCTTTTGCCCCACGGTGCCATGGATGTGCTCTAGACTGCACACCCTCCCCCCCATCTGAGGTGCCATCAGAAATAGGAGGAATTAGACAGGGGAGAAATGTGAGGCAGACTAAGATGAGTTTAGAGTGCACGTGCATAGGTGCACGGAGCGTGGTAAAGAAAGTTGGTGAGCTGAAGGCACAAGTAGCCACATGGGATCATGATATACAGGAATCCCTCCCCAACTACAAGGTATTTAGGAATCCCTGAAAACCCCCGTTGTTGGTAAAACCGCGTGTGGCAAATACAAGACCCTATGGGAAAAATGGGGTTCGGGGGAACGTGGCCGCATATAAACTGTTCAGAGCCTGTGTAAGTTGTTTGTTCTTTTATTAAACACAAATAAAATACACAATAACGTAACAAAAACAATAAATGTTCAAATAACACAATAAAAAAGATCAACGGGGCGGTTTCTTAAAGAATTCTGCGATGGATGGTTGACTCATTTTTTTCTGAATATCTTTTTGGATCTGCTTGTATGGTCTCATTAAATCCTCCAAACCTCACTTGAATTTTAAACTACGCTCCAAGAATGGGTCAATCTCCATAAAGAGGTCCGAGAGATTAGTAGCAAGGAGCATTGCCTTGCTAAGGTTGGCACTTGTCATCTTCGACTTCTCCACCATATCCTCGTCTTCGTCTTCATCCTCTGCCTCACTAGAATGCTGTATCAGCTCATCAAGGTCCTCCTCCGTCAACTCCTCGCCGTGCAACTCAAGGAGCTCCTCGATGTCATCAGGCTCTACGTCTGCCAGCCCCTCGCCTCCCAAACGTCGCACAACCTTCACAATGCGATCAACTTCATCGTCAACTGTAGGGAAGCCTCGGAAGTCATTCACTGCCTCCTTCCAAAGTTTACCCCAGCAGGCGTTGATTGTCGTCCTCTTCAGTTCATCCATCGATTCCTTTATGTTGGTGATGCAGTCAGCGATGGTGTAATCCTTCCAACAGGTTTTCACCGTCAGTGTTGCGTCATCCTCCATAGCCTCCATCATGCGGTCAAAGCTGCGTCGTATGAAGTATGCCTTGAAGGTGGCTATCACACCTTGGTCCATGGGTTGAAGGAGTGAAGTCATGTTGGGAGACAGGAAGACGACTTCAATATTAGGGTGGGCGAATTGGAGTGCCGGCGGGTGGCTGGGGGCATTGTCGAGGATGAGTAGGACTTTGAAGGCCAGATTTTCTTTCGCAAGGTACCGCTCCACGTCATGCACAAAACAGTTATGAAACTAGTTCATGAAGACTGCAGCAGTAACCCACGCCTTGCGGTTAGAACGCCAAAAGACAGGTAGATAATTTTTGTTTTTGCCCTTCAGAGCGCGGGGATTAAGAGAGCGGTAGAGCAGCATCGGCTTCACTAAACAGTCTCCCTCGGCGTTAGCACAAAGGAGATGGGTCACCCTATCCTTAGCCACCTTGAATCCCGAAGCATGCTTCTCAGCCTTCACGATGAAAGTTCGGGAAGGCATCCGCTTCCAGAAGAGACCAGTCTCATCCGCATTAAATACCTGCTCCGGCAGGTAACCCTTCTCGGCGATCAACTTCTTCAGCTCCTCCGGGAACTTGGCAGCGGCCTCGTGATCGGCTGAGGCCGATTCCCCCACAACCTTGAGGTTAGTCGAGGCGAACCTCTTCTTAAAATTTTCCAACCAGCCCTTACTCGCTTGAAACTTTATGTCATCTACACTTTCCCCGGCAGCCACAGTAAGATGCTTGTAGATACTAAGGGCCTTCTTACGTACCCATGCGGAATTAACATTCGCTTGTTTCTGGTTCTGGTCTTCCAACCAGATATTAAGTGCCTTCTCCATTTTTTCAACCTTATGGTCCCATGGCATAAACGACACTTTAGCACTTTTCGAAGAGCCACCCGCAATACTAGCCCTTATCGACACCTCACTTTATTTTATGGTTCTAATGGTGGACTCGTTAACCCCCATTAGTCCAAAAATGTGCGGGTTAGGTTGATTTGGCTATGATAAATTGACCCTTAGTGTTAGGGGGGGATTAAATATGTGGGGTTATGGGGATAGGATGGGATATGTTAGGGGAATTAAATACGTGGGGTTACGGGGGTCGGGTGGGAAATGTGTACTGTGGGGATTAAAGCAGGGACAGGGTACTGGATTTGACTGATCAGCCATGATCGTATTGAATGGTGGTGCAGGCTCGACGGGCCGAATGGCCTACTCCTGCTCCTAGATTCTATGTTTCTATGTTTCTATCCAACCGACGCTGTACTTTCACCACGGGCAAGTCTATTAACGACATCTAATTTCCTATCTAAGGTTAGTACATTCCTTGCCCTTTTCGCTATTGATTCACCTTTACCACTGAGATTACGCTTAGGGGCCATGATTAAGGGCTAAACGTTCACACACACACAGTACAGGTACAGTATATCCACGAGTGGAGCGAGAACAAGCGTGGTTGTTATTATGCTGAAAAGAGCGGCAAACCGCGGATATGCAAAATTCACTGCCGCGGTTGGCAAAAATTGTCGCAGAGAGGAAACCGTGTATACGTGAAATCCGCGTATGGCAAACCAGCGGGTGGGGCGGGATTCCTGTAGTGGCAATAATGGAGACCTGGCTCAAACAAGGGGGGGTTTGGGCAGTTACGATCCCTGGCTACAGTGAAAACCGGTTTGACTCTGCCTTGCTCCCGGAGGATTCCAGCCCCACCTGCCTAGTCCTGCCATGCTGGATGGCATCCCATTTACTATCATCATGAACTCTCGGTAGCTGCAGGCTGACCACCTCACGCATTCAAGGAACTTCTCAGCCTCCCAGTGACTCCAGCCGCTCCTCAAGCTCAGAAACCCCGAGCTTGGGTTCGAGCAACTGAAGGCACTTCCTGCACACGTGGTTATCCAGGACACATGAGGCATTTTGGAGTTCCCACATGACACAGGAATTGCAGGCAACGGGTCTCAGCTGTCCCATCATTTTGCTTAAAAGTTTATCTACAGTACTTACATTTTATATATATGTTTATCTATTTTTTTTAGTTTAGCATCCCCTTACTCCTCTTATTTATGTACACCAAATTTTTATTTAACTGCAATTCAGATCCCTTTAATGTAAGTATCCTCTACTTAGTTAATTTTATCCCCTTATATCTAATGAATTACTCTGATTATTTATATATTTGCTGTTGCCCCTTCGTTTCAGTTACTTGGTACCTCCTTTCCCCTCTGCACCGAATTCCCACTCACAAAATTCCCTTTGCAGAAAGCCGAGAAGAGTATAGGAAGTGTCGGGGTGAAATTAAGAAAGAAATTAGGAAAGCATCAAGAGGGCATGAAAAAATACTGGCAAATAGAATCAAAGAAAATCCGAAGATCTTTTATAATTACATAAAGAGCAAAAGGATAACTGAGGAAAGAGTCGGGCCTATCAGGGACCAAAATGGTGATCTATGTGTGGAGTCGGAGAATGTGGGGAAGGTACTGAATGAATATTTTGCAGCTGTCTTCACAAAAGAGGGGGACGATGGCGACGTTGAAGTTAAGGAGGAAGATAGTGAAACATTGGACAGGATAAACATAGTAAGAGAGGAAGTATTTAGGGGTTTAGCATCCTTGAAAGTAGATAAATCCCCAGGGCCGGATGAAATATATCCGAGGCTGTTAAAAGAAGTAAGGGGGGAAATTGCGGCGGCTCTAACCATCATTTTCCAATCCTCCCGGACTACAGGAGTGGTGCCAGAGGATTGGAGAACTGCTAACGTTGTACCATTGTTTAAAAAGGGAGGAAGGGATAAACCGAGCAATTACAGGCCAGTTAGTTTAACCTCGGTGGTGGACAAATTACTGGAATCAATTCTGAGGGAGAGTATAAACCTTCATTTGGAAAGACACAGATTAATCAAGGACAGTCAGCATGGTTTTGTTAAGGGAAGGTCGTGTCTGACTAACTTGATTGAATTCTTTGAGGAGGTAACAAGGAGGGTCGATGAGGGCAGTGCATTTGATGTAGTCTACATGGATTTTATCAAGGCTTTTGACAAGGTCCCACATGGCAGGCTGATCAAAAAAGTAAAAGCCCTTGGGATCCAAGGGAGAGTGGCAAATTGGATCCAAAATTGGCTCAGTGGCAGGAAGCAAAGGGTAATGGTTGAGGGGAGTTTTTGCGGAGTGCAGATCGGAACAGAGTGTTAAACTGCGAGTTTGGTGAGTGAGGGAGTTCGGGGAGGGAGGTGTTCCTTGCTTTTTCCATCTTTGTCAGCTTCCAGGAGAGCAGGAGCTAAAAAGCTGCACAAGAGGGGACAGAGAACCAGTGGTGAGTATTTCTACAGTCTTTCTACATTCCAGTCATTAAAGTAAAAGTAAGGTCTCTAGTTTAGAGTAAGTAGTGTTTAAAGGGAAGTAAGGTCCCTAGTGTATTTAATACTCTTTAATTTAAAAGGAGTAAATTAAGGGTAGGACATGGCAGGGCAGCTCGGCAGCGTGGAGTGCTCCTCCTGTGCTATGTTGGAAGTCAGGGACACTTTAGGTGTCCAGTGCGAACACATGTGCAGGAAGTGTCTACAGCTGCAGCTACTCGAAATCCGCGTTTCGGAGCTGCGGCTGGAGTCACTGTGGAGCATCTGCGAAGCTGAGATCATCGTGGATAGCACGTTTAACAAGGTGGTCACACCGCAGGTAAAGAGTGCACAGGCAGACAGGGAATGGGTGACCACCAGAAGAGTAAAATAACTAGGAAGGTAGGGCAGAAGTCCCCTGGGTCCATCTCCCTCTCCGACAGATTTTCCGTTTTGGATATTGATGGGGGAAATGGTTTCTCAGGGGAATGCAGCAAGAGCCAAGTCCGTAGCACTACGAGTGGCTCAGCTGCACAGGAGGGGAGGAAAAAGAGTGGGAGAGCAATAGTGATAGGGTATTCTATTGTAAGGGGAACAGATAGATGTTTCTGTGGCCGCAGACGTGACTCCAGGATGGTATGTTGCCTCCCTGGTGACAGGGTCAAGGATGTCACTGAACGGCTGCAGGGCATTCTGAAGGGGGAGGGCGAACAGTCAGAGGTCGTGGTTCACATTGGTACCAACGACATGGGTAGAAAGAGGGATGAGGTCCTGCAACAAGAATTTAGGGAGCTAGGTAGCAGATTAAAAAGCAGGACCTCAAAGGTTGTAATCTCTGGATTACTCCCGGTGCCACGTGCTAGTGAGTATAGGAATAGGAGGATAGAGCAGATGAATGCGTGGCTAAAGAGTTGGTGCAGGAGGGAGGGCTTTAGTTTCCTGGATCACTGGGTCTGCTTCTGGGGAAGGTGGGACCTGTACAAGTCGGACGGGTTGCACCTGAACCGGAACGGGACCAATATCCTTGCAGGGAGGTTTGCTAGTATTGTTGGGGGGGGTTTAAACTAACTTGGCAGGGGGATGGGATACGGAGTGGAGCTATAGTAGGGGGTGATGCACAGCCAAATATAGATGAAAAAACAAGTCAGCCTGGAAGGCAGAGCAAATATGTAATGGCACAAGGGAGTATGGCAAGGCTGGATGGCATTTATTTTAATGCAAGAAGTCTTGTGAGTAAGGCAGATGAATAGAAGGTGTTGATGAACACATGGGAGTATGATATTGTTGCTGTCACAGAGACATGGTTGAGGGAGGGGCAGGACTGGCAGCTCAATATTCCGGGGTATAGAATCTTCAGGCGAGACAGAGGGGGTGTAAAAGAGGAGGGGGTGTCGCAATATTAATCAAGGAGTCAATTACTGCTGTAAGGAGGGATGATATCTTAGCAGGTTCCTCTAATGAGGCCATATGGGTAGAACTCAAAAACAAAAAGGGCGCAAGCACTTTGCTGGGAGTGTACTATAGGCCCCCAAACAGTCAGGGGGAGATAGAGGAACAGATATGTAGGCAAATCTCAGAGAAGTGTAGAAATAATAGGGTAATAATAGTAGGGGATTTCAACTTCCCCAATATTAACTGGGATAGTCAGAGTGTGAAAGGCTTAGAGGATGCGGAATTCTTAAAGTGCATCCAGGAGAGCTTTTTGAGCCAGCATGTAGAAAATCCTACAAGAGAGGGGGCGGTACTGGACCTAATTCTAGGGAATGTAGCAGGGCAAGTGGTAGAAGTGTTAGTAGGAGAGCATTTTGGTGACAGTGACCATAATTCGGTGAGATTTAAGGTAGTCATGGAAAAGGACAAAGATGGACTGGAAATAAAGGTTCTAAATTGGGGGAAGGCCGATTTTAATATGATAAGGCAGGATCTGACCAAAGTGGACTGGGATCAGCTACTTGTAGGAAAATCCACATCAGAGCAGTGCGAGTCTTTCAGAAAGGAAATAGAGAGAGTACAACGGCAACATGTTCCCGTAAAGGTCAAGGGTGGGACCAACAAGCCCAGGGAACCCTGGATGTCAAGGGATATACGAAAATGGATTAGGAAAAAAGGGAGGCTTTTGGCAGATACAAAGGACTAAAAACAGTGGAAGCCCGAGAGGAGTATAGAAAGTGCAGGGGGGTACTTAAAAAAGAAATTAGGAGAGCGAAGAGGGGGCATGAAATAACACTGGCGGGCAAAATAAAGGAAAATTCCAAGGTGTTTTATAAGTATATTAAGGGCAAGAGGATAACCAGGGAAAGAGTAGGGCCCATTAGGGACCAAAGTGGCAATCTGTGTGTAGAGCCAGAAGATGTAGGTGGGGTTTTAAATGAATATTTTGCATCTGTGTTCACTATGGAGAAGGACGATGTAGGCATAGAAATCAGACAGGGGGATTGTGATATACTTGAAGAAATTAGTATTGAGAGGGAGGAGATACTTGCGGTTTTAGCGGGCTTAAAAGTGGATAAATCCCCAGGCCTAGACGAGATGTATCCCAGGCTGCTGTGTGAGGCAAGGGAGGAGATTGCAGGGGCTCTGACACACATTTTCAGAACCTCTCTGGCCACAGGGGAAGTGCCAGAGGACTGGAGAACAGCTAATGTAGTACCATTATTCAAGAAGGGTACTAGGGATAAACCAGGGAATTATAGGCCAGTGAGCCTAACATCAGTGGTAGGGAAATTATTGGAAAAAATTCTGAGGGACAGAATTAGTCTCCACTTGGAGAGGCAAGGATTAATCAAGGATAGTCAGCATGGCTTTGTCAGGGGGAGATCATGTCTGACCAATTTGATTGAATTTTGAGAGGGGGTGACTAGGTGTGTGGCTGAGGGTAGTGCAGTTGATGTGGTCTACATGGACTTCAGTAAGGCTTTTGACAAAGTCCCACATGGGAGACTGGTCAAGAAGGTATGAGCCCATGGGATCCAGGGCAACTTGGCACATTGGATCCAAAATTGGCTTAGTTACAGGAGGCAGAGGGTGATGGTCGAATGTTGTTTTTGTGACTGGAAGCCTCTGTCCAGTGGTGTACCGCAGGGATCGGTGATGGGTCCTTTGCTGTTTGTAGTGTACATTAATGATTTAGGTATGAATGTAGGAGGTATGATCAGTAAGCTCGCAGATGACACGAAAATTGGTGGGGTGGTAAATAGCGAGGAGGGAAGCCTCAGGCTACAGGACGATATAGACGGGTTGGTCAGATGGGCAGAACAGTGGAAAATGGAATTTAACCCTGAAAAGTGTGAGGTGATGCATTTTGGGAGGACTAACAAGGCAAGGGAATACACAATGAATGGTAGGACCCTAGAAAGGACAGAGGATCAGAGGGACCTTGGTGTGCATGTACATAGATCCCTGAAGGCAGCAGGACAGGTAGATAAGGTGGTTAAAAAGGCATATGGGATACTTGCCTTCATTAGCCGAGGCATAGAATATAAGAGCAGGGAGGTTATGATGGAGCTGTACAAAACATTAGTTAGGCCACAGCTGGAATACTGTGTGCAGTTCTGGTCGCCACACTATAGGAGGGATGTGATTGCATTGGAGAGGGTGCAGAAGAGATTCACCAGGATTTTACCTGGGCTGGAGCGCTTCAGCTATGAAGAGACTCTGGACAGGCTGGGTTGTTTTCCTTAGAGCAGAGAAGGCTGAGGGGAGACCTGATTGAGGTGTACAAAATTATGAGGGGCATAGATAGGGTAGATAGAAAGGAACTTTTCCCCTTAGTAGAGGGGTCAATAACCAGGGGGCATAGCTTCAAGGTAAGGGGCAGGAGGTTTAGAGGGGATTTGAGGAAAAACTTTTTCACCCAGAGGGTGGTTGGAATCTGGAACTCACTGCCTGAAAGGGTGGTAGAGGCAGGAACCCTCACAACATTCAAGAAGCATTTAGATGAGCACTTGAAACGCCATAGCATACAAGGCTATGGACCAAGTGCTGGAAAATGGGATTAGAATAGACAGGGCTTGATGGCCGGCGCGGACACGATGGGCCGAAGGGCCTCTTTCTGTGCTGTATGACTCTATGACTGGAAGACTGTTTCCAGTGGGGTTCCACAGGGCTCAGTACTCGGTCCCTTTTTGTGGTATATATCAATGATTTAGACTTAAATGTAGGGGGCATGATAAAGAAATTTGCAGATGATATAAAAATTGGCCGGTGTGGTTGACAGGAGGAGGAAAGCTTTAGACTGCAGGAAGATATCGATCAACTGGTCAGTTGGGCAGAAAAGTGGCAAATGGAATTCAATCCGCAAAAGTGTGAGGTAATGCATTTGGGGAGGGGCAACAAGGCAAGGGAATACACAATTAATGGGAGAATACATAGAAACATAGAAAAATAGGAGCAGGAGTAGGCCATTCGGCCCTTCGAGCCTGCTCCGCCATTCAATATGATCATGGCTGATCCTCTATCCCAATACCATATTCCCCCTCTCTCCCCATACCCCATCACTGAATGCTGAGAGGTGTGGGGGAACAGAGGGACCTTGGAGTGTATGTCCATAGATCCTTAAAGGTAGCAGGAGAGGTCGATAAAGTAGTTAAAAAGGCATACGGAATGCTTTCCTTCACTAGCCGAGGCATAGAATATAAGAGCAGGGAAGTTATGCTGGAACTGTATACAACACTGATTAAACCACAGCTTGAGTACTGCATGCAGTTCTGGTCACCACATTACAGGATGGATGTGATTGCACTGGAGAGGGTGCAGAGGAGATTTACGAGGATGTTGCCAGGACTGGTGGTAGAGGCAGTGACCCTCATCACATTTACTTGGTTGTGCACTTGAAGAGCTGTAACCTACAGGGCTACGGACCTAGTGCTGGAAGGTGGGATTAGGCTGGGTCGCACTTTTCCGACTGGCACGGACATGATGGGCCAAATGGCCTCCTTCTGTGTCGTCATTTTTCTATGATTCTATGATTGTCACTGTTTAGCAAGTTATTATATTTACCAGATTCACTCAACCCTCACCAAGCTCATTGCTTTTGTAGATATCCCTCTAACATACACCCGGCAGAATTTTCCACTTATTTCATTGAAGTTAGCCTTTTTAACGTTGTATACCCAGCTCCTGATCTTTGGTATTTTTGAAATCCAGATCATATTGAACTTTATTCTGTGGTTTATTACTCCCCCGACTCTTTCCACTTTCTGTGTGTTGTGTGGGCCATTTTTGAATATTATATCAAGATGACTATTTCCTCTTTTGGCTGCGCTGATGCACTGGGTCACGGAGAAGTCAAAGATTACATATACCAATTCTGACGTCAAGCCACTGGGACTTTCCTAATTTATATTAGGTCAAATGAAGTCACCCAGTAAAGTAAATTCCCTGTGCTCATAAATCCTCATCTGTGTCTTCCTTCTTGTGTTAATTTGGTACTTTGTAGCATACCCCTATTGTTAGCTTGGATTTTTTTCATTTCATATTTAATATCGATATAGGTCCATGAATATAAAATGGCAAATCTGGTACATGTTTTATTTCCAATAAATCTGACAATATGCACAGTTCTGTTCTGTGTCACACTTCAAAAAAATTAGCAGAATCAAAAGAAATTCCAATCTACAGAGAAACTCCCAGTAACAGAAAATGCTTTATTATGGCAGTCAGACTGACCTCACACTTAAAAATACAGAACTAGGCTAGATTTTGATCTGAAATCTAAAATATGAAGAAGTCTCCAAGCTGTAAACGTCTCTCATCCAGGATCAACTCGCATTGCACTTAGCGAACAGGGAACGGTAGCATAGTGGTAATGTCGCTGGGCTAGTAATCCAGTTTAAACCCTAGAGTAATGATCTGGAGATGTGAGTTCAAATCCCACCACTGCAGCTGGGGAATTTAAAATCAGTTAATTACATAAATAGCATCAGTAAAAGTAACCATGAAACTATCGGATTGTTGTTAAAAACCCATCTGGCTCACTAATGTCCTTTAGAGAAGATAAATCTTACCTGGTCTGGCCACAGCAATGTAGTTAAAATGGGTCTGCAATGGCCTAGCAAGCCATCTCAGTTGTAACAAAACACAATAATAAGAATGAAACTGAATGGACCACACGGCAACGGCACATCCAATCCAGTCGACCCTGCAAAGTCATCAACATCTAGGGACTTGTGCTATCCCACAGACTAGTCATACTCACAGAATCATGCCTTTTCAGCCAATGTCCCAAACTCATCATCCTTCACCATCCATGGGCAAGGCAGACCCACCAGGAGTGGCGGCACCGTGCTATACAGTTGGGAAGGAGTGGCCCTGGGAGTCCTCAACATTGACTCTGGACACCATGAAGTTGCATGGACAAGGAACACCACTGAGAGCAGCAAGGGCACAGACCTGGGTGGGGGACTTTAATGTCCATCACCAAGAGTGGCTTGGTAGCACCACTACTGGCTGAGTCCTGAAGGACATAGCTGCCAGGCTGGGCTGCGGCTGGTGGTGAGAGAACCAACACGAGGGAAAAACCTACTTGACCTCGTCCTCACCAAGTCCATCTGTCCATGACAGTATTGGTAGCAGTGACTACAACATAGTCAGTGCGGAGACGAAGTCCGGTTGTTGTGCGGCACTACCACTGTGCTAAACGGGATAGATTCAGAACAGATCTAGCAGCTCAAAACTGGACAGCTGTGGGGCAGCAGCAGTTTTGTATTCCGCCACAATCTGTAACCTCATGGCCCGGCATATCCCTCACTCTACCATTGGCATCGAGCCAGGGGACCAACCCTGGCGTGTAGAGCAGCACCAGGCGTACCTAAAAATGAGGTGCCAACCTGGAGAAGCTGCAACACAGGACTACATGCATGCTAAAAAGTGGAAGCAGCATGCTTGAGACAGGGCTAAGTGATCCCACAATCAACAGATCAGATCAAAGCTCTGCAGTCCTGCCACATCCAGTCGTGAATGGTGGTGGACCATTAAACAACTAACGGGAGGAGGAGGCTCCATGAACATCCCCATCCTCAATGATGGTGGAGCCCAGCACGTGAGTGCAAAACACAAGGCTGAAGCGTTTGCAACCATATTCAGCCAGACGTGCCAAGTGGATGATCCATATCGGCCTCCTCCTGAGGACCCCACCATCACAGAAGCCAGTCTTCAGCCAATTCGAGTCACTCCACGTGATATCAAGAAACAGCTGAGTGCACTGGATACAGCAAAGGCTATGGGTCCCAGCTGTCGTGCTGAAGACTTGTGCTCCAGAACTTGCCGCGCATCTAGCCAAGCTGTTCCAGTACAGCTACAACACTGGCATCTATCCGACAATGTGGAAAACAGCCCAGGTATGTCCTGTCCACAAAAAGCAGGACAAATCCAATCCGGCCAATTACCGCCCCATCAGTCTACTCTCAATCATCAGCAAAGTGATGGAAGGTGTCGTCGACAGTGCTATCAAGCGGCACCTGCTCACTGATGCCCAGTTTGGGATCCGCCAAGACCACTTGGCTCCCGACCTCATTACAGCCTTGGTCCAAACATGGACAAAGGAGCTGAATTCCAGAGGTGAGGTGAGAGTGACTGCCCTTGACATCAAGGCAGCATTTGAACAAGTGTGGCATCAAGGAGCCCTAGTAAAACTGAAGTCAATGGGAATCGGGGGGAAAACTCTCCACTGGAGTCATACCTAGCACAAAGGAAGATGGTTGTGGTGGTTGAAGGTCAATCATCACAGCCCCAGGACATCGCTGCAGGAGTTCCTCAGGGCAGTGTCCTTGGCCCAACCACCATCAGCTGCTTCATCAATGACCGGCCCTCCAACATAAGTTCAGAAATGGGGATGTTTGTTGATGACTGCACAGTGTTCAGCGCCATTCACAACTCCTCAGATAATGAAGCAGTCCATGCCCGCATGCAACAAGACCTAGACAACATTCAGGCTTGGGCTGATAAGTGGCAGGTAACATTCGCGCCACAGAAGTGCCAGGCAATGACTATCTCCAACAAGCGAGAGTCTAACCACCGCCCCTTGACATTCAACGGCATTACCATCGCCAAATCCACCACCATCAACATCCTGGGGTCACCATTAACCAGAAACTTAACTGGACCAGCCACATATATACTGTGGCAACAAGAGCAGGTCAGACGCTAGGTATTCTGCGGCGAGTGTCTCACCTCCTGACTCCCAAAGTCTTTCCACCATCTACAAGGCACAAGTAAGGAGTGTGATGGAATACTCTCCACTTGCCTGGATGAGTGCAGCTCCAACAACACTCAAGAAGCTCGACACCATCCAGGACAAAGCAGCCCGCTTGATTGGCACCCCATCCACCACCTGAAACATTTACTCCCTCCACCACCAGCGCACTGTGGCTGTAGTGTGTACCATCTACAAGATGCACTGCAGCAACTCGCCAAGGCTTCTTCAGCAGCACCTCCCAAACCCGTGACCTCTCCCACCTAGAAGGACAAGGGCAGCAGGCGTATGGGAACACGACCACCTCCAAGTTGCCCTCCAAGTCACACACCATCCTGACATGGAAATATATCGCCGATCCTTCAGCGTTGCTGGGTCAAAATCCTGGAACTCCCTCCCTAACAGCACTGTGGGAGTACCTTCACCACAGGGACTGCAGCGATTCAAGAAGGCGGCTCACCACCACCTTCTCAAGGGCAATTAGGGATGGGCAATAAATGCTGGCCTTGCCAGCGACGACCAGATCTCATAAATGAATTTTAAAAGAAGCTCGACGTTCTGGCTTTAAAAGAAGAGGTTTCTCTTGGCAGCAGAATAATACATTGTGAATGACATGGTGTAACATCCCTGTCCTTGTAAAATAGATTGCTCCAACATATAGTGAGCAGGGCCACAAGATCTGCTCGTTTATATATCAAATTCTTACATATAACATGTACCTGCGCCCATCATACTTCAGGTCTTACAGTCCAGGCGCTACACTCTGTCACACATATAAATTTCAGTGCCTCTTTTGAAAATGATGCATTAAATAAGCAAAAGAAACCCAGTCCTTTCTGAGATGTTTATTCTGATTTTGGGAGGAGCCTGGGATGTACAAGCAGCTGCCAATGTAGAGAAACGTCCCGAACGGCAGGCAGAAGTCCCCACTGAGCTCAGGATGCCCCTGCTAATTGACTAACCGATGTGAATAGTTACAATAATTGGACCTTGTGGCAGCAAGACTGGCAAAGCTAATCCAGGCTGCAATATGGCATTATGCACGATGTGGAATCATTCTTATAAAACAGTGTATCATCTGACTTTCTGTGGGCAACGTGTAAGAGCGCTCAGATTGGTACATCGGAAAATATTTATCAAGGCACCGTAAGTATCCGTAACCCCGTTACTTTACCTCCTCGTCAAGGACGGTGGGTTTTACTTCCCAGCGTACACCTAGAGTGAATGATGCCCAGATTTGACTCGCTGAACTGTGTTATATCAGCTAGCTCAGATAATATTAGCGTTTATTTTAGCAACCTCGAATTCGGATACACCTCCCTGTCTCTATAACCTCCTCTAGCACTACAACCCTCCGAGATCTCTGTGCCCCTCTGTAATATACTTGGGTAGAACAAATGAAGTACAGAGACACGATGAATTGCTAGTGCATGTGCTTGCTTTATTAGGCCAGAGCGAACTGAGCATGTTCATACTAAACCATGTGATAATACATTACACTGCTTTCCCCTTTAAAAAAAGATGTATTCCCCTCTCAAATACAACAAAACTATGGTCCCACCTTTCCCAGCATTACATGTACCACATAACAAAAACTCCTGGCTTTTTTTTCTTTAAATGAACTAGAAATCCAGTTTAATAACAGTTTTACGGCGCCTTCCTGAACTCCTTACAGAAAGTTTTGGCGTTGAACCAATTTTCAGGCTGTTTTGTTCCGAACTCAAAGATGATCCTGCTTCTATCTCAGACTTGTTTGAACCCATATGTTTCACTTCAATCCACCTTGAGAGAATATCTACAAGTACCAGGAAATAATCATTTGCTTTCTCACAGAAGTCTACAGATACTCTCTGAAAAGGTCGACTTGGCCATGACCAGGGTTGTAGTGGAGTTTTGAGTGGTTTGTTTCTGCAATTTTGGCAAACGCTGTATTTGCTGACAAGTGATTCAAGATCACTATCCAATCCTGGCAGTAAACAAAGCTTCTTGCAATTGATTTCATACTCACGATCCCTGGATGTTCAGTATGAAGTTCGGCCAGAATTCTATCTCTCAAAGAAATAGGTACCACCACTCTGTTTCCCCTCTTGGTACAACTGAAGGGATAATTACTAGTCCTAGCCCTTTCGGGCTACCCCAGATCAGGCGTATTCCCCAGACGTTCCCCTTCAACTAAAGTTAGCGGTAGCCGAATCCTATAAGACGCTTAATTGGGTCTAAAGGTTCAGATTATCTCTTCCTAAAGGAAAGGAATGATCTGAAGATGTTACCGTCCTCCAGATAGCACTTTTAATAAGTTTAACTAGACTGTAACCTTTCGGATATTATGAGGGTCCGGAAAACCCCCCAGAATTCTGCAACTCCTCACAAAAGAGTATACAGAGATTGAGTTCGCGAGCTTGATACAGAAATACTAATTGAGACAATTCTAAAAATATATAAATTTATTAAAGAACCGACATTCAGATAACAGCTGATAAATCAATCGCGACTTTAACAGTTCAAAATACAAATAGCTTACATTTTCTTATTCTCAGAGATCCTTATTCTCAAATCTTAACTTCGTACATTTTTACATTTCTTATTCTTAATCCAGAATATCCACCAAGATCAAATAAGAGTATCTTGTTCCCCGAGACTCAAAAAGCTAAAAACTTACAGAGCGTGCCCCTGAAGTTGAGAATCGCTTGCCCGTTTCCAGCGACTTCTGACCTTTCCATCTGAAAAGCTCTATTTTTATACCTTTTTTTAGTGGTTTATCCTTTGAAGTTTTCTGCTGATGTAAGCTAATTATCTCTAGTCATCTTTGTCGAATTCTTTCTATTCTTACTGTCGTTTCAGCTGCCAACTCTCAGACTTCTGTCTGTTGTTTAGGTGTTCAAAACGTATCATAAAATGACTATAACTTATGTATCTATTTGATGCCATTTTTATCGAAGGTCTTCCATTCAATTCTAAAATGACCTAGCTGTTTGAAAACAGACGTCGTGTCTACTAACTATTCCATTTTCAATACAAAAACCATGTGATTGCTTGGTGTCATCTATTGAAGTCATATTTTCAAAGTGTTCTGTAGGTACCTTTTACAACATGTAAATCAAAAACACTTCAACTGAGTATTTACTTGTTTTCTAGCTATCTCAGTTGGTTGTACCACAGACGTCGTGTCTGCTTGCTTCATTTGATGTCATATTATGAAGGCATATGGTTGTTTAATGTTCTAAGTTTCTATTTCCCTGAGTGTTAGTTTATTACACTTTAAACTGGGTGATGTATTGTGTTTCTGGAAGCACCAATGGTTTGCTTCAATAGGACCATTGTTTCTTGGTCAATACGGTGGCATAGTGGTTAGCACTGTTGCCTCACAGCGCCAGGGACCCGGGTTCGAATCCGGCCTTTGGGTGACTGTCTGTGTGGAGTTTGCACATTCTCCCCGTGTCTGCGTGGGTTTCCTCCGGGTGCTCCGGTTTCCTCCCACAATCCAAAGATGTGCGGGTTAGGTTGATTTGGCTATGATAAATTGACCCTTCGTGTTAGGGGTGATTAAATATGTGGGGTTACGGGGATAGGGTGGGATATGTGTCGGTGCAGGCTCGATGGGCCGAAATGGCCTCTATCTGCACTGTGGGGATTCTGTGAATATCCCATTCCCATTTCAAAAGCTTGTATGGTGTTTTACAGCTTTTGTTAACAACTGATCTTTATCTCAGAAGCCTGTATGTCAGAAATCTATTCATAGGATGGTGTATCTCTTGGAATATGGCTATTTCCTTTACACAACCTTGCTCACAAGACAATTACGATGGTTATGGAATTCCGTGTCAATTCTGTGTCCATACACTGATCAGCCCATCCATTCAAGGTGCTTTCATACACACTTGTCAGTACTGAGTTCTTTTGAGTCTCCTCTGCAATCTCAGTTGCATTCACGGGAAAGTCTTTGTCAACTGCACCTAGTGTGAAAATAGCACCTTCACTCCCAACACAGGAGTCCTCATGAGGCAACCTGGACAAGGTATCTGCAATTGCGTTTTGCTTTGAAGTGCGATATTCAATCGTGTAGTCATATGGAGTGACTCCTGCCAATAACCGGAAGCTGCGCCGTGGCGTTCTGCGCATGAGCGGTTTCCGGTTCGCTACGTCACACCATGCGACTTGATTGAAAAGATTTGTGCATGCGCAAATGACGGTACGGTTTTGCATCAAGTCCAATGTCGGCCGGGTCCCTCCGACACCGAAACTGCTTTGGATCGAGCTGTGAAAGGAACACCTGGAAAGCCTTAGCCGCAAGGCATTGCCCACCGCTTCAATCAACCATGCAAAGCAACGCAAACCACCGAATGGGACAAAATAAGGCCCCGTTCACTGTCTGAGCGAGGATCGGCCTGGGTGTGGGGGGAGCAAGGCCCTGGGTGTGGGGAGTAACATCTCATGAACAAGGAGCAGCGGAGGGGGAGTAAAGTCACATGGGAAGGAGTGGGGGAGGGGGAGTAACATCACATGGGAAGGAACGGGAGAGGGGGAGTAACGTCACATGGGAGATAGTGGGAGAGGGGGAGGAAAGTCACATGGGAAGGAGCCCGTTTGCCAGCGCGTCAACGACCGGAACAGCAGAGGCGGCCGAGGTAATTGAGATCATTATCAGGTAGTTGTCAGACCCGTAAGCGTCTTTTTAACCCTACCTTTCAAATTTCCCCGGCTGACCACGGGAATCACACAGCTCGGGAACCACGTCTATGAACCTGAGGCAGAAGTTCAGTGGCCATTGACCCACCTCATTAGTGCACAGCATGAAAAGTACAATAAAAACTCCCACCTGACAGCTGGTTACTTTCCTAAAGCAGATGCTGTTGCTGAGTGCATTGTCAGCACAGATTTACCTTTCTAGAGGTTGTAAGTGTTTCCAGCAAAGTCAGGATCCACGGTCACCTCATTGGAAGAACCTATCACACCATTGACAGATTGCTTCTATCATCTCTACTTGACCTGCCATCTACTCCATCAGCATGGGTGCTATTTATACTGTCTCACCTTGGTCCTCAGAATCGGATCACAATGAGCCCCAACACCAGCAGCACCAGGCACACCAGCAGCACCAGCAACACCACCAACCTTCTTCTCAACCACCTGATGCTCCACAGTACAGAGGGCATCAGCGCAGGGCTGCACCGCGCTGGAGGTGATACCCCCAACACAGGGTATACAGGCAGAGGATGAGCTTCCTCAACATGACGGAGCAGCAGTGCCAAAGGAGGATCAGGCTATCGCGCCAGGTTGTCACAGACATTTGCAGATTGCTGGAGCAAGACCTGCAGCCCAGAGGACTTGGTCGACACGCCTTGCCAGTGGCTGTCAAAGTTACCAGCACCCTCACTTCTTTGCTTCAGGCTCTTCCAGGGATCTGCAGTAGACATTTGCGGCATCTCGCAGTCGGCCGCCCACAGATGCATCACACAGGTGACCGATGCCCTCTTTGACAAGTCAGCCAATTATATCAACTTTGCTACTGATGAAGCCAGTGTTACTGAGCAGGCGTTGGCCTTTGCCCCTCTGGCTGGCTTCCCATGGGTGCAGGGCATCATCGGCTGCACACATGTGGTCATCAGGGAACCCCCACATCACCCAGGAGTCTTTGTCAACTGCAAGGGCTTCTACTCCCTCAATGTGCAGCTGGTCTGCACCCATAGTAATATCAACATGCATGTGTGCACCAAATTCCCTGGCAGCTGCCATGACTCTTTCATCCTTCGCCAGTCCACCCTCCCTCAGCTCTTCGCTCCTCTAAAGTCCAAACAGACTTTCCGGCTGGCTGCTTGGAGACAAGGGCTCTCCACTGAAGACGTGGCTCATGACACCCTTGAGGAGGCTAAGTACTGAGGCCGAGGAGAGATATAATGAAAGCCACATTTCCACCAGATGTGTCATAGAGCAGACAATATGCATGCTGAAAATGCGCCTCAGATGCCTTGACAGATCTGGAGGAGCCCTTCAGTACGCACCAGCCACGGTCTCCAGAATCGCCATGGTCTGCTGCACCCTGCACAACACAGCGCAGCAGTGAGGATCAGCACTGCATGAAGAGCAAATTCTGAGCGCACAGTCTCTTCAGAGGAGGCGGAGCAGGAGGAACCTGCGGTCCAGATCCCAGCAGCACCTGAATGCATTGCTGCCCGGGAGGCCAGGGATGGACTTATCATGGACAGATTTACCTAACTTCATGCTTTACACCCATATGACTGCCACATGCTGCGCCAGGTTCGTACCACCCCACAGCAACACCATAAAGGATCCTTACAATGACCAAGCCATTCCTTTCACACTTTCCACCATTGCGGGGGGTACCGTTATGTCTGACCATTCACTCCAACTCACTAAGCCACTTCCAAAGTTGCACACAAATTTATCCATGATCGGAAAGTGGTGAAAATAAATAGTTTTATGCGTGACATCACAGTAATGGAAACTGTACAGAAACATTTATTAAAAGACCCAAGTGGCTACCCTTGTGAATCTACTTGTGTTTCATCTTTCTCTTGGACGTGTTTCTATGAGGTGCTACTGCTGTGTCTTCAGCAGAGGTAGAGGCAGCCTGCTCACTTCCCTGCTGTGACTGCAGTTGCCCTCTGGGTTTTGGATCTTGTGATGGCCCTGCAAAGTCGGCTCCTGCTGCGACTGTGCAGGGGCAGACTTGGCCATCGTAATCCGAGGAGCCATCTGGGGCTCTGACTGAGGTGGGACCAACGGGGGAGAAGTGTGAGCGCTTTGAGAGAAGCCCCCACTTCCATGTCCCCTCTCACCACCATCCCGCTCATGGGCCACCCACTCATGGGCCACCCGCACTTCCCTGCTAGCAAGGAGCTGGAGAGCACCTTGCTGCACATCAGTGGGGCCATGAGGACCCACGTCTACACTGACATCCCTCCTAGATAGGAAATCTATGAGCGTCTGCCATCTATTCTCCATAGATAGCCATCTATTCTCCATAGATAGCATGTGCTCCTGTGAGTGGCGCAGTAGCTGCTCCATGCAGGTGGCCATCCTTTCCATGGAAGAGCCCACAGTCGCCATCGCCTGCGACACGGTGGTGCTCATGTTGGAGATGGACTCCTCCATTCTCTGCACATTTGCACACATCGCGGTTGTAAAACCTGTCAAAGCCTCCTGCACTTCTTGCTGCACCTCCAGGAACATCCTCTTTCTGGATGGCCTCCGAGGCGCAGCATCTGCTCTTGCTCACTTGTGAGTTGTGAGACACCAGGTGACAACACTGCTCTATCTCGCATTGCACCCACCGAGGTGTGCATATCTGCACTGGTGCTGGGTGCGCTTATGTCTGGTGATGGTGCGGCCTCAGAGGCTGGAGGTTCCTTGGAGGAGTCGTCTTGCTCTTCCTCCTGGACAGTGGCCAGGGGGGCTCTTGATGGACCTGTGGGAGAGTAAAGAGATGTGTTAGATATGTCATATCAAGAATGGGTACAGATACCATTATGCACATGATGAACGGTCACTGGCTGCTGACATCAGTCCCATATGAGTGGTGACTGCTGTATGCCATGTGGCTGTATGATATTTAATTTAATTCGTCACCAGGTTGCTGAGATGTCACCCTCTCTCCGTCTCCCACCTCCAGCTGCTCTGTGACTCCAGACAGTTCCAAGGCAACCTCCTCTGCTGCTGTTAAGGTGGTCAATGATGAAGGGCCACTTCCGGTTCTCTCCCTCTTATTGTGGGCTCTCTTTTCCTGCAAGGAGGGAAAGAGAAGGTTGAGTGAGAGTGATGGAATGAGTGTAAGGAATGGATGGGTTATATCTTTAGAGGGTGACTATGATGGAGTGGGGTGGCAATTGCAAGTGGCCGCCTTGTGCATTGTTAGTTGGTATGATTGTATTAGGATGACGGTGAGTGAGAGGGGTGGCTAGTCAGATGGGGAAGTGATAATGTAGATAGAGAGGGAGGGATGGGTGGACATGCAAGGTATGTTGGTGTGAGTAAGGATGTGCAAGAATGTGGTTGGGAAGGCAGACCTCTGCGCACCGCCAACCACCAGCGGCCGTGTGCAAGAGAGACCTCAGCAGCCTCAGAGAGGGGTTCCCGCAGGCCAGGTGCATGGTTCCAATTCCAGCTCCAGGCAGCTTGATCAAAACAAGTTTCTGGGTCACTGCCGACATCTGCGCCTGCGCAAATGTTTTCTATTGTTGCAAATATGAGATCGTTAAGAACCGGAAGCACGCATGCGCAGGCCACTTCTGGTTCGTTGGCAGCAGTCGCGTCCATAGTCATATTGTGACAACAACACTGCCCAACGTTGCATTCTTGATGCGGCCATTGCAGGGATGGCAAATTTGGGCCCCAATATTGCTAGGAGCGGTTTGTGACCGTTCATCAGGGTAAACTTTCTGCTGATCAGGAACTGTTGGAATTTCTTGATTACAAACACTATGGCGAGTGCTTCCTTTTCAATTTGTGTGTAGTTTCTTTCGCTCTTTGTGAGGGTTCGCGATGTAATCGCGATTGGTTTCTCCTGGCCATCATCCATTACGTGGCTTATGACAGCTCCCACACCGTAGCTGGAAGCATCACGTGCTAACTTAAGCTCACGCTCTGTGTCGTAGTTCACAAGTAGAGCATCGCTAGAGAGACTACTCTTACAAGCGTCGTAAGCTTCACCTCCAGCGTGATCCCACCACCATACACATCTTCCCCTCACCTCCCCTTTCAGCATTCCGCAGGGACCGCTCCCTCCGCGACACCCTAGTCCACTCCTCTACCACCCCCAGCACCCCTTCCCCTTCGCCCGGCACCTTCCCGTGCACCCGCAGGAGATGCAACACATGCCCTTACACCTCCCCTCTTCCCACTGTCCAGGGCCCCAAACACCCCTTCCAGGTGAAACAGCGATTTACTTGTACTTCCTGCAATTTAGTATACTGTATTCGCTGCTCACGATGTGGTCTCCTCTACATTGGGGAGACCAAACGCAGATTGGGTGACCGCTTTGCGGAACACCTCCGTTCAGTCCGTAAGGGGGACCCCGAGCTCCCGGTGGCCTGTCACTTTAATTCACCGCTTCACTCCCACTCTGACCTCACCGTCCTCGGCCTATTACACTGTTCCATGGAAGCGCAGCGTAAGCTCGAGGAACAGCTCCTCATCTTTCGTTTAGGCACGCTACAGCCCTCTGGACTCAATATCGAGTTCAACAATTTTAGATCATAACCTCAGCTCCAATCACATTTATCGTAAGCTTCCTGTTGTGCTTTCGTCCACTTCCACTAGACATCCTTCTTGAGGAACTCGTGCAATGGAGCTAACATGGTTGCTGACTCAGGTAAGAAACGTGCGTAGTACTGGACCATTCCAAGGAAAGATCTTAACTCAGACACACTCTGTGGCTTTAGAGCATTGATGACAGCATCAACTTTTCCTTCACTGGTTGCAAGCTATTTGCATCAACTTTCTGACCAAGGTACACAACCTTGGGCTGCACAAAAGCAAATTTGCTCCTTTTCAATTTGACATTGTGGGCATTCAACCTTTGAAGCACTATATCTAACACTTCTATATTTTCTTCCTCGTTGCTTGTTGCGATCAGCACATCGTCTTGATTGCACAAGCAATTTGGAACTCCTTGCAAAATCTTATCCATCGTAGCCTGGAAGATTTTGTGGGAGGACTTTACACCATACAGCAGCTTGGTGTATGAGCACAGTCCTTTGTGTGTGTTGATGGTGAGGTACTGTTGACTGCATTTCTACTGTTGAAATGTTGACTGCATTTCTTTGTCAACATTCAGCTGAGCATAAGCGTGCAACAGGTCAAGCTTGGAGAAAACCTTTGACCCAGAGAGTGCTGCATACAAATCTTGTGATGTAGGTAACGGGTACTGTTCATAGTCAACTGCTTGGTTGATAGTAACTTTGTAGTCACCGCACAAGCGTACAGTTTTGTCTGCTTTGGGCACTACCACAATCGGGGTAGCCCATTCACTTTTGTCAGTTTTTACTAGCACTCCGTTCTCTCTGAGCTTCACGAGCTCTTCCTCCACCTGACTTTTCAATGCATACCTTACCTTCGCGTTGGACTTGATGCGGATATGCGCATCATAACCAATGATGCCCTCATAACTGTCTGTGAACATGCTTTTGTACTTGTTCAGCATTGTGTCGAGTCGCTTCTTTGAAGCATCTACACTGAAGATGATTTTCCAGTCTAGTTTTAACTTTCTTAACCAGTCTTTGCCCATGAGAGTTGACCTGTTGTTGTAGCTCGCTACAATAATAGGCAGCTTTACTGACAGGCCACTGTAGATGCCTAGTTCTTCAACATCAGGTGTTTACTTCAATATTGTGAACTCCTCCCTTAGATAGAAAACATAGAAGATAGGAGCAGGAGTAGGCCATTCGGCCCCTCGAGCCTGCTCCGCCATTCGATGAGATCATGGCTGATCATCCAAACTCAGTACCCTGTACCTGCCTTCTCCCCATATCCCTTGATACCTTTAGCTTTAAGAAATATATCTAACTCATTCTTGAATATATTTAATGACTTGGCCTCAACTACCTTCTGTGGTAGAGAATTCCACAGGTTCACCACTCTCTGGGTGAAGAAATTCTTCCTCATTTCTGTCCTAAATGGCTTACCCGTTATCCTTAGATTATGACCCCTGGTTCTGGACTCTTCGACCATCCGGAACATTCTCCCTGCATCTAGTTTGTCCAGACCTGTCAGAATTTTATATGTTTCGATGAGATCCCCTCTCATTCTTCTATACTCCAGCGAGTATAAGCCCAATTGACCCAATCTCTCCTCATATGTCATTCCTGCCATCCCAGGTATCAGCCTTGTGAATCGGCGCTGAACTCCCTCCATGGCAAGAACATCCTTCCTCAGATAAGGCGACCAAAACGGCACACAATACTCAAGGTGTGGTCTCACCAAGGCCCTGTACAACTGCAGCAGCACATCCCTGTTCCTATACTCAAACCCTTTCGCTATGAAGGCCAACATACCATGTGCCTTCTTCACCGCTTGCTGCACCTGCATGCTTACCTTCAGCGACTGGTGCACAAGGACACCCAGGTCTCGTTGCACTTCCCCTTCTCCCAATCTATTGCCATTCAGATAATAGTTTGCCTTTCTGTTTTTGACACCAAAGTGGATAACCTCGCATTTATCCATATTATATTGCATCTGCCACGCTTCTGCCCACTCACCCAACCTGTCCAAATCATCCTGGAGTTTCTCGATATCCTCCTCGCAGCAAACACTCCCACCCAGCTTTGTGTCATCTGCAAACTTGGAGATATTACATCTAGTTCCCTTATCTAGATCATTAATGTATATTGTGAATAGCTGGGGTCCAAGGACCGATCCCTGCGGTACCCCACTAGTCACTGCTTGCCACTCGGAAAAAGACCCATTAATTCCTACTCTCTGCTTTCTGTCCGCCAACCAGTTCTCTATCCAAGTCAATACCTTGCCCCCAATCCCATGTGCCTTAACTTTACACGCTAATCTCTTATGCGGGACCTTATCGAAAGCCTTTTGAAAGTCCAAATACACCACATCTACTGGTTCTCCCTTATCTATTTTCCCAGTTACATCCTCAAAAAATTCCAGTAGATTAGTCAAGCACGATTTACCTTTTGTAAATCCATGTTGACTTTGTCCGATCCTGTCACTGTTTTTCAAGTGCTCAGCTATTACATCCTTTATAATGGACTCTAGCATTTTCCCCACTACCGATGTCAGGCTTACCGGTCTGTAATTCCCCGCTTTCTCTCTACCACCCTTTTTGAATAGCGGGGTAACATTAGCTACCCTCCAATCCATGGGTACAGTTCCAGATTCCATCGAATGTTGGAAGATGATCAGCAATGCATCTACTATTTCTAGGGCCACTTCCTTAAGTACCCTAGGATGTAGATTATCAGGCCCTGGGGATTTATCGGCCTTCAATCCCGTCAATTTCCCTAACACCATTTCCCTGCAAATACTGATTTCTTTCAGTTCCTCCCTTTCATCAGACCGTATGTTCTCCAACATCTCTGGGAGGTTATTTGTGTCCTCGTTTGTGAAGACAGAACCAAAATATGCATTTAATTGGTCTGCCATTTCTTTGTTCCCCATTATAACTTCCCCCGCTTCTGACTGCAAGGGACCTACACTTGATTTCACTAATCTTTTTCTCTTCACATATCTATAAAAACTCTTACAGTCAGTTTTTATGTTCCCTGCAAGCTTACTTTCATATTCTATTTTCCCCTTCTTAATTAATCCCTTTGTCCTCCTTTGTTGAATCCTAAACTGCTCCCAATCCTCAGGGTTACCGCTTTTTCTGGCCAATTTATATGCCCTCTCCTTGGATCTTATGCTATCCCTAATTTCCCTTGTTAGCCACGGTTGAGTCACCCTTTTTGTTTTATTCTTATGCCACACTGGGATGAACAAATTCTGTAGTTCATCCATGCAGTCTTTGAATGTTTGCCATTGCCTATCCACCGTCAACCCTTTGAGTGACATTCCCCAATCAATCCTACCCAATTCGTGCCTCATACCATCGTAGTTTCCTTTATTTAAATTCAGGACCCTAGTCTCTGATTCAACTACTTCACTCTCCATCCTAATGAAGAATTCTATCATATTATGATCACTCTGACCCAAGGGGCCTCGTACAACAAGATTGCTAATTAATCCTTTCTCGTTACATAATACCCAGTCTAAGATGGCCTGATCTCTGGTTGGTTCCTCGACATATTGTTCCAGAAAACCATCCCGTAAACATTCTAGGAATTCCTCCTCCACAGTATTTTTACTAATTTGGTTAGCCCAATTTATATGTAAATTAAAGTCACCTTTTGTTGTCGCTGCTTTGCATTGCCACTAGAATGGTTCTTACTTCCTGCTATCGATCTAGCTCTGCAAGCTGTTGAAATATGGCCTTGCTTCTGGCAGTGAAAACACTTCACATTTCTATATTGGCAGGTCTGCGGTGAGTGATTTCCATTGCAGCGATAACAATTCACTGAACTGCTCTCACCGACATGCTTTTGACTCGGTCTCACAGCTTTAGGTTTGGCGGTGGCTTTGTGACTGTAGACCTCAGCTGCCCTAGTCACTTGAGTTGGATGGAGCTCCCTAGCATTCTTAGACGCCATCTCCATAGATAGGGCAATTTTGCATGCTATGTCAAATGTTAGGTTCGGAGTGTTCAGTAACTTGGACTGTGTGCGCCCATCCACCACTCCACATACAAACTTATCTCGCAATGTACGATCCAAAAATGTGCTAAAGTTACAATGCAAAGACAGGTTCTTAAGAGCTCCAATGTACTCACTGATGGGTTCACTTTGTTTTTGGTTTCTGGTACCAAACTTATAGCTCTCTGCTATTTCTAACAGCTTTGGGTCGGAATGGTCCTCGAGTTTCTCGACAATGTCTTCCAAAGATGCATCCTTCACTTTCTCTGGCGTGAGTAGGTTCCATAGACATCTGGCCCGATCTCCGTTCGAAAAATTGCTTTCTTTTCTTTACGAATTACTTTATTTTGAGCTTGAACATTCTCATCTGTACCTTCGGTCTCAATAATGTTATTGGCCCTAAAATACATCTCCATCTGCTCAATGTAAGAACTGAATAGTTTGCGAGTTCGGTCATACATGCCGAGGCTTCCAATGAATCACGTAGGCGTGGCCATGTTGACCCGATCCTATCGAACAGTGACTCAGCATGCTACATGTGTACATGTGAGAATCAACGTCACTGTTGCTGTGCGAAGGCAAAGCACAGACGATTCTGCATGAGCATTAACGGTAAAACATTCCAAACATTCAGTTTAGGTGTCACAAATTCACCTTAAACATGTCCACTCGAAGGTTGAACACTGTGTCCTTCCATGATCCCTAAAAATGGCTTTGGGATCCCATCCTCGTGGCCAAAATGTAATATACTTGGGTAGAACAAATGAAGGACAGAGACACGATTAGTTACTAGTGCAGGTGCTTGCTTTATTAGGCCAGAGTGAACTGAGCATGCTCATACCAAACCATGTGATAATACATTACACCTCAATTCTGGACTCTTGCACATTCCCGATTTTATTCACTCCACCATTGGCAGCCGTGGCTTCAGCTGCCTAGGCCCTAAGCTCTGGAATTCCCTCCCCAAACCTCTCCGCCTCTCTCTCCTCCTTTAAGATGCTCCTTAAAACCTACCTCTTTGATCAAGCTTTTGGTCATCTGTCCTAATATCTCCTTCTTTGGCTCGGGTCTACTTTTGTCTGATTACGCTCCTGTGAAGCACCTTGGGACAATTTACTACGTTAAAGGCGCTATATAAATGCAAGTTGTTGTTACGCACGACCTGCTGATTTAATGAATTAATGCTTTCTTGCCAAATTATCAAAGAAGAGATCAAACAACATGTCATGCAATACAATTATTTATTAACTTCAGAATCATAATTAGCAATACCTAACCTTATTCTAGATTGATTCCTGGAATGAGAGGGCTGTCCTATGATGAGAGGCTGTGTAGAATGGGCCTATACTCTCTGGAGTTTAGACGAATGAGAGGTGATCTCATTGAAACATACAAGATTCTGAAGGGGATTGACAGGGTAGATGCTGAGAGGCTGTTTCTCCTGGCTGGAGTGTCTAGAGCTAGGGGGAATAGTCTCAGGATAAGGGGTCGGCCATTTAAGACTAAGATGAGGAGGAATTTCTTCACTCAGAGGGTTGTGAATTCTCTGCCCCAGAGGGCTGTGAATGCTGAGTCTTTGAGTATATTCAAGGCTGAGAGAGATTGATTTTTAGACTATAGGGGAATCAAGGGATATGGAGATCGGGCGGGAAAGTCGAGTTGAGGTCGATGATCAGCCATGATCTTATTGAATGGCGGAGCAGGCTCGAGGGGCCGTATGGCCTACTCCTGCTCTCACTTCTTATGTTCTTATTCATTGAGTATACAAGTAATTAGTAGATAGGGTTAACTAACAAATGAACAGAGATTATAAAGGCAGTTCAGTTACATCACAGTAATTCAGCATTAACTGGTTTGTTAATTATCAATTTATAGTCGAGATCAGTGCCTGAGATTGATGTAAATTGGTAAAATTAATTTAGGATTATGCTCCATAGATGGCTGAAAAGTTAACAGCCTTAGATAGCCAGTCTATTGGATAGAATTGAGTTCATATGCTGGTCGTTAGCAATGGTTCCAGAACTTAAATGATATCTTCTTAGGAGCTGCGTGGTTGCTAGCTTTTCCCTTGGACAATGGAGCTGACTTCTGAGACGTTGGCCGATGAACCTCTTTCTGTTAGGTGTATTCCCTTCCTCTTGGATCCTCTGCTCCTGGGTTAATCCACCTTACACAGTGGTAACTATATCCAGACTGTCTCACCTCCCTTGATCTCAGGAAAACTTGAGTCTAAATGACACACTGATGTCTGCCTTTACCTGGCTAGTATAACTACAATCTGACGCACGTCATCTCTTTCTCGGGTACACCTTTTGCCTTTTTTCCCCCTTCTCATAACATACATTAGGTAAAGATTATTAAAGAATAAGAACTAAAAAATGAGAAAAAAAAGCAAAGACTGAAGCATGAGGATGTGTCAGAACACCTTAGAACATAAGAAATAGGAGCAGGGGTAGGCCATTTGACGCTTTGAGCCTGCTCCGCCATTCAATAAGAGGTCCTGCAGTCAGAGTTTAAGGAGCTAGGGAGGAAGTTAAAAAGCAGGACCTCATAGCAATCTCTGGATTACACCCAGTGTCATGCACTAGTGAGAGTAGAAATAGAAAGACATGGCAGGTTAATATGTGGATAGAGACATGGCGCAGGAGGGAGGGCTTCAGATTCCTGGGACATTGGGACCAGTTCTATGGCAGGAGGGAACTGTTCAAGATAGACAGGTTGAACCTGAACAGAGCTGAGACCAATATCCTTGTGGGCAGGTTAACTCGTGCTGTGGGATGGGTTTACACTAGTTCGCCAGGGGGTTGGGCACCAGGATTAAAAAGTAGAAACAAGGTGCACAGAGGACTGGGAGAGCCAGTTGGAGTTAGAAATAATACAGAATTAGGTGGGATCGTAGAAAATACAAAGAGGTCTAAGTTAGGTTTGAAGTGCATGTGTGTAAATGCACAAAGTGTGGTTAATAAGGTTGGTGAGCTGCAGGCGAATATGGGAATATGATATAGTGGCAATAACTGAGACCTGGCTCGTAAAAGGGGAAGATTGAATGCTTAATATTCCTGGGTACTAGGGATTCAGGAAAGATAGGGAAGAAAAAAAAAAGGAAGGGTAGCTGTTTTGATTAAGGAAATTATTACAGTGCTAGAAAGAGAGAATGTCCTTGAGGGGTCAAAGACAGAATCGATTTGGTCGGAGTTGAGAAACTATAGAGGAGCTATTACACTACTTGGTGTATTTTATGGGCCACCAAATAGTGGGAAGGAGACAGAGGAGCAGATTTGCAAAGAAATTACTGAGAGGTGCAAGAACTAGAGTAGAGATAATGGGAGACTTTAACTACCCCAATATTGATTGGGGCAGCGATTGTGTTAAGGGCAGAGAAGGGGAGGAATTTCTGAAGTGTGTTCAGGAGAATTTTCTTGATCAGTGGTGTAGCTTTTAAAAGCTCTTTATAATAATGTGTCCGTGACTACACAAACCACTCTGGGTACAGGTATATTGTGTATCAGTAAAACAGGTTTATTGAGCATTAAACATCCAGTACAAAGAAGTAATACTTAACAAGAAGATAGTCACAGTCTGTTCGAACCCCGGCGTTCCTTCCGAGTGACTGGGGCGCAAGTCTCCTGATGTAAGTTGCTGTGTTCTGTTGACCGATGCGCGCTTCCTTGGGATCTTGCTGTGTTCCGTTGACTGTTGCTCCTATCAATCTCTGGTTACACGGTGCGCGCTTTCGATGTTCTAAACCTGTACCTTTATACCCTTTTTCCTCTCGTTTCGCTTACGTGGCAGTAATTAAACCCTCTGACACATGGTAAAAAGTCTTGCTTCCCTCGTTAGCCATCTTATGACCTTGTTGATGCTACTAGGTTCTTCTCTATGCATAACAAAGTACCCTTATCTCAGATGTTCAATTTTCACAGAACATTTCCTAGAACGTTTCCTTAACAGTCTGTCCATCCTATAGCTGTACCAATGACGGATGTCTCCAACTCTTATCTCTCTCTCTCTAGTTTTTATCTCTTTAAGCATAATATTGCTGAATTCCTCGTCTCCATAAACTTAGCACTACATTCCGTTACTTCAGTAATTTTAAACAGAGGTTTTTAGTCAGGTTGGCATAATCCCATCCTGCTTTGCTCTCAGCTATTCGCCATTTTAAACAGGCTTTTAGGCTTTCAACATACAATTTCACATATTATAGTTATATAAAAATGGTTACAGAATCTTAATAATGTTTACTAAATCCTACCCTATCCTACAGTGGCCTAGAAATTCAATTAAGCCTGAAAACGGGTGGTGCCACCGCGGGCCAAGGTTAACGGCTGCCCGCAAAAAGACCGCAGGCAGCACCAGTATTTTGGTGCTGCCTGCTGATTTACATGAGTGGCGCGCAGAATCTCGCGCTCTTTCCGGCGGTAACATCGGCAGGAGGCCAAAGGTCGCATCTAAAGGATCGGTGCGGCGTTCTCAGGCAGTTACCTATTAATAGTGAATGCGCTGTTTGGGATAATTTGGTGACGGTTCCTAGGTTTTGCTGGGCCAGGAGGTATCGGGTCTGCTGATGGCCCTCGTCGTTATCGCACATTAGGGGGCATTCGTTTGACCACGACTCCCCTCTTACTTCCTCCGACATTTGTCTGGGTCTTGTGTGGGGTCCACAAATGGATGCCAGACTGCCTGGTCCTCCCACCTTCGCTGGCTGCCATAGGTCCACAGATCTTTCACCCTGATGTTTGCTGTGTGGAGGTTTGTGCTCCACCATGGTGCTGGAGGGGGAGGGGATGCACCATCTTGCAGCGAGCAGTGACAGCGCACTAGCCTGCATATCACATAGGGGGTTCACTCCCTGGTGAGTGGGTCTTAAAGCACAGGCTCAGATCTGGAGGGACTGTGACTGGAAACACCACATAAAGACTGTGGCATCGATGTCGTTACATGAGAAATCAATTGAAATACATTTAAAAAAAAAAGGGAAACATGAACCTCTTGGTGTAAATCTTTCAGAAGAGAGTTAAATTAAATTTTCAACAACAACAGACTTTTGAAGAACTCTTGGTGAGAATATGGTGTTAAATCTTCCTTCATACTTGGCCTTTTAAAAACAGACGTAAAAACTTTGCATATTATTTTCAGTTCCTAAACTAGAAAACCCAACGTATAAAATGTAAGGAAATGCAGCTTTGATTTTGAGATTATTACAACTGTAGTATAGTCTAGTTTATTTTAAAAGTATTTACCCTAATGTTTGATTGACCAGGAGGAAATTTGATGCACCTCGTTGGAAGCAGTTTTCACTCCAATCACATAGTCTGAGCTCTCCATAGTTAGCAGTTATCTCAGCAGCTGTTTACTGTACGGTTTATAGCTCACCGCTGCCTTCTCCTGGCTCTATATGCTTTCACAGCTGCACGCACAGGCATGCTTTGGAGAGGGCGGTAAGAGGAGCGGTGATATCCAAAATCACTGAACGTGTGTCAATTAGACATTGCACACCGATTGACGTCCCGCTCCTGGTAATTAAAATACTTGCAGTGAGTGCAGTCAGCACGGCCAACCTGCCTAACATGGCGGTCGTCGCGTTCTGCGCTGGAAGTGGGCGGAAGCGAGGCAGCCACCATTTTTTCTTCAAAACCGGCCTTAACGGCCGACGCTAAAGGTTTGACTTTCTAGGCCAGTATGTTTCCTGCCAATGAGGAAGGAGGCATGGCTGGATCTAGTCCTGGGGAACAAAGTGGGTCAAGCGGAGAATGTCACAGTTGGAGAGCATCTCGGGAATAGTGATCATAGTATCGTAAGTTATTAGATTAGTTATGGAGAAGGACAAGGTGCAATCTAGAATAAAAATACTTAACTGGAGAAGGGCTAATTTCAGTGAATAAGAACATAAGAAATAGGAGCAGGAGTAGGCCATTTGGCCCCTCGAGCCTGCTCCGCCATTCAATAAGATCATGGCTGATCTGATCTTGGCCTGAACTCCACTTTCCCGCCCGCTCCCCATAACCCTCGACTCCCCTGTAGCTCAAGGGGGAAAAATTTGGTTGGTCCTGCGCCTGCAGATCGTGACATCAGTCAAGCGTGCAACCCCCTGGTAGCGCCCCGGACCGGATATTGAGTCGCGCCCCCTGCCTTAGCGCCTGTCGCTAGGAACAACAGGTAGAGGGGAATGTTTTCAAGTCGGGAAGGATCTGGGGGAGCGCCATTTAAAGGTGGGCGCTTCCTGCCTTTTCTTGTCGGCAAAATTTTTGGTTTTAACGCTGTCCTAAGGTGTTTTGGCCCTCAGCACCATTTTTGTGGTTCCTAAGCGCCGAGCTGTTTCACTGGGCCTATCCATTAGTACTTCCAGCACAATTGCTTTCGAGGTCTCTCCAGGCCGAGAATCAAGGCTACAATGAGCAGGGTGTGGCTGGTCAGCAAGATGGCCCCTCCCCTTTAAGAACTGGATGGCGCCAGTCTGTCTGGCTTCCATGGTAACTGACAGCCTGAGCTTCGGTAGCGTTCTGAGGTAGTGCCTCGCTCCCTGACGTTTGCACCTTAAGAGAGGTGTGTAGCGCCTGATTTAGCGCTCCAATCACCTCCAGGGGCGATAGAGGCGAATTTTGCAGTCGGAGGCGATAAGTAGTGCTGGGCACTAAACTTTGCGCCCGGCCGATATTAGCGCCCCAAAATGGGCGATACCGAATTTTTGCCCCCCAAATATCTGTCTATCTCCACATTGAATAAATTCAATGACTCCGCCTCCACAGCTCTCTGGGGTAGAGAATTCCAAAGATTCACGACCCTCAGAGAAGAAATTCCTTCTCATCTCCATTTTAAATGGCTGACCCCTTATTCTGAAATTATGGCCCCGAGTTCTAGGTTCCCCACGAGGGGAAACATCCTCTCTGCATCTACCCTGTCAAGCCCCCTCAGAATCTTATATGTTTCAATAAGATCACCTCTCATTCTTCTAAACTCCAATGAGTATAGGCCCAACCTGCTCAACCTTTCTTCATAAGACAACCCCTTCATCTCAGGAATCAACCTAGTGAACCTTCACTGAACTGCCTCCAATACAAGTATATCCCTCCTTAAATAAGGAGACCAAAACTGTATGCAGTACTCCAGCTGTGGTCTCAGCAGCACCCAGTGAATTGAGGAGGATCTGGCCCAGGTATATTGGAGTCAAAGACTGGCAGGAAAAAATGTAATCGAGCAATGGGCAGTCTTTGAAGAGATGGTTCAGGTACAGTCTAGGTACATTCTTAAAAGGGGGAAAGGGAGGGCATCCAAAGCCAGACCTCCTGGATGATGAAGGAGTTGGAGAGTAGGATGAAGCAGAAAAAGGGGACGTGTGACAGATGTCAGCTTGATAATGCAAGGGAGAATCAGGCTAAATATAAAAAGTACAGAGAAGTGAAAAAGGAAGTAAGAGGGGCAAAGAGACAGTAGAATAGATTGGCGGCTAACATAAAGGAGAATCCAAAAGGTCTTCTATAGGCATATTAACAGTAAAGTTAAACAGTTGTCAGAGGAGTGATGGGGCCGATTAGGGACCTAAATGGAGAACTATTGGTGGAGGCAGAAGGCATGGTTGAGGTACAAAATGAGTACTTTGCATCAGTGTTTACCAAGGAAGAGGACTTTGCCAAAGCTATGGTAAACGAAGAGGTTGCTGGGATACTGGATAAAAATAGATAAAGAGGAGTTACTAGACAGGTTGGCGGTAATTAAAGTGGATAAGTCACTGGGTCCGGATGGGATGCATCCTCAGTTGCTGAGGGAAGTAAGGGTAGAAATTGCGGAGATGCTGGCCACAATCTTCCAATCCTCCTTAGATACAGGGCTGGTGCCAAAGGACTGGAGTATTGCAAATGTTACACCCTTGTTCAAAAAGGGGAGAAGGATAAACCTGGCAATTACAGTCCAGTCAGTTTAATGTTGGTGGTGGGGAAGCTTTTAAAAACAATAATCCGGGAGAAGATTAACAGCCACTTGGACAAGCATGGACTAATAAAGGAGAGCCAGCACGGATTTGTTAAGGGCAAATCGTGTTTGACTAACTTGATTTGAGTTTTTTGATGAGGTAACAGAGAGGGTGAATGAGGGCAGTGCAGTTGATGTTGTGTACGGACTCTCAAAAGGCGTTTAATAAAGTACCACATACTAGGCTTGTTAGCAAAATTGAAGCCCATGGGATAAAAGGGGCAGTAGCAGCACGGATACAAAATTGGCTAAGGGATAGAATGGCTGTTTTTCGGACTGGAGGGAGGCATACAGTGGCGTTCCCCAAGGGTCAGTACGAGGACCACTGCTATTTTCGGTATACATTAATGACTTGGACTTGTGGGGTACAGGGCACAATTTCAAATTTTGCCAATGACACGAAACTTGGAAGTGTAGTAAACGGTGGGGAAGATAGTAATAGACTTCAAGAAGACATAGACAGGCTGGTGGAATGGGCGACGCATGGCAGATGAAATTCAATGCAGAGAAGTCTGAGGTGATACATTTTGGTAGGAAGGATGAGGAGAGACCATACACACTAAATAGTATAATTTTAAAAGTGGGTGCAAGAACAGAGAGACCTAGGGGTGCTGGTGCACAAATCTTTGAAGCAGGCAGGACAAGTTAACAAAGCAGTTAATAAAGTATATGGGATCCTGGGCTTTATAAATAGAGACATAGGGCACGATTTTGCCAGTGTGGGCGGGCTGGGGCGTGTCAGGTGGCATTCGTGTCAGGACCCCGACTCCGAAGTGCAGTGGGGAAAAAGTGTGATTTTCCCCTAATTGGGCAATTGTTTTCCAGCGTGTGGGAACCCCTGGCCCAATGAGTCTTTTCATACAGAAAGTCACCTCCGATGACATCATCAATGCTGCTGGATTTAAGGCCTGCAAGCAGCCTTGCTTCTTCTGGAGACTGCAAACTTTATGGTGATTGTAGTAAGGAATTCATTGATCGACTATGTCCACCAGCAGGCAAAAGTGTGCTCCACGCTTCGATGAGCCCTCCCTCCAAGCTCTAGTGGAGGGAGCAAGATCGAATAAGGAGGTGCTCTTCCCTTGCTCAGGGAGAAAAAAGCCACCCCAGCAGACTAAAGCGGTGTGGCTGCAAGTGGCCCAGGAGGTCAACTCCATATCGATGAGCCGCAGAACCTGGCTGCAATGCAGGAAGAGGTTTCATGACCTTCTCCGCACAGGAAAAGTGAGTATGATTTTTCCATCTCCCTCAATTTGATCCCCATCGCTTCTCCTCACCAGCACTCTGCTTTGCTAACCTCTTCCTCCACATCCCACTTGACACTTACATCCCTGCACCCTTACTCATTGCCTCTCTCTCTATGGTCACATTCACTTAGCTATTCGACCATGTAGCCCTCACACTCCCTATCACTGTGATGCAACAACAACTTACAACACACAGGGAGGGGCCCTTTGTCTCCTTCTAAGCATCTCTGCTATGCATTCTCTACACTCACTCCTTCATTCTCACTCAAACTCCACTTGTGTCCCTCATTGCAGGAAAAGAGAGCCCACAATAAGAGGGAAAGAGCCATGACAGGAGGAGGGCCACCCTCAGTAGCCCAGCTCACCGCCTGGGAGGAGGCGGCCCTGGAAATCGTTGGGATCGAGAAGGATTCCCAAGTGGGGGATGGACAGACGGGCGCATCACAGCAAATTGGTGACAGAATAGTTTGACATCTCTCTCATTGACATTGCATGAGTCACTGATAATGAATCTGATGCTCTAACAGATTGACTTATGATCATCTGCACTATTCAATGTGCATGTAACCTTGACCTCCCATCTCTAACTCTTTCCTTTACTCCCCCACAGGACCATCGAAAGCCCCCATCCCCACTGTCCAGGAGGAAGAGCCTGAGCTTCCAAACTACTCAGAGGAAGCTGCAACCTCTGAGGGCGCAGCGTCAGCAGAATTCAGCGCACCCAGCACCAGCGCAGACACTCACACCTTGGTGGGACCTTCGCGAGAGTAGTGTTGGCACCTGGTGTATCACAGCTCACAAGTGAGCATCAGCAGATGGTGGAGACAGGGACAGCAGTGGAGAGTCCTCGTCGGAGGGCGCAGGATTCTGCCAGCTCGGCTCAGCTGCATGTCGACCCTGTGCCTCCGGGTCCATCCAGAAGGAGAGCGGTGCTGGAACTCCAGGAACAGGTGCAGGAGTGTCTGGCAGGTTTCGTCTTCAGGGTCGCTGCGAGTGTGGAGCGAATGGAGGAGTCCATCGCGAACATGAACAGAGCCTTTGTGGAGGCATTGGCGCATGAACGCATCACCGCGGTAAGGATGGCAACCTCCGCGGAAAGGATGGCAACCTCCGCGGTAAGGATGGCTACCTTAGAGGAGAGAATGGCTACGGTAGAGGAGAGGATGGCTATGGCCTTGGAGGTGCTTAGTCACCAGGGTCTTGAAAACATAGTCATTGTTCATAACAGAATGACATCTCTTGAGGAGCGATGGTCAGCTATTGAGCATAGAAACCAGACCTTCATGGAAATCCTCTGGAGTAGGACTTCCAGTGCAGAAACGGGTCCTCATGGCCCCCCCTGAAGTGCAGCAAGGTGCTGTCAAGTCACTTGCTAGCTCTGAAGTGGGGCTGACCCATGAGAGGGATGTTGGTGGCAGACAACAAGGAAGTGGGGGCTCCTCTCCAAGCGCTCACACGATTATGCCACTGCAAAGCCCTCGGTCAGAGCCCCCCCAGAGTCTTCACCCAACTGAGATAGGCGTCTCAGCCCCTGCACAGCTGCAGGAGCAGCAGACTGTTGCCGAGCCCTCACAGGTTCGCAACCCCAGAGGACACCCGCCCAAGGAGTCGAGACAGGAGCAGCAAGAAAGTGAGCAAGGGGCCTCCACATCTGCTGAAGCCACAGGGGAAGCACCACGTAGGAGCACGCGTAAGAGGAAGATAATGCACAAGTAGTCACAAGGTTAGTCACTTGGGTGCTGTGATGTATTGTATTTGGACCAGCCATCCTTGTCATGGTATCATAAACAGATTTGATGGCAAACTGTTGAAGTTGTGGCCTGTGTCATTTCGCAAATGGGACTTTCACATTGAGGGCTTAGGACGACTTGCAATTGTCAATATGGTGGTCAGTGATAGGAATCCGCAGGTTCTTGTCCATTGTCGATGCTCTGGTAAGAAGGTGCGAGACAAAAGTGTTTGATTGTGCAGGCTAAGTAAATCTGGCCAACATGAGTGTGTCCCTTGCATCCCGGGCAGCAATGTGGTCGCGCTCTGGCGCCTTCTGGCCTGTGCAGTTTCAGGTGGGTGAGCAGCAGCTTGGCGCTCCTGTTGTTGCTCCTGCTGTTCAGGGTTTTGCTGCTTCCGTGGCTGGTCTTCGTCCGAATCTGATGTCCAGGAGAAAGGAAATAAATGGTTCCCATGCTTCTGCTATATGCCTCAGTTGAGGAAGTGCTCAGTCAAGGTGGGGAGAGGGGTTTCCCAGGAGGTCACACTGGAGATGGGTCTCAGGCTCCAAATTTCCACAACAATGAGTAGGCCTGCTAAAAGTTCCCCCAGGCCTGAGACAACAAAGTTCTGTCACCTGCGAATGATGATTGCTGAAAACTCCTTTTTAATGGCGGAGCTGCAGCTGTTACTAAGCAATCCACTTGTGAGGCCGCCAGGATTACCTGGCGTGTTCCAGAGGAGGCGTGTAGGATGGGGGAAATGTCTAAAAATCAGAAAGACCTCTCAAAATTGGATTATAGAGGCAATTAAGTGGTTAAGGGCCTTAAAGGCCTATCCTGCTTCTTGGGGGCGGGATGGAAACGGGGTCTGAAACCCCGATTCTGGGAAAATTGCTTGGAGGCAGGATGGGGCCCGCACGCCATTTTTTGCAATTTTAACACCTCACACGCCTCCAGGCCTGCCTCCTCGGGCCTGGCAAAATCGAGCCCATAGAGTACAAGAGCCAGGAAATTATGCTAGATCTATATAAAACACCAGTTTAGCCCCAGCTGGAGCATTGTGTCCAATTCTGGGCACCACACTTTAGGAAAGACCTGAAGGCTTTGGAGAGGGTACAGAAGATATTTACGAGAATGGTTCCAGAGATGAGAGAAATAGAGTTATGTGGATAGACTGAAGAAGCTGGGGTTGTTCTCCTTGGAGCAGAGAAGGCTAAGAGGAGATTTGATAGAGGTGTTTAAAATCATGAAGGGTTTGGATAGAGTAAAGAAAGAGAAACTGTTTCCAATGGCTCAAGGGTCGATAACGAGAGGGCACAGATTTAAGGCGATTGGCAAAAGAACCAGAGGCGACACGAGGAAAAACTTTTTTTTGGAATGCACTGCCTGACAGGGTGGTGGATACAGTTACTCGTAGCTTTCAAAAGGCAATTGGATAAATATTTTAAGGAGAAAAAATTGCAGGGATATGGGGATAGAGTGGGGGAGTGGGACTGACTGGATTGCTCTTCAAAAGAGCCGGCGCAGACTTGATGGGCAGAATGGCCTCTTTCTGTGCTGTACTATTCTATGATTCTACGACCTTCCCTTAACAAATCCATGCTGATAGTCCTTGATTAATCCGTGCCTTTCTAAAATGACGATTTTCCAATAATTTGCCCACCACCAAGGTTAGGCTGACTGGCCTATAATTACTCTGTCTATCCCTTACTCCCTTTTTAAACAACAGTACAACGTTAACAGTCCTCCAGCACCACATCTGTAGACAGAGAGGATTGGAAAATGATGGTCAGAGACTCCGTTATTTACTCCCTTAACAGTCTGGGATACTTTTCATCTGGGCCTGGTGATTTATCTACTTTCAAAGATGCTAAACCCCTTAATATTTCCTCTCTTACTATGTTTATCCCATCTAATATTTCACACTCCTTCTCAACTACAATGTTTGCATCGTCCCCCTCTTTTGTGAAGACAGGTGCAAAGTATTTATTAAGAACCAAACCCACGTCTTCCACCTCCACACACAAGCTTCCTTTTTGGTCTCCAATAGGCCCTACTCCTTTCCTTAGTTATCCTCTTGCTCTTGATGTATTTATAAAACATCTTTGGGTTTTCCTTGATTTTACTTGCCAATGTTTATTCATGCTCTCTCTTTGCTTTCCTAATTTCATCCTTGCACTTTCTATATTCCTCCAAGCTTTCTGCAGTATTGAGCCCTTGGTATCTGACAAAAGCTTCCCTTCTTTTCCTTATCCTACCCTGTATGCTCCTTGACATCCAGGGGGCTCTAGATTTGGGAGTCCCACCCTTTTTCTTTGTGGGAACATATTTGCTCTGAACCCTCACTATCTTCTCATTGAATGCCTCCCACTGCTCTGACACTGATTTAACTTCAAGTAGCTGTTTCCAGTCCACTTTTGCTAAATCACATCTCAGCTTAGTAAAATTGGCCTTTCCCCAATCGAGAACTTTTACTCCTGATCTATCTTTGTCCTTTTCCATAACTTTGCTAAATTTAACTGAATTATGATCACTACCCCCAAAATGCTCTTCCACTGATCCCCCTTCCACCTGCCCTGCTTCATTCCCTAAAACTAAGCCCAGAACTGCCCCCTCTCTTGTTGGGCTTGCTATGTATTGGCTAAAAAAGTTCTCCTGAATGCATTAAGAATTCTGCACCCTCTATACCTTTTACACTGATTCTATCCCAGTTAATAATAGGGTAGTTGAAATCCCCTACTATTACTGCACCTCAGAAATTTGCCTACATCTTATTTAATGTTTCATTACTCCTCACCACTATAGACTAACTCCCCAATTCTCCTCGAATTGTCACATATCAAACTTAACATTTGTATTCAAATCATCAGAGAAATGGACATTCACGCAAATACAAAATTCTTGAAATACTTTTAATTTATGATTTATATACAAAATACTACATACAAATTATGTTGAGTAACAGATTATAGTATATATATATATCTCACGAGAAATACACAGATGCATTGTACTACACTGTTTATATTTCATTCATTTATGTTTCCTCTCATTGTAAAATTTTATCCCAATTTCCAATTGTTTGTTTTATTATAAATCCCATATTGGTCTACAACGACTATCTACATTTTACTTGTCAATTTTCAGGATTTCTGATCATCTTTTTCTTCATGCAAAGAATTTTAGGATGGAGTTGGGTTTAAGTGCTGTGAAACAATGAATTTGCACTGGTTTAAAAAAATGGAGGAAGCCACAGGTTGCAGGCATTGAATGTGTGCAATGAAACTAGACAGTGAAATGTTGCCTCTCAGTCGGCTTCAAAATGGATACAGTAAGGGTCAATTGTCTTGTTCCAGGCTTATTGTCACAAGGCTGATACCTGGGATGGCAGGAATGACATATGAGGAGAGATTGGGTCGATTGGGCTTATACTCGCTGGAGTATAGAAGAATGAGAGGGGATTCTATGTTTCTATGATGGCCTTAATTTATCCTGAGAGCAGGATACCTCTTTAAAACTCACAGCTGAAGGGGGAGGAGAGGTTGCTGGTTTTATTAGGGCAATAGCCGCATCACTACGTGGAGGAAGTCAGTATCTCAACCCTCCCTCTGGCCGGGGAGACAAAGGAACATAAGACCATATGAAAGACAGGTTTTAAGCAAAGGCCTGTTAAACACAGAACCTGTCCCAAGCCAGAAACTAAAAAAAATGCAAGAGGTCAGTGATTGCAGTTAGAAGTCTGAAAGGAAGGCCGTGCCAAAAACAAGTATATTGGCCCACAAAAGGGACAAACAACATGGTTTATTATTTTTCTATCTTTACAAGCAGGGAATTTAAATTAATTAAGTGGAATTTGTTTTCGTCTGTTACTCTATGTTCATTTGCTGTCTGTGAAATAAACCCGGCAGCTAAAGGGAAGGCAAGGACTGCTTTGTGGAAAAGGTAAGTGTCGTTACAGCACTGTTTCCTTCCAGCCCACCAAGCTTAACTGTTTCCCTGCCTCCGCCAAATCCCCCGCCGTCCCCAAGGATCGGAGCCCTCCCAAGATCCGGACCCCTCCTCCCCACTAAGCCATCTGTGGGCTTCCTACCTGCTCCTGTGCTCCGGCCTCTGGAACATTCCCCACCTGACAGGAAGTCAAGCCTGTTAATCAGGCTGGCTTCCGAGCCGGGAACCTGCTTGGAAAAAGACCCACGCTGTGCCATTAAAGATATGCAGGGAAACCGGGACATCCGGGTTTCCCGACCAAAACTCCTCTCCCCAGCTCACAAATACCCGCCCCAGTCAAGATAGAGGCTGAAGATTGTACCTGGCCTTGTCTTACCAAGTTTTTCAGTCCATCTTCAGAAAGACTGAAGATGCACATGCGACAGCATGTGGGAAAGACAATTAAATTTGGCAAGGTCAAAGCATGCAGTGAAGCAGAAGTCAGAGATCAGAATATATACAATGTGAGTGATATTCTCTGCCCATCGGAAATAGGGTGGTGGTGAAGTTACCTTTGCTGTAATTCCCCTCCTCCCCCCCAAGGCCATCCGCTGGGCAGCCGAGATACCCACCTGAAATCAAGCGAGAGACTCATTAATCTATACAAATCGGGGTCCTACGACATACATAGACCAAAGCAATTTTAACAGCCAGCACCACTATACTGAGAGAATACCCAAGGCAGCAGACCCTAAACTCGTAACTACCATATAAATTTCCTGCCCTTATCAAACAACATGACCTAGAAATTCAGCTCAGGCAGTGGCGGCCGATCCGATACCACCGGTTTTGCGCCACCGCCCGAGACATCTTCTGACTTCCCCTGAGCAATGCAATGGGAGATCCACTAGTTTCTTATTAAAAATCTTTCATGTCATACCTCCAGTACACATTGCCTGTTCCATGCTTTTATAATGGAAAATCTGTATGTAAACATGTCACAATGGAAAATCCTAAACATATTTTTTTCTCAGTAACTGAAATTTCTAAGTCTGAAATAAACAAAAAATTACACACGTTTAAATTTATCCAATGAATCGTGTTTTTTTTTAATGTACTTTAATACCTTTAGTAGAGTTTTTAACTTGAAGAGCTCAGCCTCTCCCAAAAGCCTGGCTTGGACTTTATGGGCTGGATTTTATGAATGGAGACGTGTTGGAGGCGGGACTGCTGCTTGCCTGGTTTCAGTCCCGCCTCCATCAGCCTCTGGCCAACCAGCGGGATCTTCCCCTGATTGACCTTGTTAAGCCCGCCCGGCAGGCTCCAGCAGGCCAATTAGGGGGAAGTCAGTGACAGAGCACGTCAACGTATGACGTGTCATCTGTCAAGAATTTTTGAAAGAAGAAATGTCATCATTTGACAGCTCTGTGAAGCTGTCAAACACTGACATTCTGTGTAGTTTGATGAGGCCTTGTGTTCAGGACTCATCAAACCTTTCTACTTTGTAGAAATCAGATGACTGTTGGATCGGAGGATCCAACAGCCAGTCTGTGATCTCTACAATGGAGATGTCGGGACTCCGGCTCCACAGCGGTTGAAGGCTGTAGGCAGAAAGTTAACATTTTCTAACACTTTACACTCACCTCACATACTTACCACTCCACACTTGCACCCATCACTCACCTCTACATTGCACTTTCAGACCCCTCCGATCCCCGCAGACCTTCTACTCGACTCCTACACCCTGGCGGGGATCCCCCAGGTCAGGAAGCCTGCACTTCGGAACAAAAAATGGGGATAATCCTATTTTCTGCCTGTTAACTACCTGTTAACAGGCAGTTAATAGGCTTTAATCCCTTCCCGCCTCCAAGGAGACGGGATCCGGGGCAGGACGGCTTCCCGCCTCCTGGCAAGAGGGCACGGAGGCGGGTTGGGGGCGGGTTTGCCACCCGCCTCCAAATTCTGCAACTTTCCTGGCAGTCCCGCCTCCATGGGGCTGAGAAAATCCAGCCCTATACTTTTGCCCAGAGCAGTGACTCCAATAGCTAAAGACAGGTCCTGCAGTTTGAGCATGTGCAGTGTACACAATTTTTCCTGAATGGATCAGCAACATTTAAGCTCGTTAAATGTCGGCATGTTTCTCTCCCAATCTCCAACAAAATCTATTTGGTTATTTTCCAAAATTATTTGAAGAAAAGCTACAGGTCAAATTTCACAAACATTATTCAGGTAAAATTTATTAGTATGTTTTTTTAAAGCAGAAAGTGTGTTTGTGAGAGTGAGTAAGAAAGAGAATAAAACATGAGACTATACTGATGATGCACCGGTGGTTACAGCTTTAGTTGATGCGACCCAGTCATGCTTCCTTTCATTTCTCTTCTTGGGTACTTGGCCCCACAAAACCCTAACCCAATCTTTCCCTGTTCTTCTACCTTCCTACTCTCCTGCAGCAGTCCTGACTCCCTGTTGGATAAGCCCACAGCTTCCAGTTATGCCTCGGTATTCTCCAAAGGGCCCATTGAGGCACTCATCACTACCTCTATAAGAGCAGCAACCCCAACTGCCCCATCTTCCTTACTCAGACCTTCCCACCCAATCTTGCCAACCTCCTTCCCGTCCCGCTCAACCCTCCCACCGTGACCCTGTGGACTGCACGGGTAACAATCATTGCAATTCTTCGCGTCTCCCTCCAGAATGTCCATTCACTTGCGAACATGGCTCGTCATCCATGACTTTATTGTGAATGGCTGCATTGACATCAACGAAAACTTAGCTCACAGGTGACGGCATCTTGCCTCTAACTGAAGCCTCCCTGACGGACTATACCTTCCATGATCGCCCCTGCCCAAACCGCTGCGATATGGCCCTCATCAAAATCTCATCGTGGATTCTCTCCTACTCCTCTGGCACCTTCTCCTCCTTTGAGCATCTTACTTTGTTCCAGCCCTCTTGCCTCTCCTTTAAAATCTTTGTACTCTACTGCCCACCCAAAGGGAGGAATTTTCCCAGCCCTGGGGAGGCGGGTATGGAGGCGGAACTGCCGGGAAAATGGTAGAAACTGGGAGCGGTACCGACCCCGCTCCCAACCCGCTTCCGTGCCATCTTCCCGGGAGACGGGTCCCCGACTCGCGCAGGGACCCGTCTCCTCGAGGCGAGAAGGGAATTAGAGCCAATTAACAGGTAGTTAACAGGCAGTTTTGAAACTTATCCCCATTTTACCCCTGCAAGTGTGGGCTTCCCGACGGCTGCGAACCTCACGCGAGACGAGCAGTGGGTCTGCGGGTGTGAGAAGGATCGAAAAGTCCGCTGTGGAGGTGAGTGATGGGTGCAAGTGTGGAGAGGTAAGTATGAGAGGTGAGTGTAAAGTGTTGGAAAACGTTTCCTTACCTTTGCTTCTTCCTGCAGGCTTCAACCCTTGGGGAATCTGGAGGTGCCTCATCTCAACGGCAGAGATGACAGAATGGCCATCTGTTTTCTGCTGAGGAGAGAGGTTTTAGTAAGCCTTCAGTGCAAGGGCTCACCTTAGAGCAGAGATTGTCAGTAAATGCTGACAATTCATCTGTCAAAAAATTTTCTACAGAGGAAACGTCATACGCTGACGTCCTCTGTCACCGGCTTTCCCTTAATTGGCCGGTAAGCCCGCATGGCGGGCTTAACAAGGTCAATCAAGCGAAAATAGCGTGGGTTGGCCAGACGTCGCTGGGGGTGGGACTGAAACCCGAAAACCAGCAGTCCCGCCCCCAGCGCGTCCCCTTTGACAAAATTCAGCCCAAAGTTTCTCAGATATCATCACTTGATTCCTCCCTCACCTCTGTCATAATGATAACTGTCATGATGCGGAGATGCCGGTGTTGGGCTGGGGTGGACAAAAATGAGAAGTCGCACAACACCAGGTTATAGTCCAACAGTTTTACTTAAAATTACGAGCTTTCGGAGCTGCTGCTCCTTCGTCAGGTAGAGGTACCTGACGAAGGAGCAGCAGCTCCGAAAGCTCGTAATTTTAAATAAAACTGTTGGACTATAACCTGGTGTTGTGCGACTTCTCATAATGATAACCGAATGTGTTTGGTTACTTAGACTAGATGGCACTGCGGGAGGAGGCCACGGAACTAAGGGCTACGACAGAGGCTTGTATTGTATTGAAGGGATATACGGGGGAAGGTCAAGGAGGTAAAGCAGCACATGTTGGGGAGCTAGCCAGCATGGCAGATTAAACGATGTTAATGCAGTTAAATCTGTGACTGTGAGTGTTGTTCTTTCAGCCTTAGATGTGACATTGGCGACGAGGATAAATACGGAAACATTTAGGACTGTGTCATGGCATTTGCTGGAGCTGATATGTCTGTAGGCCGAGCAATTGAGCCGTTTGATCAGACGGGTGATGCCAGTACCGTAAGTGTGAAATGGAAAGCTTGGCTGGAAGAGTTTGAAGCGTATGCTGACAGTCGTGGCCTGTTTTTGGATGGGGCGACAGTGGTGCAGAAAGCACAGCGACGGGCCTTGTTGCTGTTCAATGCAAGTGTTTCGGTTAGGGAGACTTTCAAGACGTTGCCTGACAAGGGAGAAAAGGAGGATTATGAACGTGCATTGAAAGCTTTGAATGCCCATTATGTGGTGACGCCAAATGCCACATTCCAAAGGCATGTTTTCCGTCAGATGAGACAGAAAGAGGGGGAAACAGTAGCCCAATTTGTGACTCGCTTGAGACAGGCGTCGGATAGATGTAATTATGTTGCGGCAGATCTGAATAACCAGATAATGGATCAGGTAGTCCAACATGGCAAATCGGATAAGTTGAGGCGTAAGCTGCTGGAAAGAGGAGGTGATTTAACATTGGTGGACACTTTGAAAATGGCAGCTGCATTGGAAGCAGTGGAAGAACAATTTCACAGCATGAAACTTGGTCCCACCTCCATCATCAGCACAACAAAGGCTGAGGTTAACCGAGTGGCACAAGGGAATCCAGGTACGTGTAAACGTAAGCAGCAAAAGTCTGAGAGAGAGGGTTTCAGATGTGGCAACTTGGGGCGCTATGGAAGAGATGCCTGCTGCCCTGCCAAGGGAAAGATCTGCAGAAAATGCGGGTTCAAAGACCATTTTGCCAAGAAGTGCAAGAGTAAGGCTGAACAGAGAGGGAAACATAGCAAACAACGCAAAGGCAAGACAGATGAACATAGCACAACTGTGAGACGAGTTAATGGGAGCAACCACGAGAAAGTTCCAGTGATTATCGGTGGTGTTGAAGTGAGCATTATTGTAGATTCAGGCAGTGACAGTAATGTAATTGTCAGAGCACTGTGGGAGGAACTGGAGACAAAGAAAATCAAGTGCATGTCTCGGAAATGTGTCAAAAAACTCTATCCTTATACATCTAAAACCCCACTTCAAACTGTTGGATGCTTCACAGCAGAGGTGAGAGCTGGGGATCGGAATGTAGAGGCAGAATTCAGTGATTGAGGAGAATGGTGAGCCACCTCTCAGCAGAGAAACGACTCAAGCCTTGGGGGTACTACATATTGAAGGTGAATTCTGTGAAACCCTATGCGAAGCTGAGAGGGGTGTTTCAAGGAATTGGGAAATTGCACAACCGTCAAGTGAGATTAACTATTGATGAGAACGTGAAGCCTGTATCTCAGCCTGTACGCAGAACACCTTTTGAGAGGGAAAGTTGAGGCAAAGATCAAGGAACTGATCGACCAAGACATCATAGAGCCAGTTGAAGGACCAACGCCATGGGTGAGCACTGTTGTGGTCGTGCCTAAGCCAAATGGTAACATCAGACTCTGTTGATATGCGACTGGTGAATGAGGCGGTAGTGAGAGAACGACACCCAATCCCAACTGTGGATGAAGTCTTTCAAGAGTTGTCAACAAGCAAGGTATTTTCGAAGTTAGACTTAAAGTGGGGATACCACCAGCTGGAGCTTCATCCTGATTCAAGGAAGGTGACAACTTTTGTCACTCATTGTGGATTGTACCGATACAAGAGATTGCTATTCGGCATCAATGCGGCACCAGAGATTTACCGACACGAAATCCATAGGGTGATACAAGGGATCTCAGAGACAGCCAATATCTCAGATGACTTCATTATTCATGGAGCCAATAGAGAGGAACATGACGAGAGACTGAGAGTAGTATTGGCTAGATTGCAGTCAGCAGGACTTACGGTAAATGCGGACATGTGCCTGCTGGGTGTGATAGAGCTAACGTTCATGGGGCATAAACTGACAAGCGGTGGAATCAATCCAGCCAAAGATAAGATAGAAGCAGTAGCAGAGGCACGTGAACCACAAAATGCCAGCGAAGTGAGAAGTTTTCTTGGACTTGTGAACTATTGTGCAAGGTACATCCCAAACTTTGCTACCCTGGCTGATCCATTGAGGAAGTTGACCAGAAAGAATGAACAGTTCAGATTTGATGAAGAACTGAAAGCTGCCTTCAAAGCTTTGAAAGACAGCTTGACCTGTGCTCGAACCCTAGGATACTATGAGCCAAATGCACCAACGAAAGTCATAGCAGATGCTAGTCCAGTAGGATTAGCAGTTTTTCCACAGCCACATATCTTTACTCAGCAACTGTCTCCGGCTCCGACTGACTCCATGTGGTTTCCAACTGAAATTCCACCCTTCGTGTTTTGGATCCACCCAGGACTACAGATATCTCCGAGATATTCAGCATTCCTCGAACCACTGCTCTCGCCGTATCCTGAGATCCACGCTGAATGCCATGCGCTGCCACATGAACACTCTCGACCTCTCTCTTCAGCAGCACCGACTCACTATCTCAAAGCTGTCCTGGTCCGCAGTTCCATTTCATCCTTCGCCTCATCCAGCGCTTTAACAAAAAACTTTTTTTCTTCCTTTCAGGTGTCAAGGATCGCAAGCTTCAACAACTCTTGGACACCAACACCCCTCCGGAACCACCTTCCCCTTCACTTTCCTCTGACCCCATCCCTTCTTCCAATCTCACCCCCTGCCGTGTTTTCACTATCCCCTCTGACCATACCCTCTCTGACCCCGAACGATCAGTCCTCAGCAAAGGCCTGAGCTTCATCCCCTTACTCCCCCATCTCAATGAATTTCGAGCTCGCCACGATACTGAGCTCTTTTTCCACCGCCTTCGTCTCCGTGCCCACTTCTTTGGCCAGGAGTCTCCCCCCCCGCGCACAACTGACCCTTTCTCCCGTTTTCAGAATTCTCGTTCTACCTGGACCCCTCCCTCTGGCCTCTTAACCTCTCTAGATCTTTTCATTGCAAACTGCCAGCGTGACATCAAACTGTCAGTGGACAGAGAGTGAAGAGAGTCAGTTCAAACTGTCATAGGAGTGTATTGTTTTAATTTAAATTAATTAAAGGATAAATAATATTAATAAATTTAATTAATTACATAGAATGGGAGAGCAGGTGATGTGTTACTGCTGCAATATGTGGGAGCTGGTGGACACCATTGATGTTCACGGTGATCACATTTGCAGTAAGTGTTGGCTGCTCGAGGAACTCCGGCTCCGTGTTGATGAGCTGGAGTCCGAGCTTCAAACACTGCGACACATCAGGGAGGGGGAGAGTTACCTGGACTCTGTGTTCCAGGAGGTAGTCACACCAGTTAGATTAACTAATTCAGATGTAGCCAGTGGTCAGGGACAGGAGGGCGTGACTACGAGTGAGGCAGGTACGGGGATCCAGGAGGTAGTGTTGGAGAAGTCGCGGCCCTTGCTCTTGTCCAACAGGTTCGAGGCTCTTACTCCCTGTGAGGACGGGAGCAGGGACTGCAGGAAGGATGAGCAACCTGGCCACAGCACCGTGGTACGGGGAGCCATTCAAGTGGGGGGAGTAAAAAGAAATGTTGTAGTGGTAGGGGATAGTATCATTAAGGGGATAGATAGGGTTCTTTGCAGCCAAGAGCGAGAGTCCCGAAGGCTGTGTTGCCTGCCCGGTGCCAGGGTTAAGGACATCTCCTCTGGGCTGGAGAGAAACGTGGAGTGGGAGGGGGAGGATCCAGTTGTCGTGGTCCATGTTGGTACCAATGACATAGATAGGACAAGGAATGAGGTTCTGCTGAGGGAGTATGAGCAGCTAGGGGCCAAATTAAAAAACAGAACCTCTAGGGTAGTAATCTCTGGATTACTACCTGAGCCACGAGTAAATTTGGCTAGGGTAAATAAAATCAGAGAGTTAAATGCGTGGCTCAAAGACTGGTGTGGGAGAAATGGGTTTTGCTTCCTGAGACACTGGCACAGGAGAGAGCTCTTCCATTGGGACGGACTTCACTTGGCCAGTGCTGGGACTAGAGTCCTGGCGAATCGAATAACTAGGGCTGTAGAGAGGGCTTTAAACTAATTAGTGGGGGGGAGGTTTCAAGTGAGCAAAAAATAAAAATGTCAGCGGAGAAGGCAATAGAGCAAAGTAGCAGTGGGGTAATTAAAAACCAGCGCTTGTCAGGAAGGGACAGAATATATAAAAGATAAAGGTAAAGTAGTAAAGGGGGTAAAAGCAGGAATAAATTGTCACAAAACATATTTAAAAGTTATTTATCTGAATGCACCCAGCATTCGTAACAAAATAGACGAGTTGACGGTACAAATAACTACACATGGGTATGATCTGGTGGCCATTACAGAAACATGGCTGCAAGGTGACCATGACTGGGAACTAAACATCCAGGGGTATTTGACTATTAGGAAGGACAGACAGAAAGGAAAGCGAGGTGGGGTGGCTTTGTTAATAAAGGATGGAATCACTGCAATAGTGAGAAATGATATTGGGTCAAAGGACCAGGATAGTGAAACAGTTTGGGTGGAGATAAGGAATAATAAAGGGGAAAAAGTCACTAGTGGGCCTAGTCTATAGGCCTCCTAACAATTGCAACTCAATTGGTCGGAGTATTAATCAGGAAATAGTTGGGGCTTGTAATAAGGGAACAGCTATAATCATGGGAGATTTTAACTTTCATATTAAATGGACAAATCAAATTGGGCAGGGCAGCCTTGAGGAAGAGTTCATAGAGTGCATTAGGGACGGGTTCCTTGAGCAGTATGTTACTGAATCAACCAGGGGGCAGGCAATCTTAGATCTGGTCCTGTGTAATGAGACAGGATTAATAAAAAATGTCCTAGTAAAGGATCCCCTTGGAATGAGTGACCATAACATGGTTGAATTCCAAATTCAGTTGGAGGGTGAGAGAGTTGGATCTCAAACCAGCGTACTAAGCCTAAATAAAGGAGACTATGACGGTATGAGAGCAGAGTTGACTAAAGTGGACTGGGAAAATAAATTAAGGTGTAAGACGGTACAGGAGCAGTGGTGTACATTCAAGGAGGTATTTCACAACTTTCAAGAAAAATATATTCCACTGAGGAAAAAGGGGCGTAAAAGAAAAAACAGCCATCCGTGGCTAAGTAAAGTAATAAAGGATAGTATCCGACTAAAAACAAGGGCTTATAAAGTAGCCAAATCTAGTGGGAGGATAGAAGATTGGGAAGCATTTAAAAACCAGCAAGGAATAACTAAAAGATTAATTAAGAAAGGGAAGATAGATTATGAAAGTAAACTAGCAAAAAATATAAAAACAGATAGCAAGAGTTTCTACAGTTATATAAAAAGAAAAAGGGTGGCTAAAGTGAATGTTGGTCCCTTAGAGGACGAGACCGGGAAATTAGTAGTGGGGAACATGGAGATGGCAAATACGCTGAACAAATATTTTGTATCTACTCCTGCTCCTATCTTCTATGTATCTATGTATGTATGTATGTATCAGTCTTTACAGTAGAGGACACTAAAAATATCCCAACACTGGACAAACAAGGGGCTATAGAGGGGGAGGAGCTAAACACGATTAAAATCACTAAGGAGATGGTACTCGGTAAGATAAAGGGACTTAAGGCGGATAAATCCCCTGGACCTAATGGCTTACATCCTAGGGTCTTGAGAGAAGTTGCGGTAGGGATTGCGGATGCATTGGTGGTAATTTTCCAAAACTCCCTGGATTCAGGAAAGGTCCCAGCAGATTGGAAAACTGCTAATGTAACACCCTTATTTAAAAAGGGAGGTAGACAAAAGGCTGGAAACTATAGATCAGTTAGCCTAACATCTGTGGTTGGTAAAATGTTGGAGTCCATTATTAAGGAGACAGTAACAGGACATTTGGATAAGCATAACTTAATCAGACAAAGTCAGCATGGTTTTATGAAGGGGAAATCATGCTTGACAAATTTGCTCGAATTCTTTGAGGACATAACAAACAACGTGGATAAAGGGGAATCAGTGGATGTGGTGTATTTGGACTTCCAAAAGGCATTTGACAAGGTACCACACCTAAGATTACTGCACAAGATAAAAAAATCACAGGATTGGGGGTAATATACTGGCATGGGTGGAAGATTGGCTATCTAACAGAAAACAGAGAGTTGGGATAAATGGTTCATTCTCGGGTTGGCAATCAGTAACTAATGGTGTTCCGCAGGGGTCAGTGCTGGGACCCCAACTCTTTACAATCTATATTAACGATTTGGAGGAGGGGACCAAGTGCAACGTATCCAAGTTTGCAGACGATACAAAGATGGGAGGGAAGCAGTGAGTGAGGAGGACATAAAAAACCTGCAAAAGGACATAGACAGGCTAAGTGAGTGGGCAGAAATTTGGCAGATGGAATATAATGTTGGAAAGTGTGAGGTTATGCACTTTGGCAGAAAAAATCAAAGAGCAAGTTATTATCTAAATGGGATCTGGGGGTCCTGGTGCATGAAACACAGAAGGTTAGTATGCAGGTACAGCAGGTGATCAGGAAGGCCAATGGAATCTTGGCTTTTATTGCAAGGGGGATGGAGTATAAAAGCAGGGAAGTCTTGCTTCAGCTATACAGGGTACTGGTGAGGCCACACCTGGAGTACTGCGTACAGTTTTGGTTTCCATATTTAAGAAAAGATATACTTGCTCTAGAGGCAGTTCAGAGAAGGTTCACTCGGTTGATTCTGGAGATGAGGGGGTTGACTTATGAGGACAGGTTGAGTAGGTTGGGCCTCTACTCATTGGAATACAGAAGAATGAGAGGCGATCTTATCGAAACATATAAGATTGTGAGAGGGCTTGATAGGGTGGATGCGGGGAGGATGTTTCCACTGCTGGGTGAGACTAGAACTAGGGGGCATAATCTTAGAATAAGGGGCTGCCGTTTCAAAACTGAGATGAGGAGAAACTTCTTCACTCAGAGGGTAGTAAATCTATGGAATTTGCTACCTCAGAGAGCTGTGGAAGCTGCGACATTAAATAAATTTAAAACGGAGATAGACAGTTTCCTAGCTGATATGGGAATTAAGGGTTATGGGGAGCGGGCAGGGAAGTGGACATGAGTCTAGGTTCGGATCAGCCATGATCCTATTGAATGGCGAAGCAGGCCCGAAGGGTCGTATGGCCTACTCCTGCTCCTACTTCTTATGTTCTTATGTCTCAATTTCTCTGCTCCCCTCACTCACTCCAACCTACCTCCCACTGAACTTGCAGCACTCCATTCTCTCAGATCCAACCCCAACATTGTCATTAAACCTGCTGGCAAGGGTGGTGCTGTTGTTGTTTGGCAAACTGACCTCTACCTAGCGGAGGCTGAACGCCAGCTCGCCGACAGCTCCTCCTACCGCCACCTGGACCATGACCCCACTACTGAACATCAAGCCACCGTTTCCAAGACCGTCAGTGACCTCATCTCCTCTGGAGATCTTCCCTGCACGGTCACCAACCTCAGAGTTCCCCAACCCCGCACAGCCCGCTTCTACCTCCTTCCCAAGATCCACAAACAGGACTGCCCTGGTAGACCCATCGTTTCATGCTGTTCTTGCCCCACGGAACATATCTCTTCCTATCTCGACTCTATTTTTTCTCCCCTTGTCCAGTCTCTTCCCACCTACATCCGCGACTCTTCCGACACCCTCCGCCACTTTAACAGTTTTCTGAGCCCAACCATCTCCTTTTCACTATGGACGTTCAATCCCTCTACACCTCCATCCCCCACCAGGATGGCCTGAGGGCGCTCCGCTTCTTCCTTGAACAGAGGCCCAACCAGTCCCCATCCACCACCACCCTCCTCCGCCTGGCTGAACTTGTTCTCACATTAAACAACTTCTCCTTTGACTCTACTCACTTCCAACAAATTAAAGGTGTTGCTATGGGAACCCGCATGGGTCCCAGCTATGCCTGCCTTTTCGTGGGATATGTGGAACATTCTTTGTTCCAGTCCTACTCAGGACCCCTCCCTCATCTCTTTTTCCAGTACATTGATGACTACAACAAGAAGTGAGTCCGGCAGCCGGGCCCTGGGACTGCAACACCCCAGGCCCGGGACAGGCCTCGGCCTCCCGCTCCTGGCCTCAGACTCGGGGCCGGGCGGAGATTGGCGACATGAAGGGAAACTTTTTTACTCAGCGAGTGGTTGTGATCTGGAATGCACTGCCTGGGAGGGTGGTGGAGGCAGATTCAATCACAGCTTTCAAAAGGTGGAATTGGGGGTAATATACTAGCATGGATTGAGAATTGGTTAACAGACAGAAAACAAAGAGTAGGGATAAACGGGTCTTTTTCAGGATGGCAGGCTGTGATTAGTGGGGTACCGCAAGGATCGGTGCTTGGGCCCCAACTATCGCAATCTATATCAATGATTTGGATGAGGGGACTAAATGCAACATTTCCAAATTTGCTGATGATACAAAGCTAGGTGTCAGTGTCAGTTGCGAAGAGGATGTGAAGAGGCTTCAAGGGGATCTCGACAGGCTCAGTGAGTGGGTGAGAACATGGCAGATGGAATATAATGTGGAGAAATGTGAAGTTATCCATTTTGGTAGAAAAAACAGAAAGGCAGAGTATTTCCTAAATGGTGAAAGATTGGGGAATGCAGATGCTCAAAGAGACCTGGGTGTCCTTGTACACGAGTCACTGAAAGTGAATGTGCAGGTGCAGCAAGCCATTAGGAAGGCAAATGGTATGCTGGCCTTCATTACAATAGGATTTGAGTACAGGAGTAAAGAAGTCTTACTCCAATTATATAGGGCCTTGGTGAGACCACACCTGGAGTACTGTGTACAATGTTGGTCTCCTTACCTAAGGAAGGATATACTTGCCATAGAGGGAGTGCAACGAAGGTTCACAAGATTGATTCCTGGGATAGTGGGACTGTCGTATGAGAAGAGATTGAATAAACTAGGCCTGTATTCTCTTGAATTCAGAAGAATGAGTGGGGATCGCATTGAAGCATACAAAATTATTACAGGGCTTGATAGGGTGGATGCTGGGAGAATGTTTCCCTTAGCTGGGGAGTCTAGAACCAGGGGCCACAGCCTCAGGATAAAGGGTAGGCCATTCAGGACTGAGATGAGAAGAAATTTCTTCACACAGAGGGTGGTGAATCTTTGGAATTCTCTACCCCAGATGGCTGTGGAGGCTCAGTCATTGGGTATATTCAAAACAGAAGTCGATAGATTTATGACTAGTAAGGGCATCAAGGGATATGGCGATAGGGCCGGTGAATGGAGTTGAGGCAGAAGATCAGCCATGATCTCATTGAATGGCGGAGCAGGCTCGAAGGACCGAATGGCCTACTCCTGCTCCTATTTCTTATGTTATGTTATCGGTGCGGTTTCCTGCTCTTGCCCTGAACTAGAAAATTTCATTCACTTTGCTTCCAATTTCCACCCTTCCCTCACCTTCACATGGTCCATCTCTGACTCTTCCCTTTCCTTCCTCGACTTCTCTGTCTCCATCTCTGGGGATAGGCTATTGACAAACATTCACTACAAGCCCACTGACTCCCACAGCTACCTGGACTACACTTCCTCCCACCCCGCTTCCTGCAAGGACTCGATTCCATTCTCCCAGTTTCTCTGTCTCCACCGCATCTGCTCTGACGATGCAACCTTCCATACTAGTGCTTCCGACGTCTTACTTTTTCCTCAACCGAGGATTCCCCTCTACTGTGGTTGACACGGCCCTTGACCGTATCCGTTCTATTTCCCGCACTTCTGCTCTCACCCCTTCCCCTCCCTCCCAGAACCACGATAGGGTTCCCCTTGTCCTCACCTTTCACCCCACCAGCCTCCACCTTCAACGGATCATCCTCCGCCACATCTGCCACCTCCAGCGTGATCCCACCACCAAACGCATCTTTCCCTCACCTCCCCTTTCAGCATTCTGAAGGGACCGCTCCTTCCGCGACACCCTGGTCCACTCCTCTGTCACCCCCAACAGCCCTTCCCCTTCGCCCGGCACCTTCCCGTGCAAGCGCAGGAGATGCAACACATGCCCTTTTACCTCCTCCCTTCCCACTGTCCAGGGCCCCAAACACTTCTTCCAGGTGAAACAGCGATTTACTTTTACTTCTTGCAATTTAGTATACTGTATTCGCTGCTCACGATGCGGTCTCCTCTACATTGGGGAGACCAAACGCAGATTGGGTGACCGCTTTGCGGAACACCTCCGTTCAGTCCGTAAGGGTGACCCCGAGCTTCCGGTCGCCTGTCACTTTAATTCTCCGCTCCACTCCCACTCAGACCTCACCGTCCTCGGCCTCTTACACTGTTCAACGTAAGCTCGAGGAACAGCACCTCATCTTTCGATTAGGCACTGTACAGCCTTCTGGACTCAACATCGAGTTCAACAATTTCAGACCATAATCTCTGCCCCCATCTTTTTTTCTCTCACATGGCAGCTGTCTTTCATTCTGCCAGAGCCATTTACACTTCATCTAGAGCCATCTTTTGTTTCTTAACTTGTCCCATTACCATCTCCTTTTGCCTTGCACCATCATTCCTTTTGTCTCTTAATCTCTCCTGCCTTCCATCCTATCACAGAGCTTCCCTTTTGTTCTTTCCTCCCCTCTCCCTGCCCCTGCACTTGCTTAAAAACCTGTTCCATTTCCAGCTTTTTCCAGTTCTGACGAAGGGTCATCAACCTGAAACGTTAACTCTGTTTCTCTCTCCACAGATGCTGCCTGACCTGAGTATTTCCAGCATTTTCTGTTTTTATTTCAGATATCCAGCATCTGCAGTATTTTGCTTTGGGATTAGGAGCAGTGCTGGTGCAAATGCATGCTGAGGGCCCGAGAATCATTGCTTATGCAAGCAGATCTCTGACAAATGTGGAGAGGAGATATTCTCAGATGGAGAAAGAGGACCTAGGATTGGTGTGGGCTTGTGAAAGATTCCACACATACTTGTTCGGCATCCAGTTTGAATTAGTGACGGATCACAAGCCATTGGAGATGATTTATTCTTCCAGATCCAAACCATGTGCCAGAATCGAAAGAAGGATTTTGAGACTACAGCAGTACAAGTACAAGTTAGTTCATATTGCTGGAAAGATGAACATTGCTGACCTGCTGTCACAACTACTGAGGGAGGATCAGACACACAGATTCTCAATAAAGAAGGAAGCTGAATCATTTGTGCGGTTTGTGGCAGTCCATGCTACACCCAGAGCAATGACAACCACAGAGATTGAAAGAGAATCAGACAAAGATCCAGAGTTAGATGACATCAGACAGAGAATCCAAGCTGGAAAGTGGGAGAATTGTCCATTCAAGGCGTACATCGCGATACGAGATGAACTGTGCACAATTGAGAAGTGTGTTTTCGGAGGCAGTAGACTTGTAGTGTCACAAAAGCTTAGGCCTAGACTAGTGACACTAGCTCATGAAGGTCACTTGGGAGTGGTTGGTACTAAGCAAAACGTACAAACCAAAGTGTGGTGGCCAGGGATGGAGAAAGATGTGGAGCAGTTTGTCAAAACATGTCATGGATGTCAACTTGTCAGCCGACCCAATCCACCAGAACCAGTATGCAGCACAGTTACCGGCTGGACCATGGGAGGATGTAGCAGTTGACTTCTTAGGCCCACTTCCATCAGGAGAGTCCATATTAGTGGTGATTGACTACTACAGCCATTACTATGAGGATGTTGTGATGGAGTCTACGACAGCAGAGAAAATGGTGTCTGCATTGACTTGAATATTTGCCAGGCACGGTTTACCAGTTACTCTGTATTCAGACAATGGGCTACAATTCATTTCACAGACCGTTGCAGATTACATGCAAGTCACAGGCATTCACCATCACAGAGTGACCCCAAAACGGACGCAGGCAAATGGGGAAGTTGAACGACAAAACCAATCCTTAGAAAAACAGATGAGGATTGTTCAGGTTGAGGGCAAAGATTGGAAGGAGGTGTTGCTGTCATATGTGGCCATGTATAGAGCAACTCCACATACTACGACTGGAAAGAGCCCAGCTGTGTTGCTATTTGGACGCAAAATACGCATCAAAATGCCAGAGCTGAAGGACGTCAGTGTTGATCAGGAGGTTCAAGATCATGATGCTGAGAAAAAGGGTGCTGCAAAGTTTTATGCAGACCACAGAAGGGGAGCTAGACAATCTGATGTGATGCCAGGTGATGAAGTACTGCTGAGACGGGAGAGTCCGAGTAAGATGGATACACCATTTTACCCCAAGCCGTACACTGTCATAGCCAAGAAGGGAAACAGTATGACTGTGCAGTTGCCAGAAGGAGTACTGTATGACAGAAATTCTTCATGTGTCAAAAAGTATCATGGTGACAGACACAGATGACAGACACACAGCAGCAAATGAAACAGATATAGGGGCTGAGCGAAGCTGACATCCAGTAATCCAGAAGTTCAAGCCAGCAATGCTGATGGCAGGCAGACAGCAATGCTAGCCAGAGGGAAAAACTTTGGTTCCAGAGGGGATGACAACACGTCCTAATCCTGTCGCGATGACCAGAGTTCCTGAGACAGCAGGCAGACCATGGCGCGAAAGGAGACCACCAACGTGATATGAAGATTTTGTGTGTTGAAAGAAAGAAAAGGAAATAACAAGGAAAAATGCTTAACAAGGCAGGATATGTTACGCTATTGTTTGTGATTTGATACTGTTAAGGAAAGGGTGTACGCCGAACGCTGCCCTTGTGATTTTGAAGTTCCTGTTTGTGATGTTTTCAAGTACATGAGAAAGCAATGGGTTGAATCATTCAGGAGCATCGAATTACATATCGATGATTATTGCAAGGAATGCCACAGTTAGATAGCGAAAGGGAAACCAGAAGTTCAGTTTACGCTGGTTGAAGAAACAGAGAAATAGCAGTTCCAGAGAGTAAAATACTGAACAAAAGACAAGCTATATTGGGCTGTGATACACTGAACTTACCTGCCATTGTAATTGAAGAAATTAATTTACTCAGTGAGTTAGGAAAATAACAATTTGTTAAGTTTGTCTGCAAAATCCATTGCAGTATGTTTGGTAAGTGATGGGGTCTAAGCTACATACACTAAGCAGAAAGTGATGAAGGTAAATTTGATTGACATGTAAATGTTATGCTCAAATTTGGAATGTTGTGAAGGAAGTTTGATTTAAATGTTATTGTTAGAGTTGAGAATTCACATCATTGTTAGAAATGTTGTCATGGAGGATAATGACACAAGTTCAGATGAAGAAGAAAAAAAAAATAACACAAAGATGACATGTTTTCAATTTGGTAAAGGAGGGATGTCATAATGATAACCGAATGTGTTCGGTTACTTAGACTAGATGGCGCTGCAGGAGGAGGCCACGGAACTCAGCGCTACAACAGAGGCTTGTATTGTATTGAAGGGATATACGGGCGGGGGGGGAGGGGGAGGTCAAGGAGATCAGGTAGCACATGTTTGGGAGCTAGCCAGCATGGCAGATTAAAAAATGTTAATGCAGTTAAATCTGTGACTGTGAGTGTTGTTCTTTCAGCCTGAGATGTGACATTCGGCACTGAGCAACTACTCATCCTTGGGTAATTTTAACCTCCGGCTCAACTCACATTGCCCTATCTCCCTTGTGTTCACTGCCCTCCTGTAACCTCTCCTACCATACGAACCAAGATTCATCACAATAATAAAGTAGTTAGTTATCGGGAACGGGAGTTTCGTTGTAACTTACACCCGCTAGAAGAGGGTCTCCAAGAACCAGGATTCATTACGATATGAACAATGTTAATATTGGAAGAACACGATAATGAACAATGTTGCAATTTAAATGGCAGAACTGCTGAACTGGCAGTTTACTTAGTAATCACAAAGGCAGAATCCTTAACCACAAGGGCACACAGAAGATGAGAAAAAGTTCTTATGAGAAAGAAGGGAGAACGGCTTGCATTTATATAGCACCTTTCATGATCAGGACGTCCCAAAGTGCTTTACAGCCAATGAAATACTTTTCAGTCGCTGTTGTAATGTAGGAAACGCGGCAGCCAATTTGCACACAGCAAGCTCCCACAAACAGCAACGTGATAATGACCAGATAATGTTTTAGTGATGTTGATTAAGGGATAAATATTGACCAGGACACGGGATAACTCCCCTACTCTTCTTTGAAATAGTGCCATGGGATCTTTTACGTCCACCTGAGGGGGCAGACGGAGACTCGGTTTAAGGTCTCATGCGAAAGACGGCACCTCCAACAGTGCAGCACTCCTCAGTACTGTCAGTCTAGATTTTTGGGCTCAAGTCTCTGGGGTGGGACTTGAACCCACAACATTTTGACTCAAGAGGCGAGAGTGCTACGCACTGAGCCACAGCTAAAGACTCTCGGGAGGAACAGAAGAACATTGTCTTACTTGGTAACAACTCGAGCTAGCCCAGGTATAAAAAGACGACGAGTTGGGAGAGCGCAAAATGGCATCAACGTAGATAGCTTACTCCAGTTCTCTCAGAACAAAGGGCTGAAATACCTATGTTTTAAATTGTACTTCACAATCGTAAGGATAAACCCATTGACTACAATATTGTCGTTTGATAACCGAATAAATCACCTTGTTAGAGATGAGTTGGTCTCTGTCATTGTCGCACCTCAGTCTTACGAACACATAAAACATATGACATTTGGGGAGAAGGTAAGTTATTCACCCCACCCTCCGGTTGGAGATTGCACCCTACCCACCCCTGCAGCAGCAGACTCCTCCAGAGTGCTCCTTGCCCAACTGGAAGCCAAGCCTGTCAATCAGGCTGAGTTCCGGGAGGAGAACCTGTCAAAGCAAAACTACACAGCATGCAGGGAAACCGATGAATTGTTCAGACTATTACAGGCTGCAGGATTAAAAGTCAACCCTAAGAAAAGCCAAATTGTCAGGGATTCTGTCACGTTTCTAAGAGTACTTATAGGCAAAGATGGAGGCAGCCCAGACAAAAATAAGGAACAGGAATCCTGCCCCAACCACGGGTTTGCCATACGCGGATTTCACGTATACACGGTTTCCTCTCTGCGACAATTTTTGCCAACCTCGGCAGTGAATTTTGCGTATACGCGGTTTTTAATTTAGGATTAAGGTAAATAACATGATTTTATTGCTTTTTATATTCTTTTTATTGTGTTATTTGAACATTTATACTGTATTTGCCAACCGCGGTTTTACTAACCACGGGGGTTTTCAGGGATGTATCCCCCGCGGTTGGGGAGCGATTACTGTACAGGTAATCCAGCGCCTACCATTGCCCATGTCGGTCACATCATTACGATATTTTCTGGGGTTAGAGCAGAGATTTCATAGAGGATTTCAGAACCCTAACCATATGTGCTTTTGAAAAAAGAAAGCTCTTAAAATAGCTCGGTGTCCGCGCCTACACTGCAGTCTCGACAGGGAACATTCATTTTACCCTGAAACCGCTGCCACAGATTAGGCATTATCTGCTATATGACTACAGCATAAGCACGGTAAGTTATGTCCCATTGTGTATGCGTCGTGATGTGATAAAATGACCAGATAAGCTGTTTTAGTGATGTTGGTTGAGGGATAAATATTAACCTGGACACCAGGGAGAACTCCTCTGCTCTTCTTCGAAACAGTGCTATGGGATCTTTCACGTCCACCTGGTTTAATGTCTCATCCTAAAGGCGACACCTCTGACAGTGCAGCATTTCCTTAGTACAAAGGGAACAGAACCAAGGTGACTTATAAAATAGATGGCTAGTACTGTGGTGATGCATGAGCAAACGTTTGAGTATCAGGGACTAGAATGTTCGACCATGCAAAATTTCTGTTTTATACCACATCACCGTACTCGTATCGGCTCACGTGTTAACCATCGATCCAATGCCGTACATTCCTGATTTCACCATACCAATTGCAAATCTGATACTGAATTTAATCTCATGAATCATAAAGATAATCATCTCATCTCCATCAGCAACTCAATGTGGCATATCAATCAAGCAATAGACGAATTGCTGTCTGAAGATTACAATTTACATATCCGTGGGAGGCCTGTGGAATTTATTTTTTAATGTTTTGTTCTACTCCAAGGTGTTTAGAGCGTTATTACAATCATTGTTATGTTGCTGTTGTCGCATTTTGAAACGTATTAAGAAGTTGGCAAGGGTTAGTACCAATAATGAGGTTTTACGAACAATTACAAACGCTGCAAATGAAACATCCGCTTAAAGGCGACATGTAACTGTAGTGCGATTGAGAGAACATTTGGGCAATAACTTGAAATGTTGGTCTCAGAGAACCAACGGGTGACGATTGTGAAGAATCTAATTTCATTATAACTCAGCCGCTAGAGGAGGGACTAAGAACCAGGAATCATCACTATAATGAACAATGTCAACATGGTAAAAACACGATAATGAACAATGTTACAACTTAATGGCAGAACTGCTGAACTGGTAGTTCACTCAGTAATCTCAAAATATCAGAGTGGAGAAAAAACAACTGGTATACATCATAACTAAAGACTCTCAGGAGGAACAGAAGAGCATTACCTTATTTGGTAACAACTTGAGCTAGCCCAGATGGTATAAAAGGAGGAGCAGTTGGGAGAGACAGGAGAATGAAAAGTTATTGATGTAGAATAGCTAACTGCTCGGTGCTGAGAACTATCTGCAAGATAGTCACCCCGGTTCTCTTAGAACAACAGCCCGATCAACCCACATTCTGCATTATACTCTGCAGTTTTAAAGTATAAAACATTGATGGTATATTATTGTTTTCTATCTGAATGACCCAGCTTGTTTGAGTCAGTTGGTCTAGGTCATTGTCCCACCTCAGGATCATTGGAACACATAAAACATATGCGGGGAAAAATTGAGTCGCGCCCCCTTTGGGGTGCTAACTTCACTGGGGCGCTACTTTCCGAAAAAAATTAGCACCCCCACGGCCGAAATTCATCGGTAGCGCCCCAAGAGGGAAGCGGGGCGCAACTGGAAGCGCCCTGCCTCCCTCTTGGGGCGCTGTGAGGAAATATCATGGCGCTACGTGCAGCAGCGTCACGCATTGCGGCACATCGTGCCACAGTACTGCAGTCCTACCTCCCCTTCTTAAAGGGGAGGGGCCTTGCGCAGCCTGACTCCCGGGGCACAGCTGGGCCACCAGGGATCGGATTGCCGGCAAAAGAGCCCGGCACTCAAGAAAAGTGCCGGGCTCACGGAGCGCAGCTGACACTCCGCGGGGGAGCTTCAGAGGAGGCCGGGGACGGCAGAGGGGGCAGGTGCTGACAGGCGGCCAGCAACAAAAATGGCCACCCGGCACCTCGCCTTTAATTAGCACCTCCCCGGCTGCAGGTAGGCCCCGCTGACCCAGTCGGACATAGCGTCCGGCGGTAAGTCAGGGGCGCTACCGAAGATTGTGGCTGCAGCGCGAGCGGGTCGCTGCGCACGGCGATGATGCCATCGCCGGCAGCGCAGCGCTGTGGGGCACTAACTGTTACTGCTGCTGCTAACCTCCCGCTAAAATTTGCAGGAGGCGTTGGCAGTGCCGCGCCCGGGCGCTAGTTGCTTTGCGCCCCGTTAGCGCCCTCTTAGGGCGCTAACAGGAGGCGCAAAGCAACCGAATTTTTAGGCTATGCCCTTTCACAGCCATGTCACGTAACATCTCCACTCCCATTGTCTTAATCACACAAGGCTATCTCTGATCACTACCACGTATCCCTTACCACTCAAAACCCCATTCCTCCTTCCAACCCCACTTGTTTCAGCATCTGCCCCTGGGAAAAACGGCACTTCCAACTGTGTAGCCTTTGGCCGTCCATTAATCACAATACTCTGCAGCTGTCGATCTGTTCAATTACTCCCTTATCTCCATTTTTGATGCATTTGTCCCTGGTAAAACCCTTTACTCTCTCCCACCTTGGTCTTTCTCCTTGGTATGGCCCCCGTCTCCACTCCCTTAAGTTCAACAGATGCAGACTTGAACTTACATGGCATACAACTGGTTTAGCCATTCATTGCCAGATCTAGCTTGATCACATCAAGCTCTATCGATTCCTGGTCTCTGCCAAAACTGCTCACTACTCCAGCATCATCCTGGAATGCAAAGATAATCCCAGGTTTCTTTTCTCCACTTCAGAGGGGTCTTCTTAAACCCCTCTTGCTGCCACCTCCCACATTACCTCCAAAAATAAATGCGAGGAGTTCATGGACTTCTTTGTCACCAAGATTGAGAACATCCATTCAGCTGCCCCTGCTGCATCTCTCTCTTCCCCATGTGAAACTTACCACCTTGCCACGTTCCCTTCCTGGCCCCCATGCTAGCTGATATCCAGAAGTTAAATCAGTACATAAAAAACCATGTCCCTAGATACTGGCAATAACTTCCAGATCCTTCAGAGTTGGCCATGCTGAAATCCACTGGGCAGAAACACAGCCCATAACATAATAAAGCACTGGATGAAACCTTTAAACTGAAGACATCAACCCAAGAAAAACGGGACCTAAATCTAGCAAAAACTGTGCTGAATATTTCCCAGCTCTTTATCCCCACAGAAACACAGGAATGAGTTTTAAGCAAAGGCTTTGTACATTGAAGTGCCGAGTGGATGATCCATATCGGCCTCCTCCTGAGGTCCCCACCATCACAGAAGCCAGTCTTCAGCCAATTCGACTCACTCCACGTGATATCAAGAAACGGCTGAGAAAGAGAAGGGAGAAAAAGATGGGTGCCCTACCAGCCACATCTTCATGTACACTGTCATTCCTCTTTTCCACCTCATTCACCAGTGCACCCAGTGAGATGTAGGTAATTCCAGTAAGTTTTTCAAAATCAAAAAAGTGAAAGAATGATCTGACAGTGAGAGGGTTGGGAGTATAAGATCTACAAAAATTGGCTCATGGTTTCATAGCCCTCAAACTCAGATCTGCAGGTCCTGCTCAAAGAAGAATGCTAGATGAGCAAGATACTCAGAGGACCATCCCAGAGAATCTGAGACAGGTGGAAGGGTTATGGCGGAGTCTAGTGCCATCTTCAATGCCAATCAAATGGATTTGGCACAATGTAGCGCAGCACCAGAACCATCTGTATCAATACCTCCTAACAGAGGCCCCATGCTCAGTGCATCCAATGTGGATGCTTTGACCACTGGCCTTTAGGCCTTGTGGGAGAATTTGAAGAAAATGATGGCAACCGATTTCCAAGAGCTTTAAGGCACCATCTCTCAGGGCCAGCAGCATCTAACGGATACCATCAGGCGTACCCTCCAGCTTATCAGTGGACACTCAGAGCCAAGACCTAGCACAAGTGGTGTGGCTGCAATCCACCTTCATGATGCCATCCTCTCTACTGATGGCTGTTCATGTGACCATTCCAACCAGTCTCCTCATCTCGTGGCTGTAGCATGATACAGGACCAGACGGACCACATACCTGCAGTGCCGATGCAACCTGGGACTCAAGCCCTGAGATGAGGAGCAGCTTGGTCCCATGTGGATCATGATAAAGCACATTATAGGTATGAGGAAAATAATTTTTGTTGATGTGGTTCAGTGTTGAGGGCTGTCTGTTCTTTGTTTAGATTTCTCTGATTGTGCGAGGACATTTAAAGATTAGTCCTCGCTTCCACCCACCATAAACGTAAGCTCATCCAAAACTGTGCTGTCTGTATCTTAACTCGCACCAAATCCCATTCACCCATCACTCCTGTGCTCACATGACTCCACCAACACCTTGACTTTAAAATTCTTCTCCTTCTCCCCATCTCTAACCTCCAGCTCTACAACCCTCAGAGAACTCTGGCCAATTGTTAGTGTTGAACCACAAGGTTGCACTTTTGGACACAGTGGAGGTGTTCTGCACAGTGGCATTTGATTTCCCCAATACAGGAGGAGGCTAGACCATGAGTAGTGAATACAGTATGCGAGATTAGAGTAAAGATGTGAATCACTGACCACACAGAAGGAATGTTTTCAGCCTTGGAGGAAGTGAATGGGCAGGTGTTGCATCTCCTGCACTTACACAAGTCTGGGAAGGGCAGTTGGATGTTCGGGTGAAGGAAGAATGAACCAGTGTACCGTGGAGGGAACAGTCCCTCCAGAAAGCAGAAAAAGGATGGCAAGGGAAGATAGTTTGGTGGTGAATCATGCAGATTGCAGAAAATTACCTGGTGAATTTGGAGGCTGGTGGTTTGGATGGTAAGGACCAGGGAGACTGTCACAGTTGGGAGGAGGTGCGGGCAGAAGCACAGGAAATGGGCTAGATCCAGTCAAGGGCCCTGCTGACCAGTGGGGTGGAGAATTCTTGACTGAAGAAAAAAAAAGAAACGGCAAGTTGAAAATATACCCAAAGTCTTTACAGGAAGTGACTGCAAGAAGCATACACCAGGTAGTTGGGGGAATTGCTGGGCTTGTAAAGGATGTCTATGAAAAACCCATCGCCAGAGATCGAGAGAGAGAACAGGAAGATTTTCATATTTACAAATCTCAGTGCCAAATGTGCACAGCTCCTATGTAGGTTGACCATATGTCCCCGTTTTCTGGGGCCAGACCCCGGATGAGGGACTGTGTCTCCGGGCAAACAATGTCCTCGGAAGAGTCCCCCAGTTCAGGAAACTTGTCCCCAAGTACGTGCGGCTTAAAATCAGGAGGCATGTGACCCCCGAGCTGCCCTGCAGGTCGGTCAATAAAGTGGGCGGGGTGGGTTCTGATTGGTGGGAGGGATGTCAATCTCCTGTTTTCAACCAGTAGAAGGGGTGGACTCACTGAGGGACTTTAATTTATGTAGAGATTGCGCTCTGTGGCCGCAGTACGCATGCTCCGCACCCCCCACCACCGAATCCCCAGATAGTCCTGTGAAATTCGGTTGAAGAGAAATCGGCCCCGGAGCCAAAATGACCGAGTAACGGGGGCCACTGGTAACCCGACTAATGAGTGGCGGCTGGAGCTGGGCCATGTGATGTCAAGGGAGCCGATCAGAGCGTGCCCCTTGGCCTTGAATGGTATGGGTGGGTGCCGGGAGCAACCAGTGATTGCAGCTGCATTATTCAGGCAGAAAGTTCTGCCGCTGGTTTGTGCGGATTCAGTTTGCATCAAAGTAACAAATTTTTTGCCTCGCTATGCTGCGCAACTTACATTTTCCGTTCTGGCTACTTTGCTGTGCTCCTACCTGATGTGTCCCCAGATTCGGTTTAGAAAATATGGTCACCTATATTAACACCTATTTCATTATGGGTTGTATAATCTAACTGGATGCAAATGGATGCAGGGCCCGCATACTGTGCTGCGCTCTCTGGCTTCAATGGAGCCCAATGATAGTACATGCAAGGTTTATTGCTTTTTACAAGAGAAAAGAGAATTAGCAAAACCATTGTATTTGTTTTGGTTTTCTCTAAATGGCAACTGTGAGCTTCCACAGTGCACTATTGAAGTGTTCAGGCACCTTAAACAAAGTAGTTTTTACATTTATACTCGTTAACAGGGCTAACCTCAGGGAAAACAGTGCCCTGGGCGAACTTGTATTTTAGCACACTCCGAGTTTAAGTATGTAGTACTTGTATATTTTAAAAATTCCCCTCTCTTGAACAAGGCTGAACTCACCTGGTGCCCACCACCAGCCTCGGTAAATGCAGGTCTACCCGGCAATCTTCATGCCGTTCTCAGCACTCCATGTGTGCTGCCCTCCGAGGTGAGACAGCCAGCCCTGCCTGCACATGTGGCAGCTGCACTCTGCTCCTGCCTCTCACCAAGTCAGCCTCTGGCCGGCGCTCATTCACTTACTCTTGACCACAGCACCGTCCAGACCACGCACGCATGCCTACCGACCACCGGCAGCATACAGATCATGACATTGATCAGTGTGCAATGCTGATTTGACATTGAAAACGTTGCCATTTTAAGAGTCAAACCAACGCTCTGTCCTTACCTCACACAGAACATGACGTTAAACGGCATGAAAGACCACCCACCATAACTATAGAAGGATTATGCAGTACTTACAGGTTAGTTGCTGGATTATTTATTCTGGCTGCTGGTTGACATAGGCACTTTGAGGATTTCTAGAGTAGCTCAAACTTTCAGTAATCGAGGGAGTGGGCTGGCTGCTCTTGCAGTCCTCTTTGTGCCTCTTGGATACACTACACAAAGAAGTTGTCTCCATACTTGGTTGGCCTGGTAGGGCTTCCTCTTGACATAGAATAGGACTACGAGAATGGAGAGACCGTGCAGAACAGGACAAGCTGCTAGAAGGGCCGGTGGGGGGGGGAGAGGGGGACGAAAGAGTAAGGTGCTCAGCAGGAGACCATATCCACGGAGGGTCTTCCTTCAGTGAGGGCAGTGCATGGAGGTGCCTTCGCTTCACCAAGGAGATAGTCACCGAAATCTGTCTTGCTGCAACCACAACTGCAGCCTCAAAGCAGGGCAAGGACAACACTGTCTGTGGCAGTCAAGGTCATCATTGCTATTGACTGCACGCACATCACCTCAACAGAGCCAGGACCAATATTCTCGCGGGGAGGTTTGTTAGTGCTGTTGGGGAGGGTTTAAACTAGCTTGGCAGGGGAATGGGCACCAGCATATAGGAGTAGAAAAGAGGAATAAGGTGCATAAAAGAGTGATTGTGCTGGATAGTACAAGAGGTGGTAGTAGTACTATATTAGGAGCAGACTAGGAAAGACTACGAAAAATTCAAAAATGGGTTTAGAATGCATGTACGTAAACGCACAAGGTGTGGTGAATAAGGTTGGTGAGCTACAAGCACAATTAGCTGTGTGGCAATATGATGTTGTGGCAATAACGGAAACGTGGCTTAAAAATGGTGAGGACTGGTCACTGAATATTCAAGGGTACAAGGTGTTCAGAAAAGATAGGGAAGGAAAAAAGGGAAGTGGGGTGGCAGTGCTGATTAAGGAAGACATTGTAGTGTTGGAAAGGGAGGATGTTCTTGAGGACATCGTATCAGAAGATTTAGATTAGCAATGGAGAGGAGCAAGGAACAATCTAGAGTGGAACTTCTAAACTGGAATAGGGCTAACTTCAATGGGATGCAAAAGGATCTAGCCAGGGTAAAATGGAACCAAAAACTGACAGGAAAAACTGTAACGGAACAATGGGTGATCTTTAAGGAGGAGATGTTCCAAGTACAGGCTAGGTACATTCCAACAAGAGGGAAGGGTAAGGGAACCAAAGCAAGGGCTCCTTGGATGACGAGGGAGATAGAGAAGATGATGAAACAAAAAAAGAGGGTGTATGATGCATGTCAGGTAAATTCTTCAAGGGAGAACCAGACCAAATACAGTAAGTTGAGAAGGGATGTGAAGATGAAAATAAGATTGGCAAAGAGAGAATGTGAGAGTAGAATGGCAGTTAACATAAAAGGGAACCCAAAAATCTTCTACCGGCATGTATGACCTGGATATTGGAATACAGAGTAGAATTTCTAAATTTGCCAATGACACCAAACTTGGGGGTGTGGCAAACAGTGAAGATGATATCAATCGACTGCAACAGGACATAGAAAGACTAGCAGAATGGGCAGACAAGTGGCAGATGGAATTTTAATACAGAGAAGTGTGAGGTGATGCATTTTGGCAGAAGGAACAGGGAGAGGCAATATACACTTAATGGCACAGTTTTAAAGAGTGTGCAGGGACAGAGGGACCTGGGAGTTAATGTGCATAGGTCCCTGAAGGTGGCAGGACATATTGAGAGAGTGGTTAACAAAGCATATGGGATCTTGGGCTTCATAAATAGAGGTATTGAGTACAAAAGTAGAGAAGTTATGCTGAACCTTTATAAAGCACAGGTTAGGCCACAATTAGAGTATTGCGTCCAGTTCTGATCACCACACTTTAGGAAGGACGTGAAGGCTCGAGAGGGTGCAGAGGAGATTTACCAGAATGATTCCGGGGATAGGGGATCTTAGCTACATGGACAGGTTGGAGAAGCTGGTTTTGTTTTCATTAGAGTAAAGGAGGTTGAGGGGTGATTTGATAGAGGTGTACAAGATTATGACAGGTTTGGATAGGCTAGACCAGGATAGGCTGTTCCCACTAGTTGATGGCACAAGGACTAGGGGACACAGATTTAAGTGTTTGGGCAAGAGATACAGTGGGGAAGTGAGAAAAAACTTTTTTACACAGTGAGTGGTGATGACCTGGAACTCGCTGCCGACGGAAATGGTGGAAGCGGAGACACTCAATGTTTTCAAGGGGAGAGTGGATAGGCACTTGAGGGAAACAAACATTGCAGGGCTTCGGAGATAGAGCAAGGGGAATGGGACTGACTGGATTGCTCCAGAGAGCCGGCACGGACTTGATGGGCCGAATGGCCTCCTTCTGTGCCGTTATGACTATGGGGGAAACATTCGGTTGCTTTGTGCCACCCGTTAGCGCCCTAAGAGGGGGACCTACTTGCGGCCGGGGCAGCGCTATTTAAAGGTGAGGTGCCGGGCGGCCATTTTTGTTGCTGGCCACCTGCCAGCACCTGCGTCTGCTCCCGTCCCCAGCCTCCTGACCCACCCCCCCCGCAGAGTGCCGACTGCGCTCCATGAGCCCGGCACTTCTCAAGTGCTGGGCTCTTTTGCCGGCACTCCGATCCCCGGTGGCCCAGCTGGGCCCCGGGTCGCGCTGCGCAAGGCCCCTCCCCTTTAAGGGGAGGAAGGCCTGCAATACTGCGGCGCGATGTGCCACAGTACGTTGCTCCGCGATACTCCCTCGCAGCGCCCCAAGAGGAAGGTGGGCTGCTTCCAGTAGCGCCCCGCTTCCCTCTTGTGGCGCTACCACTCAATTTCGGCCGCGGGGGTGCTAATTTTTCCGGGGCGCTAAAAGTAGCACCCTGGCGAAGTTAGCGCCCCAAAAGGGGCGCGACTCAATTTCTCCCCCTATGACTCTAATAACTAGAGGCATGGCAGGGCAGCTCAGTCCTGTGGATTGCACATGCTGTGCCATGTAGGAAGTTCTGGATGCTTCGCGTAGCCTGGACCGGTGCAGGAAGTGTCGCCAGCTACAGCAACTCGAGCTCCGGGTTTCAGAGCTTGAGCGGCAGCTGAAGTCACTGCGGTGCATCCGTGAGGCTGAGAACTTCGTGGATAGCACATTTCAGGAGGTGGTCACCCCGCAGCTTAAGAGTGTGCAGGCAGAGAGGGAATGGGTGACCAGCAGACAGAAGGGGAAGACCAGGCAGGTAGTGCAGGAGTCCCCCGAGTGCATCTCGCTCTCTAACCAGTATTCTGTTCTGAGTACTGATGGTTGCTCTGGGGCGTGCAGCCAGAGCCAAGTCCACGGCACCACGGGTGGCTCAGCTGCACAGGGGGGGGAGGAAGAAGCATGGAAGAGCAATAGTGGTAGGGGATTCGATAGTTAGGGGAGCAGACAAGCGTTTCTGCGGCCACAGACGTGACTCCAGGATGGTATGTTGCCTCCCTGGTGCCAGGGTGAAGGATGTCACTGAGCGGCTGCAGGGCATTTTGGGGGGAAGAGGGTGAACAGCCAGAGGTCGTGGTCCACATCGGTACCAATGACATAGGCAGAAAGAGGGATGAGGTCCTGCAGGCAGAGTTTAGGGAGCTAGGAGAGAGATTAAAAATCTCCGGATTACTCTCGGTGCCACGTGCTGGTGAGTACAGAAATAGGAGGATAAAACAGATGAATGCGTGGCTGGAAAGATAGTGCAGGTGAGAGGGCTTTAGATTCCTGAGGCATTGGGACCGTTTCTGGGGGAGGTGGGACCTGCACTAGCCGGACGGGTTGCACCTCAACAGAGCCGGGACGAATATCCTCGTGGGGGGGGGGCGGGGGGGGGGGCGGGTTTGCTAGTGCTGTTGGGGGAGGTTTAAACTAGCTTGGCGGGGGGATGGGAACCTAAGAATAGATTCAGAAGGGAGAAAAGCAAAGCTGAAATTAGAAAGCAGAAAAGTAGAAAGTGAATTTGGAAGACAGAGGAAGCAAGGGCTAGAAAATGGACAACAAGATAGTTTGGCAGTACTAAATGGTATATATTTCAATGCAAGGAGTATAGGGAATAAGGCAGATGAGCTGAGAGCACAGATAGACACTTGGGAGTATGATATTATAGCTATTACTGAGACATGGCTGAAAGAAGAGCAGGTAAGGCAGCTCAACATTCCTGGTTACAGGGTTTTCAGACGGGATAGAGAGATAAAAAAGGAGTGGGGAGACCAAACAGTCAAGGGGAGATAGAGGAACAGATATGTAGGCAAATCTCAGAGAAGTGTAGAAATAATAGGGTAATAACAGTAGGGGATTTCAACTTCTCCAATATTAACTGGGATAGTCAGTGTGAAAGGCTTAGAGCAGCGGTTCCCAACCTGTGGTCCGCGGACCACCAGTGGTTCGCGAGGGTACTGCAGGTGGTCCGTGAAAAAAAAATGATACTGTAATAATAATCTAATCACGTGTACCTCGTATGTATCATATTTGATATTGCATTATTATTCGCAATGTAATATGCTTCACAAACATCCTTGTGATTCTCTGAATTTAAATAGTGTGGCGCTTTTGCGTGACATCAATGTGAACCGACGCTCTTAGAAAATTCGACGGTTAGAGCGCGGGAATCAAAAAATGGATCGGTGGCTTTTATCTGGCACGCATAAGCAAAATCTACACTATGGTCAAAATGACAGTGAGACATCAGCAAATGAAGCTCAGCACAACAAAAGTAAGCGAAAAGTGAGGAGAAAATGCAGCAGTGAATACTTAAAACTGGGATTTACTTACACTGGAACTGAGAACGAACCGTTACCAGTATGTGTCGTGTGCTATGATGTTCTGTCGAATGAAAGCCTAAAGCCCGCTAATCTTCGCCATCATCTTGAGACTAAGCATGGGGAATACGTGTCCAAGCCAATTGGATTTTTTTTTTTTACAACCAGCTCAAAGAATTTCAACGGAGCAAGACAATTATGGAATGCACATCTAAAGGCAGTGATAATGCTAAGGCCTCGTACTGGGTACCTAGGCTCATAGCAAAGACAGGGAAGCCGCACCCAATCGGGGAGGAGTTGATATTGCCAGCGGCTAAGGAGATGGTGGGTTTTATGCTGGGAGAGGGGGCCTGCAAGCAGATTAACATGATTTCATTGTCGGATAACACAGTTCAACGCAGAATTGATGAGATGGCTCAGGACTTGTGATCAGCTAATAGCGAGAATGCAAGCGAGTCGTTTTTATGCACGTCAACTGGATGAATCAACGGACATTGCAAACCTTTCAAACCTGATCACCTATGTAAGGTATGAACACAATGGAGAGATACAGGAGGACTTTCTCTTTTGTAAATCGTTGCCCACACACTTAACTGCAGAGCCTATTTTTGGAATGTTGAACAGTTTCATTATTGAAAATGGGATTCATTGGTCAAAATGTGACGGACTTGGCACAGATGGGGCCCGTGCGATGTTAGGCCAACACAGTGGGGTTGTTGCACGTGTAAGAGCAGTGGCTCCGCTAGCATCATCCATTCACTGCAGCATTCATAGGGAGGCATTAGCTGCAAAGAAAATGCCTGCTGATCTCAAGACCATTTGAGGAAGTCGTTAAAACTGTTAATTATATCAAGGCCCGTCCACTGAATTCGCAAATATTGCAGCTATTTGTGACGAGATGGGCAGTGATCACCTTCAACTACTTCTGCACACCGAAGTCCGCTGGCTGTCCCGAGGAAAGGTACTCACTCGTCTTTTAGAGTTGCATGATGAGGTGAGAATGTTTTTACTGGACTCAAAGTTTGAACTTTCACATCGCTTCGGTGATTTTCAGCGGCTTGTATTGGCTTATATGGCAGATATTTTCGATCACTTGAATGGTCTCAATCTGCGTCTTCAGGGAAAATCAGTGACATTCTTTCATGTGCAGGACAAAATAGAAGCGATGATCAAGAAAAGAGAGATGTGGGCCAAAAGACTTGAGCAGTCAAATTACGACTCGTTTGCAAATCTGTCTGATTTTTTGGTCACGGCAGAGATGCAGCTTCCAAACAGTGTGAAACATATCAGAGAGCACCTCCAAAGTTTGAAAATAAACCTACACGAGTACTTCCCTGTGCCCGACACAAAATTCAACTGGATACGAAATCCCTTGGCGAGCCTTGATGACATCTTTGCAAGCCTGACCTCGACAGAGTTGAGCCAGGAACACTCCTCGCCACGATGGACGTATCGGCACTCTGCACCAGTATCCCCCACGATGACGGCATCGCTGCGACAGCCTCAGTACTCAACACCAACAACAGCCAATCTCCAGACGCCATCCTACAACTCATCCGCTTCATCCTTGACCACAATGTATTCACCTTCGACAACCAGTTTTTTACCCAAACACACGGAACAGCCATGGGGACCAAATTCGCACTCCAATACGGCAACATCTTCATGCACAAGTTCGAGCAAGACTTCTTCGCTGCACAGGACCTCCAACCAACGCTGTACACCAGATACATCGACGACATTTTCTTCCTTTGGACCCACGGCGAAGGATCACTAAAAGGACTACACGATAACATCAACAGGTTCCATCCCACCATCAAACTCACCATGGACTACTCCTCAGAATCGGTTTCATTCTTGGACACACGAATCTCCATCAAAGATGGACACCTCAGCACTTCACTCTACCGCAAGGCCACGGACAACCTCACGATGCTCCACTTCTCCAGCTTCCACCCTAACCACGTTAAAGAAGCCATCCCCTATGGACAAGCCCTGCGAATACACAGGATCTGCTCAGACGAGGAGGAACGCAATGGACACCTACGGACGCTGAAAGACGCCCTCATAAGAACGGGATATGACGCTCGACTCATCGATCGACAGTTCCGACGGGCCACAGCGAAAAATCGCATAGACCTCCTCAGAAGGCGAACACGGGACACAACCAACAGAGTACCCTACGTCGTCCAGTACTTCCCCGGAGCGGAGAAACTACGCCATGATCTTCACAGCCTTCAACATGTCATCGATGACGACGAACACCTCGCTAAGGCCATCCCCACGCCTCCACTACTCGCCTTCAAGCAGCCGCCTAACCTCAAAAGTACCATCGTTCACAGCAAATTACCCAGCTGTCAGGAGAACAGCGATCACGACACCACATAACCCTGCCACGGCAACCTCTGCAAGACATGCCAGATCATCAACACAGATACCATCTTCACACGTGAGGACACTACCCACCAGGTACATGGTACATACTCATGTGACTCGGCCAACGTTGTCTACCTCATACGTTGCAGGAAAGGATGTACCGGAGCATGGTACATCGGCGAGACCATGCAGACACTGCGACAACGTATGAACGGACACCGTGCAACAATCACCAGGCAGGATTGTTACCTCCCAGTCGGGGAACACTTCAGCAGTCAAGGACATTCAGCCTCGGATCTGCGGGTAAACGTTCTCCAAGGCGGCCTTCGAGACACATGACAACGCAAAATCATCGAGCAGAAACTGATAGCCAAGTTCCGCACCCATGAGGACGGCCTCAACCGGGATCTTGGTTTCATGTCACGCTACATGACGTAGAGTCATCCAGACTCGAGTCGTCGTTGGCTTGTTCACAGATGTGATTTCCAGTTTAAAAAAAAAGTAAAAAGCTTAACCATACAGACTGCAGCATTTGACACGTTGGACCTCCTGTGACCCCACCTCATTGTCTTAGCTGTATTTTGCTGTGTCTTTGATGTAATGCCTTCCTGACTGGCCTGTTTGTTTCTCTGCCGAGGTGTGATGGAGGGCAGTCAGAAGGATTTACTGTAGTCGTCTGACATTGTACGCTACACATTGTTCTCTGTCTATATATGCTTTGCTGATTTGTATTCCTTCACTTTACCTGACGAAGGAGCAGCGCTCCGAAAGCTCGTGATTTCAAATAAAACTGTTGGACTATAACCTGGTGTTGTGCGACTTCTCATTTTCGACAGAGTAAGACAGCCTTGTGGAACTGTCCTGTGACAGTGCTTTAAAGCAGGATTTTTCTCGGCAATACCTGACTGACTTTTGGCTGAAAGTTGATTCGGAATATCCAGCACTGTCCGACAAGGCAGTAAAGTTTCTAATGCCTTTTACCACAACCTACCTTTGCGAAACTGGATTTTCTGCGCTTGTCGCATTGAAGACCAAATATCGGAATAAACTTCCGTGTTGAACCAGATCTCCGATTGAGACTGTCATCGCTGGAACCTGACATCCAGCGTTTGACGTCTGCAAAACAACTTCCGCCTTCTCATTAGAAAAGTGTTATCTTTTCCCCACTGGTAGGCCTACTGCAGGTAAATGTGCTGTGACGAGTGCAATGTATTTGTGAGTGAGCACAATAAATGATTAGAAACAACTGCGTTTTTAATACCTGTTGATATATAAGTTTGACTCCCGTCAGCCATAGGCAATGATAAAAATGTTTTAAATAGCTAGTGGTCCGCAAAAGCTTTTGATGACGATGTAGTGGTCCGTATAAAGGAAGAAGTTGGGAACCGCTGGCTTAGAGGGTGCAGAATTCTTAAACTGCATCCAGGAGAGCTTTTTGAGCCAGCATGTAGAAAGTCCTACAAGAGAGGGGGCAGTACTGGACCTAATTCTAGGGAATGTAGCCGGGCAAGTGGTAGAAGTGTCAGTAGGAGAGCATTTTGGTGACAGTGACCATAATTCGGTGAGATTTAAGGTAGTCATCGAAAAGGACAAAGATGGACCGGAAATAAAGGTTCTAAATTGGGGGAAGGCAGATTTTAATATGATAAGGTAGGATCTGGCCAAAGTGGACTGGGATCAGCTACTTGTAGAAAAATTCACATCAGAGCAGTGGGAGTCTTTCAGAAAGGAAAGAGAGTACAACGCCAACATGTTCCCGTAAAGGTCAAGGGTGGGACCAACAAGCCCAGGGAACCCTGGATGTCAAGGGATATACAAGAATGGATTAGGAAAAAAAAGGGAGGTTTTTGGCAGATACAAAGGACTAAAAACAGTGGAAGCCCTAGAGGAGTATAGAAAGTGCAGGGGGGTACTTAAAAAAGAAATTAGGAGAGCGAAGAGGGGGCATGAAAAAACACTGGCGGGCAAAATAAAGGAAAATCCCAAGGTGTTTTATAAGTATATTACGGGCAAGAGGATAACCAGGGAAAGAGTAGGGCCCATTAGGGACCAAAGTGGCAATCGGTGTGTAGAGCCGGAAGATGTAGGTGAGGTTTTTAATTAATATTTTGCATCTGTGTTCACTATGGAGAAGGACGATGTAGGCATAGAAATCAGGCAGGGGGATTGTGATATACTTGAACAAATTAGTATTGAGAGGGAGGAGGTACTAGCAGTTTTAGCGGGCTTAAAAGTGGATAAATCCCCAGGCCCAGACTAGATGTATCCCAGCCTGCTGTGTGAGGCAAGGGAGGAGTTTGCAGGGGCTCTGACACAAAGTTTCAGAACCTCTCTGGCCACAGGGCAGGTGCCAGAGGACTGGAGAACAGCTAACGTAGTACCATTATTCAAGAAGGGTACTAGGGATAAACCAGGGAATTACAGGCCAGTGAGCCTAACATCTGTGGTAGGGAAATTATTGGAAAAAATTCTAAGGGACAGAATTAGTCTCCACTTGGAGAGGCAAGGATTAATCAAGGATAGTCAGCATGGCTTTGTCAGGGGGAGATCATGTCTGACCAATTTGATTGAATTTTGAGAGGGGGTGACTAGGTGTGTGGATGAGGGTAGTGCAGTCGATGTAGTCTACATGGACTTCATCAAGGCTTTTGACAAAATTCCACATGGGAGACTGGTCAAGAAGGTAAGAGCCCATGGGATCCAGGGCAACTTGGCACATTGGATTCAAAATTGGCTTAGTGGCAGGAGGCAGAGGGTGATGGTCGAAGGTTGTTTTTGTGACTGGAAGCCTGTGTCCAGTGGTGTACCTCAGGGATCGGTGCTGGGCCCTTTGCTGTTTGTAGTGTACATTAATGATTTAGATATGAATGTAGGAGGTATGGTCAGTAAGTTCGCAGGCGACACGAAAATTGGTGGAGTGGTAAATAGCGAGGAGGCAAGCCTCAGGGTACAGGGCGATATAGATGGGTGGGTTAGATGGGCAGAACAGTGGCAAATGGAATTTAACCCTGAAAAGTGTGAGGTGATACATTTTGGGAGGACTAACAAAGCAAGGGAATACACAATGAATGGTAGGACCCTAGGAAGGACAGAGGATCAGAGGGACCTTCGTGTGCATGTACATAGATCCCTGAAGGCAGCAGGACAGGTAGATAAGGTGGTTAAAAAAGCATATGGGATACTTATATTCTATGCCTCGGCTAATGAAGGCAAGAGCAGGGAGGTTATGATGGAGCTGTACAAAACATTAGTTAGGCCACAGCTGGAATACTGTGTGCAGTTCTGGTCGCCACACTATAGGAGGGATGTGATTGCATTGGAGAGGGTGCAGAGGAGATTCACCAGGATGTTACCTGGGCTGGAGCGCTTCAGCTATGAAGAGAGACTGGACAGGCTGGGGTTGTTTTCCTTGGAGCAGAGAAGGCTGAGGGGGGACCTGATTGAGGTGTACAAAATTATGAGGGGCATAGATAGGATAGATAGAAAGGAACTTTTCCCCTTAGTAGAGGGGTCAATAACCAGGGGGCATAGTTTCAAGGTAAGGGGCAGGAGGTTTAGAGGGGATTTGAGGAAAAACTTTTTCACCCAGAGGGTGGTTGGAATCTGGAACTCACTGCCTGAAAGGATGGCAGAGGCAGGAACCCTCACAGCATTCAAGAAGCATTTAGATGAGCACTTGAAATGGCATAGCATACAAGGCTACGGACCAAGTACTGGAAAATGGGATTAGAATAGACAGGGCTTGATGGCCGGCATGGACACGATAGGCCGAAGGGCCTCTTTCTGTGCTGTATAACTATGACTATGACTCTAAGGATCATCAAATGAGGCTATATGGATTGAATTGAAGAACAAAAAAGGGGCAATCACACTGCTGGAAGTGTACTACAGACCCCAAACAGTCAGAGGGAGATAGAAGAGCAAATATGTAGGCAAATTTCTGAGAAGTGCAAAAACTATAGGGCAGTAATCGTAGGGGATTTCAACTACCCTAATATAAACTGGGATAACATTAGTCTGAAAGGTATAGAGGGTGCGGAATTCCTAAAAAAGCATTCAGGAGAACTTTTTTATCCAGTATCTAGCAGCTCAAAACTGGGCATCCATGAGGCGCTGTGGGCCATCAGCAGCAGCAGAATTGTATTCCACCACAATCTGTAACCTCATGGCCCGGCATATCACTCAATCTACCATTACCACCAAGCCAGGGGACTAACCCTGGTTCAACAAGGAGTGTAGAAGAGGAGCAGGACCAGGTGTACCTAAAAATGAGGTGCCAACCTGGGGAAGCTGCAACACAGGACTACATGTATGCTAAAAAGCGGAAGCAGCATGCTTGAGACAGGGCTAAGCGATCCCACAATCAACGGATCAGATCAAAGCTCTGCAGTCCTGCCACATGCAGTTGTGAATGGTGGTGGACCATTAAACAACTAACAGGAGGAGGAGGCTCCAAGAATATCCCCATCCTCAATGATGGTGGAGCCCAGCACGTGAGTGCAAAACACAAGGCTGAAGCCTTTGCAACCAACTTCAGCCAGAAGTGCCGAATGGATGATCCATATCGGCCTACTCCAGAGGTCCCCACCATCACAGAAGCCAGTCTTTAGCCAATTCGACTCACGTGATATCAAGAACGGCTGAGCGCACTAGATACAGCAAAGGCTATGGGCCCCGACAACATCCCGGTTATCGTGCTGAAGACTTGAGCTCCAGAACTAGCCGCGCCTCTAGCCAAGCTGTTCCAATACAGCTACAACACTGGCATCTATCCGACAATGTGGAAAACAACCCAGGTATGTCCTGTCCACAAAAAGCAGGACAAATCCAACCCGGCCAATTAGCGCCCCATCAGTCTACTCTCAATCATCAGCAAAGTGATGGAAGGTGTCATCGACAGTGCTATCAAGCGGCACTTATTCACCAATAACCTGCTCACTGATGCCCAGTTTGGGTTCCGCCAAGACCACTCGGCTCCCGACCTCATTACAGCCTTGGTCCAAACATGGACAAAGGAGCTGAATTCCAGAGGTGATGAGAGAGTAACTGCCATTGACATCAAGGCAGCATTTGACAGAGTGTGGCATCAAGGAGCTCTAGTAAAACTGAAGTCAATGGGAATCAGAGGGAAAACTCTCCACTGGCTGGAGTCATACCGAGCACAAAGGAAGATGGTCGTGGTGGATGAAGGTCAATCATCACAGCCCCAGAACGTTGCTGCTGGAGTTCCTCAGGGCAGTGTCCTAGGCCCAACCATCTTCAGCTGCTTCATCAATGACCTTCCCTCCAACATAAGGTCAGAAATAAGGATGTTTGCTGATGACTGCACAGTGTTCAGCGCCATTCACAACTCCTCAGATAATGAAGCAGTCCATGCCCGCATGCAACAAGACCTGGACGACGTTCAGGCTTGGGCTGATAAGTGGCAGGTAACATTCGCGCCACAGAAGTGCCAGGCAATGACTATCTCCAACAAGCGAGAATCTAACCATCTCCCGTTGACATTCAATGGCATTACTATCGCCGAACCCCCCACTATCAACATCCTGGGGTTCACCATTAACCAGAAACTTAACTGAACCAGCCACATAAATACTGTGGCAACAAGAGCAGGTCAGAGGCTAGGTATTCTGCAGCGAGTGTCTCACCTCCTGACTCCCCAAAGCCTTTCCACCATCTACAAGGCACAAGAGTGGGATGGAATACTCTCCACTTGCGTGGATGAGTGCAGCTCCAACAACACTCAAGAAGCTCGACACCATCCAGGGCAACGCAGCCAGCTTGATTGGCTCCCCATCCACCACCTTAAACATTCACTCCCTCCACCACCGGCGTACCGTGGCTGCAGTGTGTACCATCTGCAAGATGCACTGCAGCAACTTGCCAAGGCTTCTTCAGCAGCACCTCCCAAACCCGCGACCTCTTCCACCTAGAAGGACAAGGGCAGCAGGCGCATGGGAACATCACCACCTCCAAGTTCCCCTCCAAGTCACACACTATCCTGACTTAGAAGTATATCGCCGATCCTTCATCGTCGCTGGGTCAAAATCCTGGAACTCCCTACCTAACAGCACTGTGGGAGTACCATCACCACACGGACTGCAGCGGTTCAAGACGGCGGCTCACCACCACCTTCTCAATGGCAACTAGGAATGGACAATAAATGCTGGCCTTGCAGTGACACCCAGATCCCATAAACAAATTAAAAAAAATGTAAGTAGCCAAACAAGGGAGGGGGCGATTCTGGACTTAGTTTTAGGGAATGAAGCTGGGCAGGTGAAAGGGGTATCAGTGGGAGAGCATTTTGGTGCTTGTGATCATAATTCAGTTAGATTTAGGGTAGTTATGTAAAAGAACAAAGATAGACTAGGAATAAAAGTTCTCAATTGGGGAAGCGCCAATTTTGCTAAGCTGAGATGGGATTTAGCCAAAGTGGACTGGAAACAGCTACTTGAAGGTAAATCAGTGTCAGAGCAGTGGGAGGCATTCAAGGAGGAGATCCTGAGGGTTCAGAGCAAGTATGTTCCCGTAAAGAAAAATGGTGGGACTAACAAATCTAGAGCCCCCTGGATGTCAAGGGACATACAGGGAAGGATAAAGAAAAAAAGGGAGGGCTTATGACAGATACCGAGGGCTCAATACTGCAGAAACACTAGAGTATAGAAAGAGCAGGGGTGCAAATAAAAAGGAAATCATGAAATCAAAGAGAGAGCATGAAAAAATGTTGGCAAGTAAAATACATTAAGAGCAAGAGGATAACTAAAGAAAGAGTAGGGCCTATTAGAGACCATAAAGGTAATCTGTGTGTGGAGGCGGAAGACGTGGTATGCTCCTCTTGTGCTATGTGGGAACTCAGGGACACTTCCTGTGCCCCTGACAACCATGTGTGCAGGAAGTGTATCCAGCTACAGCTACTGGCAGACCACATTACGGCGCTGGAGCTGCGATTGGATACATACTGGACCATTCGCGATGCTGAGGACGTCGTGGATATCACGTTTGAGCAGTTGGTCACACCGCAGGCAAAGGATGCACAGGCAGAAAGGGAATGGGTGACCAACAGACAGAGTAGTAGGCGCAGGCAAATAGTGCAGGAGTCCCCTGTGGACATCCCCCTCTCAAACAGATATACCACTTTGAATACTGTTGGGGGGGATGGCTTATCAGGGGAAGGCAGCAGCAGCCAACTTCCTGGCACCAGGGGTGGCTCTGCTGCACAGGACAGGAGGAAAAAGAGGGGTAGAGCTATAGTGATAGCGGATTCTACTGTAAGGGGAATAGATAGGCGTTTCTGCGGCCGCAAACGAGACTCCAGGATGGTGTGTTGCCTCCCTGGTGCAAGGGTCAAGGATGTCTCAGAGCGGCTGCAGAACATTTTGGAAGGGGAGGGTGAACAGCCAGTTGTCGTGGTGCATATAGGTAAAAAAGGGGATGAGGTCCTAAAAGCTGAATATAGGGAGTTAGGAGGTAAATTAAAAAATAGGACCTCAAAAGGTAGTAATCTCCGGATTGCTACCAGTGCCACGTGCTAGTCAGAGTAGAAATAGAAGGATATTTCAGATGAATATGTGGCTAGAGGAATGGTGCAAGGGGGAGGGATTCAAATTCCTGGGACATTGGAACCGGTTCTGGGGGAGGTGGGACCAGTACAAACCGGACGGTTTGCACCTGGGCAGGGCCAGGACCGATGTCCTAGGGGGAGTGTTTGCTAGTGCTCTGGGGGAGGGTTTAAACTAAAATGGCAGGGGGTTGGGAACCAGAGCAGGGAGAGAGAGGAAAGGGAAACAAGGATAAAAGCAAAAGATAGGAAGGAGAAAAACAAAAGTAGCAGTCAGAGAAATCAACGGTTTAAATCAAACATGGCCACAGTAAATAATAATTCTAATAGGTCTAAGAGCGTTAAAAAAACAAGCCTGAAGGCTTTGTGTCTTCATGCGAGGAGCATTCGGAATAAGGTGGATGAATTAGCTGCGCAAATAGAGGTAAATGAATATGATTTGATTGGGATTACGGAAACATGGCTCCAGGGTGGCCAAGGCTGGGAACTCAACATCCAGGGGTATTCAATATTCAGGAAAGATAGGCAAAAAGGAAAGGGAGGTGGCGTAGCATTGCTGGTTAAAGAGGGGATTAACACAATTGTAAGGAAGGATATTAGCTCTGATGATGTGGAATCTGTATGGGTAGAACTGAGAAATACCAAGGGGCAGAAAACGTTAGTGGGAGTGGTATATAGACCCCCAAACAGTAATGCGGAGGTTGGGGATGGCATTAAAAGAGAAATTAGAGAAGCGTGCAATAAGGGCACAGCAGTCATCATGGGTGACTTTAATCTACATATAGATTGGACCAACCAAACTAGTAACAATACTGTGGAGGAGGAATTCCTGGAGTGTTTACGGGATGGTTTCCTGCACCAATATGTCAAGGAACCAACCAGAGAGCAGGCCATCTTAGACTGGGTATTATGTAATGAGAAAGAATTAATTAGCAATCTTGTTGTGTGAGGTCCCTTGGGTCGGAGCGATCATAATATGATAGAATTCTTCATTAAGATGGAGAGTGAAGTAGTTGACTTAGAGATTAGGGTCCTGAATTTAAATAAAGGAAACTACGATGGTATGAGGCGCGAGTTGGGTAGGATTGATTGGAGAATGTCACTCAAAGGGTTGACGGTGGATAGGCAATGGCAAACATTCAAAGACCGCATGGATGAACTACAGAATTTGTTCATCCCAGTTTGGCATAAGAATAAAACAAAAAAGGTGACTCAACCGTGGCTAACAAGGGAAATTAGGGATAGCATAAGATCCAAGGAGAGGACATATAAATTGGCCAGAAAAAGCAGTAAACCTGAGGATTGGGAGCAGTTTAGGATTCAACAAAGGAGGACAAAGGGATTAATTAAGAAGGGGAAAATAGAATGAGAGGAAGCCTGCGGGGAACATAAAAACTGACTGTAAAAGCTTTTATAGATATGTGAAAAGAAAAAGATTGGTGAAGTCAAGCGTAGGTCCCTTGCAGTCAGAATCAGGGGAACTTATAATGAGGAACAAAGAAATGGCAGACCAGTAAAATACATATTTTGGTTCTGTCTTCACAAAGGAGGACACAAATAACCTCCCAGAGATGTCGGGGAACATAGGGTCTAATGAGAGGGAGGAACTGAAAGAAATCAGTATTTGTAGGGAAATGGTGTTAGGGAAATTGGCGGGATTGAAGGCCGATAAATCCCCAGGGCCTGATAATCTACATCGTAGGGTACTTAAGGAAGTGGCCCTAGAAATAGTTGATGCATTGCTGATCATCTTCCAACATTCGATGGAATCTGGAACAATACCCATGGATTGGAGGGTAGCTAATGTTCCCCCACTATTCAAAAAAGGTGGTCGAGAGAAAACGGGGAATTACAGACCGGTAAGCCTGACATCGGTAGTGGGGAAAATGCTAGAGTCCATTATAAAAGATGTAATAGCAGAGCACTTGGAAAACAGTGACAGGATCGGACAAAGTCAACATGGATTTACAAAAGGTAAATCGTGCTTGACTAATCTACTGGAATTTTTTGAGGATGTAACTGGTAGAATAGATAAGGGAGAACCAGTGGATGTGGTGTATTTGGACTTTCAAAAGGCTTTCGATAAGGTCCCGCATAAGAGATTAGTATGTAAAGTTAAGTCACATGGGATTGGGGGCAAGGTATTGACTTGGATAGAGAACTGGTTGGCAGACAGAAAGCAAAGAGTTGGAATAAACGGGTCTTTTTCCGAGTGGCAGGCAGTGACTAGTGGGGTACCGCAGGGATCGGTCCTTGGACCCCAGCTTTTCACAATATATATTAATGATCTAGACAAGGGAACTAGATGTAATATCTCCAAGTTTGCAGACGACACAAAGCTGGGTGGGCGTGTGTGCTGTGAGGAGGATGCCGAGAAACTCCAGGATGATTTGGACAGGTTGGGTGACTGGGCAGAAGCATGGCAGATGCAATATAACGTGGATAAATGTGAGGTTATCCACTTTGGTGTCAAAAACAGGAAGGCAGATTATTATCTGAATGGCAATAGATTGGGAGAAGGGGAAGTGCAACGAGACCTGGGTGTCCTTGTGCACCAGTCGCTGAAGGTAAGCATGCAGGTGCAGCAGGCGGTTAAGAAGGCAAATGGTATGTTGGCCTTCATAGCGAGAGGGTTTGAGTGCAGAAACAAGGATGTCTTGCTGCAGTTGTACAGGGCCTTGGTGAGACCACATCTTGAGTAGTGTGTGCAGTTTTGGTCGCCTTATCTGAGGAAGGAGGTTCTTGCCATGGAAGGAGTTCAGCGAAGATTCACAAGGCTGATACCTGGGATGGCAGGAATGACGTATGAGGAGAGATTGGGTCGATTGGGCTTATACTCGCTGGAGTTTAGAAGAATGAGAGGGGATCTCATTGAAACTTATAAAATTCTGAAAGGACTGGACAGACTAGATGCAGGAAGGATGTTCCCGCTGGTCGGGGAGTCCAGAACCAGGGGTCACAGTCAAAGGATAAGGGGTAAGCCATTTAGGACAGAAATGAGGAGGAATTTCTTCACCCAGAGAGTGGTGAACCTGTGGAATTCTGTACCACAGAAGGCAGTAGAGGCCAATTCATTAAATATATTCAAGAAGGAGTTGGATATATTTCTTAAGGCTAAAGGGATCAAGGGATATGGGAGAAAGCAAGGACAGGGTTCTGAATTTGGATGATCAGCCATGATCGCACTGAATGGCGGAGCAGGCTAGAGGGGCCGAATGGCCTACTCCTGCTCCTATCTTCTATGTATCTATGATTCTTAATGAATACATTGTGTCTGTTTTCACAAAAGAGAGGGGTGATGCAGACATTGCAATCTGGGAGGAGGAGTGCGAAATATTAGATGAAATAAACATAGTGAGAGAGGAAGTATTAAGGGGCTTAGCAGCTTTGAAAGTGGATAAATCCCCAGGCTCGGATGAAATGTATCCCAGGCTGTTAAGAGAAGCAAAAGAAGAAACAGCAGAGGCTCTGATCATCATTTTCCAATCCTCTCTGGCTACAAGTGTGGTGCCGGAGGACTGCTAATGTTGTAGCTTTGTTTAAAAAGGGAGAAAGGGAAAGACCGAGTAATTACAGGTCAGTCAGCCTAACCTCGGTGGTGGGAAAATTATTGGAAAAAGTTCTAAGGGACAGGATAAATCTTCATTTGGAAAGACACGAATTAATCAAGGGAAGGTCGTGTCTGACTAACTTGATTGAATTTTTTGAGGAGGTAATAAGGAGGGTCGATAAGGGTAGTGCGTTTGATGTAGTGTATATGGATTTTAGCAAGGCTTTTGATAAGGTCCCACATGGCAGACTGGTCACAAAAATGAAAGCCCATGGGATCCAAAGTGGCAAGTTGGAAGCAAAGGGTAATAGTTGATGGGTGTTTTTGTGACTAGAAGGCTGTTTTCAGTGGGGTTCCGCAGGGCTCAGTACTAGGTCCCTTGCTTTTTGTGGTATATATCAATGATTTAGACTTGAATGTAGAGGGTCTGATTAAAAGTTCGCTGATGATACTAAAATCGGCTGTGTAGTTGATAATGAAGAAGAAAGCTGTAGACTGCTGAAAGATATCAATGAACTGGTCAGGTGGGCAGAAAAGTGGCAAATGGAATTCAATCCGGAGATGTGTGAGGTAATGTATTTGGGGAAGGCTAATAAGGCAAGGCACATTAAATGGTAGGACACTGAGAAGTGTAGAGGAACAAAGGGACCTTGGAGTGCAGGTCCACAGATCCCTGAAGGTAACAGGCCAAGTAGACAAGGTAGTTAAGAAGGCATACGGAATACTTGCCTTTATTAGCCAAGGTATAGAATACAAGAGCAGGGAGGTTCTGCTTGAACTGTATAAAACACTAGTTAGGCCACAGCTAGAGTACTGCGTGCAGTTCTGGTCACATTACAGGAAGGATGCGATTACACTAGAGAGGGTACAGAGATTTACGAGGATGTTGCCTGGACTGGAGACTTTTAGCTACGAGGAAAGATTGGATAGGCTGGGGTTGTTTTTTTTGGAACAGAGGAGGCTGAGCGGAGACCTTATTGAGGTGTATAAAAGTATGAGGGGCCTAGATAGAGTGGATAGGAAGGACCTATTTCACTTAGCAGAGCAGTCAACAACCATGGGGCATAGATTTAAAGTAATTGGTCGGAGGTTTAGAGGGGATTTGAGGGGAAATCTCTTCACTCAGAGGATGGTGGGGGTCTGGAACTCACTGCCTGAAAGGGTGGTAGGAGGTAGAAACCCTCATCACATTTAAAAAGTGCTTGGATGTGCACTTGAAGTGCCGTAACCTACAGGGCTACGGACCAAGAGCTGGAAAGTGGCATTAGGCTAGATAGCTTTTTCGGCCGGTGTGGACACAATGGGCCGAAATGGCCTCCTTCCGTGCTGTAAATTTCAATGATTTGCAGACTGGCATAACACACTACCAGAACATTAAGAGAGTGGAATCCCTCTGTTTAGGTAGCTCTGCGAGTCCTCACAGGTGACCTTCAAAGCCACGTGAGTGCCATCGATGGCTCCACGCACCTTTGGGAAGCCAGCTATTCTATAACTCGTGACCTCTGCCACTGCACCACGAGTGTTTCATCAAATTTAATAAAATCATTTACTCTGGGGAACAGGGCACCTGTCACCTGCCAGATGCTGGCCTTACAGCCCCTTGACTGATCCGGGTTCAGCAACGAGTCACACCTGTTAAAATTTAAAGCTGTTGTGAGCTTCGTCTCCACAGTGATCGCTATGCTGGTCGGCAATTCAGGCCGCAGGTCCTCCTTCAATAAATCACCGAGCTGGCCAATTGCCGCACGACCAGCTCCTCGACATCTCCTCGTAGCTCAAGCGATGCTTGCAAATACGAATGGAGTAACTACAGATGGGGTGAACTCTTTCGCCTGTGCAACTGCAGTCTACAGGCTTCCAGCCTCTGCAGCTCTCTGCTCCTCCATCATTATAAGGACAAGAGGTTTGGCAAGAAAGTGCGCCATTTTAAATTATCTTATAATAAACAAAGCAGAAACTCCTAGCAATAAGATAATAATGTAAATGCGACTATATTAAACTATTTTTAAACTAGATCTACGATTTATATGGCTCAATTTAAATAACCTATTATCTGTAGGCCTGTACCTTGCTGAAATAATTGCTGATCACTGCAGGAAAGCTGGAATCACGACTATGGCCGCCTGTATGGCAAAAAAGAGCAATTTGAAGACCCTCCTCAAACAGCGGAAACTCGCCATACTCAGCATTTCGATCCAGGGGCATGGCTAGTTTGTGGGCGGGGCCAGCTTCCAGTGCAACTCGATTTACGCAACTTGTGTTTAGAATTCCGCAAACTTTTGATCCAGTTTGGCCAATTGCACGGATTTATCACAAACTCTAGGCCAGAATTAGCATTTATATAGCACCTTTCATGATTTCTGGACATCCCGAAGAGCTTCACAGTGAATGAAGAACTTTTTGAAGTGTAGTCACTGTTGTAATGTATTCAAAGACAGCTTATTTGCACACAGCATGATCCAACAAACAACAATGAGATAATGATCAGATAATCTGTTTTAGTGAAGTAGGTTCAGGAATAAATATTGACTGGGGAGATTTAAGAGCAGGGGAGTTCTCCCAAAGTGCCATGTGATCTTTTACGTACACCGGAGAAGGAAAATGGAGCCTTGCGTTAACATCTCATCCAAAAGATGGTGCCTCCAGTGTAACATTCTTTCACTAAGTGTTAGCCTAGATTATGTGGTGGAGCTTGAACCCATGACCTTTAGACAGAGGAGAGAGTGCTACAACTGAGCCAAGGCTGAAGACACAAACCTCTGTTCACCACTTATAAGGCAAAAGTGGAGAGAATCTCCAAGAAGATCGCGCATATTGACACAGACATCAAGTATCTACAGAGATGCAAGAAAGCAGACAAGATTCCGAAAGGACTACAGATCATGAACCCACTCAAGTCGACATACAACACAGACTACGCTGAGAGACTTTGCAGTCGTACCTCTCGCACACTCCTCAACCATCTCGTACACCAGCTCTACAGCAGACGCCGCAACCTCGAAACCAAGATAGAGTCCATGCTCTCAGCCTGTGCTCAGGACACAGCAGACCAGCTACGAGACACCGCCAAACAGACGAGGCAACGGAACTACGCTTCCTACATGCGCATCAAGAACAGGAAGCTTGAGAAACTCGGCATCACCACCAGCAGCAACCAAGCCTCCCCCGGTACCACGGTTGCAACCACAGGGAAGTCCATCGTCAACCTGTCGGACCACACCCTTCAACCAGACGAAATCGAAGTTCTCGCCCTAGGGCTCAAGTTCTGCCCCACCACCAAAATGGACCCCATCGGTCTCGCGGCAGACACAGAGGAATTCATCAGGAGAATGAGCATCCGGGAATACTACCACAAATCCCAAGATGTCAGCAACAAACCCAATGAGACAATCAATGATCCGGAACAGCAGACAGAGGGATCCGCAGTGCAGCAACCGAACAAGAGTTGAATTGGACCCCTCCGGAGGGTCGCTGCACTAAGCTTGACATGTATGCTCAAGCTGTCAGGAAATGCATCAACGCCAGATTCATCAGCCGCACTCACAAGACAGTCCAGAATGTCACCCGAGCACAACGCAACGCCATCCACGCTCTCAAGACCAACCGCAACATTGTCATCAAACCAGCGGACAAAGGAGGAGCCATCGTCATACAGAACAGAATGGACTATTGCAAAGAAGCATACCGACAACTGGACAGCCAGGAACATTACAGACAGTTACCCGCAGATCCGACCAAAGAACACACCCACCAACTCAATAGACTGATCAAGACCTTCGATCCAGACCTTCAAAACATCCTACGCGCTCTCATCCCACGTACTCCCCGTTAGGAGACTTCTACTGCCTCCCAAAGATACACAAAGCCAACACACCCGGACGTCCTATCGTATCAGGCAATGGAACCCTGTGTGAGAACCTCTCTGGATACGTCGAGGGCATCCTGAAACCCATCGTACAGGGAACCCCCAGCTTCTGTCGCGACACTACAGACTTCTTGCAGAAACTCAGCACTCATGGACCAGTTGAACCAGGAACACTCCTCGCCACGATGGACGTATCGGCACTCTACACCAATATCCCCACGATGACGGCATCGCTGCGACAGCCTCAGTACTCAACACCAACAACAGCCAATCTCCAGACGCCATTCTACAACTCATCCGCTTCATCCTTGACCACAATGTCTTCACCTTCGACAACCAGTTTTTTACCCAAACACACGGAACAGCCATGGGGACCAAATTCGCACCCCAATACGCCAACATCTTCATGCACAAGTTCGAGCAAGACTTCTTCGCTGCACAGGACCTCCAACCAACGCTGTACACCAGATACATCGACGACATTTTCTTCCTTTGGACCCACGGCGAAGGATCACTGAAAGGACTACAGGATAACATCAACAGGTTCCATCCCACCATCAAACTCACCATGGACTACTCCTCAGAATCGGTTTCATTCTTGGACACACGAATCTCCATCAAAGATGGACACCTCAGCACTTCATTCTACCGCAAGCCCACGGACAACCTCACGATGCTCCACTTCTCCAGCTTCCACCCTAACCACATTAAAGAAGCCATCCCCTATGGACAAGCCCTGCGAATACACAGGATCTGCTCAGACGAGGGGGAACGCGATGGACACCTACGGACGCTGAAAGACGCCCTCGTAAGAACGGGATATGATGCTCGACTCGTCGATCGACAGTTCCGACGGGCCACAGCGAAAAATCGCATAGACCTCCTCAGAAGGCGAACACGGGACACAACCAACAGAGTACCCTACGTCGTCCAGTACTTCCCCGGAGCGGAGAAACTATGCCATGTTCTTCGCAGCCTTCAACATGTCATCGATGACGAACACCTTGCTAAGGCCATCCCCACGCCTCCACTACTCGCCTTCAAGCAGCCGCCTAACCTCAAAAGTACCATCCTTCGCAGCAAATTACCCAGCTGTCAGGAGAACAGCGACCACGACACCACACAACCCTGCCACGGCAACCTCTGCAAGACATGCCAGATCATCAACACAGATACCATCATCACACGTGAGGACACTACCCACCAGGTACATGGTACATACTCATGTGACTCGGCCAACGTTGTCTACCTCATACGTTGCAGGAAAGGATGCCCCGGAGCATGGTACAGCGGCGAGACCATGCAGACACTGAGACAACGTATGAACGGACACCGTGCAACAATCGCCAGGCAGGATTGTTACCTCCCAGTCGGGGAACACTTCAGCAGTCAAGGACATTCAGCCTCGGATCTGCGGGTTAGCGTTCTCCAAGGCGGCCTTCGAGACACACGACAACGCAAAATCATCGAGCAGAAACTGATAGCCAAGTTCCGCACCCATGAGGACGGCCTCAATAGGGATCTCGGGTTCATGTCACACTACAGAACGTGACTCGACATCGTTGTCTGTCTTTCCAGTTTTTAAAAAAACACAAAAAAGTTAAAAGCTTAACTGCAGACGGCAGCATTTGACACGTTGGACCCCCTGTGACCCACCTCATTGTCTTAGCTGTACTCTGATGTGTCTTTGATGTAATGCCTCCCTAACAGATTGTATCTCTGCAGACAAATTGCTCTGTGTATATATACTGTGTAATCGATTCCCTCACTGTACCTATAGAAGGAGCGGAGCTCCGAAAGCTCGTAATTTTAAATAAAACTGTTGGACTATAACCTGGTGTTGTGCGACTTCTCATTTTTGTCCACCCCAGTCCAACACCGGCATCTCCGCATCAAGGCAAATGATAAGCAAGGGGCTGAGCCAGGACGGAAACCCTTACACTGGTAGTTTCTTCTCATTCAGGACAATGGTGTTTCTGTATCATCCAGTACGCCAAGTGACTGGAGGAGTACTGGCTTTCACAAGGGCATTTGTAAGCCCACCGGTGGGGTCGTGGCCAGCAGCACGGACCCCTAAACATCAGATTTAAAAAAGTAGATCACCCTCTTTGCTCACATGTCAGAGATTTGAAGGGAGGAGAGGAGGGGCCCGGGCATCCCTCAGAGCAGGCTACCAGGTGAGTTTCTCAGAACGGGGCAGGTGGGAACTAGAAATGCACTAATACTAGCACACACACCCAATGGCCCCACGCTAATGCGATGCTCTCTCACTGACCCCGCAAGCTCTGGCAGGGTCAGAACCAGAGGCCGCTGTAGAAAATAGCCCGGCAATATATTTGTGGAGAATTTTTGTGGGATGGAGCAGTTTTTCTATTCCACTACACCGCTAGAATGACCTACCAGCCACCTCAGCGCGTGAACTGGCCCATTTCCCATCCTCCAACAACTGGCGAGCTGCCAGCAGTATTTAAAAAAGAGCCCCGAGCCCTAAAATGGTCTAGGTCTCCCATAAAACTTTGGCGGGGTGACACAGCCATTCCGCCAACTTCCAACCTATTTTGGGCAGAAGCCAAATTTCCCCCCCTGCCCTCAAATTCAGAAGACCTGAAATTCACAATGATGCCAGGCTTGAGGAATGATCTGGTATTTCTCATAAGTAGACCCATTAAGGTATTTACTACCTGTACAATCTTTTACTCATAAATCCTACAGTGTGCCCAGATGAAAAGCCTTTTTTGAAGCTTTAAATTACACAAATGTATTAAACTATTTCAAGATGAGGAATAACTAATATTAGTGATGAGGCTTCGTTTCTGGTCTACTATTGTTCCCATTACATGAGTACAAGGGAATATACTCAGATTCCTCTTGCTCCCTGCCTCTCCAGAAGACACTGACAGATTGAGCTACAGTTCCACAGACTTTGGTAACCATCAGTTACACTATCTGAGAATTGGCCCAAAAATTAGTGCCGCTACGCGAGAGTACGCACTGCGTACTCTCGCGTATTCTGTCTCCAATTGCCGGTTTTCTGCATGCACTGCGCATGCGCTGAAAACCGGCACTTGGTGAATGGAAAAGGGGGCGGGTCCTAGGTGAACCGCGTGCGCGCTACAGGCTGCGCGCACGCTGTGCACTTAGTGGTTTCAACGCGCAGGTAAGTACGGAAGATTCTACACATAAAAAAAGGAGTAAGACCCACTTTTAACAAGGTAAGTAGTGAATTAAGTATTATTTTGAATTTTTTTTAACAGGTATATCTTTTTAGAGACTTTAAAGACAGGTAAGTTTATTTTTATAACTTTTTAAAAGATTTTAAATGTTTTCAAAAATTTAATTTTTTATTTAAAATGGTTAATTTATTTAACTATACTTATTTTATTAATGTGATGGTTTTTTTTTAAATTTAATTGAGGTTTAGCGGTTCTTTTGGGGGGCTATAGTATTCATAACTTTCACAGCACTTATGTGAAAGTTATGAATGGAAGATGGTGTGCTGCCATTGGCTCTAACTGAGTCACGTGATCCCACAGCTCGCACGAATTAACTACGCCGGTGGGATACGCAAGCCCAGCACAGCAGCTGTCCTGAACATCAAGTTCGTGCGAGCTGGAACTGAAAAAGCCAACGCGGAGTGAGAGATCGCGGGGAGGCCTTACCCTCGCACGAAGGCTTCCTCACGAATTTTTGGGCCAATGATTCTCAAACTGGATCGGTCCGTGAAAAAATATGGGTACCGAGCAGGGTCGGCCTTACATGTGGCGGCCGCTTGTCTCCTGGCTCGCACCAAGCCCGCCCCATGTGCAGCGTAACGTGGGCTGGCTATCTGACCTGAGGGGAGCACTCATGGAGGAGCACTGCGAGCGGCACGAAGATTACTTTAAAATGGAAAAGTATTTGAAACAACCTCATACTAAAATTGCAAGTACTTCAGCTGAAGCCATAGACAGTGCAGAGTCCAGTAGCAAGAAACAAATGAAGAATAGAAAGTATGAGGAGAGTTATATAGAATTTGGATTTATGGAGTTCAGTAATGGACGGTCGCAATGGGTTGTGCGCTTACAAATTTTATCCAACGAAGACATGAAACCTGCAAAACTAAAGCGACACCTCACAAAGCATCCAGAATATAAAGATAAATCGAAAGACTTCTTTGAACGAAAAAGAAAAATTCAGGCGTCAAAACTCAAATGACAAATGTAACATCGGTTCCGGAACACGCCTGAAAGCATCCGTCTCAACAGTATTTCCTATTGCTAAAAGCAAGAAAGCCCATACTATCGGAGAGGAGCGGATTTAGAAATGTGCAAAGGTGATGGTGAGTGAAGACGCAGCACAAAAGTTGAAGGCCATACCACTTTCTAATAAGTTAGTAAAAAGACTTGCATTTATATAGCGCCTTTCACGACCTCAGGAGGTCCCAAAGCGCTTTACGGCCAATGAAGTACTTTTTGAAGTGTAGTCACTGTAGTAATGTAGGAAACGCGGTAGCCAATTTGCACACAGCAAGCTCCCACAAGCAGCAATGTGAAAATGACCAGATAATGTTTTTTTTTTTAAAAAATTGATGTTGATTGAGGGATAACTGTTGGCCAAGACACGGGAATAAATCCCCTGCTCTTCTTCGAAATAGTGCCATTGGATCTTTTACGTCCATCCGAAAGACAGTACCTCACTCCCTCCGTACTACACTGGAGTATCAGCCTAGATTTTGTGCTCAAGTCTCTGGAGTGGGTCTTGAACCCACAACCATCTGACTCAGGAGAGTGCGCTACCCACTGAGACACAGCGGACACTAATGTTTTAACACAGAAGAAGAATCGAGGAACTTAAGATATAAAATGTCAATTGGCAAAGGCTTTGTGAATGTGAGCAGTTTGCAATTCAGCGCGATGAGACAACTAATGCTGGTAGTGCAGTGCAATTATTAATTTACATTCACTATGTGTGGCTGGGGGAAATTTTAGAAGATTTTTTGTTGTCAGGTGCTACCAGAATGAACAACAGGTGACGAAATACTCAAGTTTCTGGATAATTTCATAAATCAAAATCTTGGAGATTAAAGTGGGAGAACTGTGCTGCTGTTTGCACAGACAGTACTGCTGCTGACGGGCAATAGGTGTGGTGTTGTTGCAAGAATAAAAGCCGTAAACCTAGGTAATTGTGACACATTGTATGTTGCATTGCCAAGCCCTTGCTTCAAAAAGTCCTGATCTGTGAACGCCTGTTTGCAAAGCGCTGTTAAGAAATGGGTGCAGGACATGAAAAATTATTGTTTCACACTGAAGTAGACTGGTTATCTCACAGCAGAGTTCTAGAAAGAGTTTTTGAGCTTCGTAAAGAGCTGCTGGCTTTGCCATCTATGCACAATCCTGCATTAGCTGAAAACTTCTCTGACCAAGCATGGATAATGAAACTTGCATACCTTGCTGACATTTTTTAACCTGTTAAATACACTGAATCTCAAGACAAGGGGGCAATACAACCATACTTGAAGTGAGTGACAAGATTGCAACATTTAGGAAGAAAATTGAGAATTGGAAAAGTAGACTGAGTTTCAGGTATGTTCTGGCTAGTGACTGAGTTTCTGGATGCAAACAGTGATAGTTGTGTGTGTGAAAGAAAGAATCATTGCTCATCTGCCAACATTGGCAGAATACTTCAGTGTTTATTTTGAAAATATAAACACAGATAAGTGCGATTGTGTTCGGGATCCATTTAACGTCATCTTGTTGCCCAAGACCAAGTGGAAAAACAGAAGAGGAGCTGGTGGAACTGTCCTGTGACCGCTTGTTGAAGATTAAGTTTCAGTAACAAACACCTTCCTAGTTTTGGCTGTCAGTTGCTGCGGAGTACCCAGAATTGGTAAAAGAAGCAATGCTACCTTTCCCAACAACATGCGTTTGTGAAACACCATTTTCCGCTATGGCAGCAATGAAGACAAAGTACAGGTCCCGTCTGGAAGTGGAGAATGATTTACGAATGTCGTTGTCAAATATCACATCAAGGATAGACAGACTCTGCAGTGAGAAGCAGGTGCACCCACCTCACTGATATCTGTAAATAAACACCAGTTTATTAAAACACTCTTTACATGCAGCACTTCATATTTTGAGTATAATTTAGATGGGTGATCCGTGGTTACTAACCTATTTGAAAAGGGGTCCTTCAACCAAAAAAGTTTGAGAACCACTGGTCTAGAGGTCATCTTCACGTGGGAGGTCTGATAGTAACGTTAATAGATTATCCAACCATTCAGGACACCCGGCCCTAAGCCAACAACCACATCCATTCCAGCAAGGATTACTGAACAGCGATCAGGAACGGGAGCCCTGGCTGATTTTCCACTTAACCCTGGGTGCTCTATTCTAGCTCCCCATCTACTTAGATCAAGTGGCTCAGTACAAACTATAAATTTTACTGATGATGATCTTCCTGGTCTCTGACAGCGCCACACCAAATGGCACATTCAACGACTGGGCTGTTAGAGCAGTTATACTTGGCTTTTTGAAGTAAAGTTGCACCAGTTGCCAAATAAAAAAGACAAAAATCAAGAAAGGTTATTGTATGTACTAAAAGTAATAAAATGGGCAGTTGATTTGTTATGGAGATAAAATCATGAGATTGCAGAGACATTTGCAGTACAGTGAAACCTGTACAAATGAACGCGCCCAAAAAACAACTCCTGCAAAAAAAAGGACACTACTGACAGTCCCAAATAACTTGCATTATAACAGATACAAACTACTCCTTAAAACCACAGACACTCAAATTACAAACTACGGACAGTCTTCACTGCAACAAGTCGTTTACAATATAAAACACTGAACACGCAGGCAAGTGTGAGGCGGCAGCGGGTGGAAAAAAAATGACTTGTGTAATGAAGATCTCTTTACCCACCATTCATAGTAGTAGAGAAGTGCCTCTATCACTGGGATTGAATGCCTGCACAGCTCTCAGGGATAGAGGGGTTTCTCGGTCACTATGGATGCTGGGGGGAAGGGGGCAGGAATGAGAACTTGGGTAGGAAACCAAGGCATGATAGTCAATGTAGATGGAGCACTGTTGGTTTCATCACAACAGAGCTCAGACAGTCCCGCTGGCTGCCTGTTGAAAGCTAAAGCTAATGAGCTTGTCATTGCACAGATGGAAAGATGACTGATGCAGAAATTGTTTCTTTTCTGAAAGACTAAACAGAGGCTGTAGAGGATGTAAATGAAGTTGTGCTAGAGCTGAAATTCACAAAAGGCAGAGAGATTCTGCACTGTGCGTTCTGTGGCGATTCAAGTCAAGCGATAGTGGGAAAGAGTCGAGGGACCGGGAGGCCTCATGGAAGACAGGGCAGGGGGAAGATGGGAGAAACTAGACAGACAGAAGTTCAGGGATAGAGTGCAAGGTAACTGGAGGAATTTGGCTGAGGCAGCAAGGGGAAAGTAGAATCAACAGAGGCAGCCGAAAGAATGGTCTCAATCTTGACAGGTGTAAAAAAAGTATTTTTTTTTTTAATTACCAGAATCATTAATATGGTTAGCAAAATTGTTTAGACAGATTAATATAAAAACCATTAAAAGATAAACAAAAGATTCTGTATGTGTTTAAATATTGAGGAAGGCTATGCCCACTCTTCCCATTTATCCCAATTATCAAGCTATGGGTTTCACTGAACAAGGCCAAGAAATGCAAATCTTCATAGGTAGGAGCCATTAGCCTGCTTGCTACAGCCAGTCATAAGGAGTCAGATAGCCTCAATTTCTATTCCCATCCACAGAGGTGTCTTTGATGAATGAAGAAACGAATACTGGCACTGATATATTGCATCATCAAAACAGCCCAAAGCATTTCACACTGCAGTGACTCATTATGGAAGCAGCATGATCAGCTGCTTCCCACAAACAATGAGGTGAAGGACCAGTTACTCAGTTTTCTGTGGCATTCATCAAGGAAGGAATGCTGGACTGGTCACAGGAAGGACTTGCTGCACTTCAAGAAGTGCCATGGGATCTCTAATATCCACCCAAACAAAACCTCGCGTGGTGCCGGTTAATCAAAAAGTCCGGATAACGGAGAGTTATATCTCCCAACGTACGAGAGCCCCGTACACACTGACATGCGCCTGCATTCGGAGCTCCGTCTCTCCGGGGACCGCCAGCTGACCATCTGTCGTGTCCGCTGCCTACCCGGGCTCCACATTCCCCTCCCAATCTACACGCTCCGATGAGATGAAGGAAAACCCCGGTTACCTACTCAAGAATTTTGCCGGTTAAGAGAGATTTCCGGTTATTTGGGTGCCGGTTAAAAGAGAGTTTCCTGTACATCCTAATTGACTGTGACAAAGGCAAACTATCCCTCCTTGCCCTCTTTGACACAGCTGACCACAAAATTGTGCTCCAACGCCTCTCCACCATCGTCCAGCTGGATAGGGCTGCAGTCGCCTGGTTCCATTCCTATCTTTCCAGCCGTAGACATAGAATCACCTGAAATGGCTTCTCTTCCCGCTCTCGCACATCTGGTGTCCCCAAGGATCTATCCTGGCCTCCTCCTATTTCTCATCTACTTGCTGCCCCTCGGTGACATCATCCGAAACAGTTTTCACATGTACGCTGATGACACCCAGCTCTACCTCTCCTCCGTCTCTCTCGAACCCTCTGCTGTCTCTGTACTATCGGACTGCTTGTCCGACTGGATGAGCAGAAATTTCCACCAATTAAATATCGGGAAGACTGAAGCCATTATCTTCGGTCCATGCCACAAAGTCCATTCCCTAGCCACCGACTCCATCCCTCTCCTGGCAACTATCTGAGGCTGACCCAGCCTGTTCGCAACCTCGGTGTTATAATTGATCATGAGCTGAGCTTCGTAGCTCATATCCGCTCCATCATTAAGACCACCCATTTCCACCTCCGTAATATCGCCTGTCTTCGCCCTTGCCTCAGCTTATCTGCTGCTGAAGCCCTCATCCATACGCTGTTACCTCTAGACTTGAATATTCCAATGCACTCCTGGCCGGCCTCCCTAGTTCTACCCTCCATAAACTTGAGGCCATCCAAAACTCTGCCGCCCGTGTCCTAACTCGCACCATCTCACTCACCCATCTCCCCTGTGCTCGCTATCCTACATTGACTCCCAGTTAAGCAACGCCTTAATTTTAAATTTCACATCCTTGTTTTCAAATCCCTGCATGGCTCACGCCTCCCTATCTCTGTATTCTCCTCCAGCCCTACAATCTCCCGAGATCTCTGTGCTTTGCCAATTCTGGCCTCTTGAACATCCCTGATTTTAAATCACTCCACCATTGGCGGCTGTGCCTTCAGCTGCTTAGGTCCTAAGCTCTGGAATTCCTTCCCTAAATCTCTCCACCTCTCTTTCCTCCTTTAAGATGCTGTGTAAAACATACCTCTGACCAAGCGTTTGGTCCTCTGCCCTAACATCTCCTTATATGGCAGTGTCATATTCTGTTTTTGATAATGCTCTTGTGAAGCGCCTTGGGACGTTTTGCTACATTAAAGACGCTAAATAAATTTAAGTTGTTGCATATAAACACTCATTTCTGCAGTTATTTTCTATATTAAAAATTCCGTAAGACTCAAAAAATGGTTCAGAAGTGATTTTTAACTCATTTTCAAAAGTAATAAAGATCAAACTGTTTTCTATTATCAACCTCTTTGTTTTCTTCCCTAACTGTCACAAAAAGCACAATCACAGGTATTTCTCTCAGTTCCTGGGTCCTCTTCTTGTTTCAAGAGGCGGCGGCGACCAGGTAGGCCCACAGAGGCGGCAGACCTGGGTGGAGCGGCTGCGGCGAGGCGGAGGATTCAAGAGGCGGCGGCGACGAGGTAGGCCCACAGAGGCGGCGGACCTGGGTGGAGCGGCTGCGGCGAGGCGGAGGATTCAAGAGGCGGCGGCAACCAGGTAGGCCCACAGAGGCGGCGGACCTGGGTGGAGCGGCTGCGGCGAGGCGGAGGATTCAAGAGGCGGCGGCGACCAGGTAGGCCCACAGAGGCGGCGGACCTGGGTGGAGCGGCTGCGGCGAGGCGGAGGATTCAAGAGGCGGCGGCGACCAGGTAGGCCCACAGAGGCTTTTAAAGTGCGGGACGCAGTGGTTGCTGGGTAGGTGATAAATTTTTACCTGTATATAAGTTGGGCGGTTCCTAAACCCGAGACACTACACTTGTAGTGTCCCCCACCCTTCCTCCTCCTCTAACCTAAAGGAGGTGAGTGACTATCAGGTAAGCTCTTTTTTGTTCTAGCTTAATCTGCAAGTTAGCTGGAGGGGATGGCAGGGGAGGCAGTGAAATGTTCCTCCTGCAGAATGTTTGAGGTGAGGGACGCCGTAGGTGTCCCTGCTGATTACACCTGTGGGAAGTGCACCCATCTCCAGCTCCTCGAAAACCGTGTTAGGGAACTGGAGCTGGAGCTGGATGAACTTCGGATCATTCGGGAGGCAGAGGAGGTCATAGATAGAAGCTTCAGGGATGTAATTACTCCAAAGCATGAAGATAGATGGGTGACGGTGAGAGGGGCTGGGAGGAAGCAGTCAGTGCAGGTTCCTCTGTGGTCGTTCCCCTCAGTAACAGGTATACCGCTTTGAATACTGTTGAGGGGGACGACTTACCAGTGGTAAGCCACGGTGACCGGATCTCCGGCGCTGGGTCCGTCCCTGTGGCTCAGAAGGGAAGGGGGGAGAGCAGGAGAGCAATAGTTATTGGGGACTCAATAGTCAGAGGGACAGATAGGAGGTTCTGTGGCAGCAAAAGAGACTCACGGATGGTATGTTGCCTCCTGGGTGCCAGGGTCCGTGACGTCTCGAACCGTGTTTTCAGAATCCTCAAAGGGGAAGGGGAACAAGCACAAGTCGTGGTACACATCGGTACCAACGACATAGGTAGGAGAAGGGACGGGGATTTAAAACAGGAATTTAGGGAGCTAGGTTGGAAGCTGAGAGCCAGTACAAACCATGTTGTAATTTCTGGTTTGTTGCCGGTGCCACGTGCTAGCGAGTTGAGGAACAGGGAGAGAGTGCAGATAAACACGTGGCTGCAGGGATGGTGTAGGGGGGAGGGTTTCAGTTATGTGGATAATTGGAGCACATTCTGGGGAAGGTGGGACCTGTACAAACAGGACGGTTTGCACCTGAACCAGAGGGGCACCAATATCCTGGGAGGGAAATTTGCTACGGCTCTTCGGGGGGGTTTAAACTAATTTGTCAGGGGGATGGGAAAAAGGGCTGTAGTCCACGAGCCAGTGGTGAGTGTAGGGAGGTACTGAGGAGGGTATCAAGGTCGCAGGAATGTACCGGCAGACAGGAAGATGGCTTGAAGTGTGTCTACTTCAATGCAAGGAGCATCCGGAATAAGGTAGGAGAACTTGGAGCGTGGATTGGTACTTGGGACTACGATGTGGTGGCCATTACGGAGACATGGTTAGAACAGGGACAGGAATGGTTGTTGCAAGTTCCGGGGTATAGATGTTTCAGTAAGAGTAGGGAAGTTGGTAAGAAAGGTGGAGGAGTAGCATTGTTAATCAAGGATAGTTTAACAGCGGCAGAAAGGCAGTTCGAGGGGGATCTGCCGTCTGAGGTAATATGGGCTGAAGTTAGGAATAGGAAAGGAGCGGTCACGTTGTTAGGAGTTTTCTACAGGCCCCCAAATAGTAATAAAGATGTAGAGGAAGAAATTGCAAAGCAGATTATGAATAGGTGTGGAGGTCACAGAGTAGTTGTCATGGGTGACTTCAACTTTCCAAATATTGATTGGAACCTTTATAGGTCAAACAGTTCGGATGGGATAGTTTTTGCACAGTGTGTGCAGGAGGGTTTCCTGACACAATATGTGGATAGGCCGACAAGAGGTGGGGCCACGTTGGATTTGGTACTGGGTAATGAACCGGGCCAAGTGATTGATTTGTATGTGGGAGAGCACTTTGGAGATAGTGACCACAATTCGGTAACTTTCACTATTGCAATGGAGAGGGATAGGGCCATACGGCAGGGCAGGGTTTATAATTGGGGGAGGGGTAATTATGATGCGATTAGGCAAGAATTAGGGAGTACAAGATGGGAACAGAAACTATCAGGGAAAGGCACAAACGAAAAGTGGAGCTTTTTCATGGAGCAATTACTGCGTGTCCTTGATAGGTATGTCCCTGTCAGGCAGGGAGGAAATGGCCGATTGAGAGAACCATGGTTCACAAAAGAGGTTGAATGTCTAGTCAAGAGGAAAAAGGAAGCGTATGTAAGGATGAGAAAACAAGGTTCAGTTGGGTCGATTGAGGGGTACAAGGTAGCAAGGAATGAGCTAAAAAAAGAGCTTAGGAGAGCTAGGAGGGGGCATGAGAAGTCCTTGGCGGGTCGGATCAAGAAAAACCCCAAGGCTTTTTACTCTTATGTGAGAAATAAAAGAATGACCAGGGTGAGGGTAGGGCCGGTCAAGGACAGTAGTGGGAACTTGTGCATGGAGTCAGAAGAGATAGGAGAGGTGATGAATGAATACTTTTCGTCAGTGTTCACCGAGGAGAGGGGCCATGTTCTTGAGGATGAGAGTGTGATAAAGGTGGATAGGCTGGAGGTGGTAGATGTTCTGAGGGAAGATGTTTTAGCAATTTTGAAGAACCTGAGGGTCGATAAGTCCCCTGGGCCAGATGGGATATATCCTAGGATTCTTTGGGAGGCAAGGGAGGAGATTGCAGAGCCTCTGGCTTTGATCTTTGGGTCCTCACTGTCCATGGGAATGGTGCCAGAGGACTGGAGAGTGGCGAATGTTGTTCCTCTCTTCAAGAAAGGAAATAGGAATGACCCTGGTAATTATAGGCCGGTTAGTCTTACTTCGGTGGTTGGTAAGATAATGGAAAAGGTCCTGAGGGATAGGATTTATGACCATTTGGAAAGGGGCAACTTAATCAGGGAAAGTCAACACGGATTCGTGAAGGGTAAGTCTTGCCTAACAAATTTGATTGAATTCTTTGAGGAGGTAACTAAGTGTGTAGATGAAGGTAGAGCAGTTGATGTCGTATACATGGATTTTAGTAAGGCGTTTGATAAGGTTCCCCATGGTCGTCTCATGAAGAAAGTAAGTTGTGGGATAGAGGGAAATTTGGCCGATTGGATAAGTAACTGGCTATCTCATAGAAGGCAGAGGGTGGTGGTGGATGGAACATTTTCGGACTGGAGACCAGTTACCAGCGGTGTGCCACAGGGGTCGGTGCTGGGTCCTCTGCTGTTTGTGATTTTTATCAATGACTTGGAGGAGGGGACTGAAGGGTGGATCAGTAAATTTGCTGATGACACCAAGATTGGTGGAGTAGTGGATGAGGTGGAGGGCAGTTGTAGGCTGCAAAGAGACATTGATAGGATGCAGAGCTGGGCCGAAAAATGGCAGATGGAATTTAACCCTGATAAGTGCGAGGTGATTCATTTTGGTAGGGCAAATTTGAATAAGGATTACAGGGTCAACGGCAGGGTTCTGAGGAACGTGGAGGAGCAGAGGGATCTGGGGGTTCATATCCACAGATCTCTGAAGGTTGTCACTCAAGTGGATAGAGCAGTAAAGAAGGCCTATGGTGTGTTGGCGTTTATTAACAGAGGGTTTGAGTTTAAGAACCGTGAGGTTATGCTGCAACTGTACAGGACCTTGGTGAGACCACATTTGGAATATTGTGTGCAGTTCTGGTCACCTCACTATAGGAAGGACGTGGAAGCATTGGAAAGAGTGCAAAGGAGATTTACCAGGATGCTGCCTGGTTTGGGGGGGAGGTCTTATGAGGAAAGATTGAGGGAGTTGGGGCTTTTCTCTTTAGAGCGGAGGAGGATGAGAGGCGACTTAATAGAGGTTTATAAGATGATGAGGGGGATAGATAGAGTGGATGTTCAGAGACTATTTCCTCGGGTAGAGGCAGCTGTTACAAGGGGGCATAACTATAAGGTGCATGGGGGGAGATATAGAAGGGATGTCCGTGGTAGATTCTTTACTCAGAGAGTGGTTGGGGTGTGGAATGGACTGCCTGCTGTGATAGTGGAGTCGGACACTTTAGGAACTTTCAAGCGGTTATTGGATAAGCACATGGAGCACACCAGAGTGATAGGGAGTGTGATAGCTTGATCTTGGTCTCGGACAATGCTCGGCACAACATCGAGGGCCGAAGGGCCTGTACTGTGCTGTACTGTTCTATGTTCTATGTTCTATCCTAGCAACCCTATTATGGCCAAATTCTGCCCCAGTCTAACTATTCCAAAACCTTGTTCTCAGTCCCACTAGACCCCAGGACTCCTTCCCTAGACTACTCCCCCACTCTCAGACCCTCTGGGACCTTCATGCTGCTGTTTGCAGGTTATTAAATTTAAGTAAATGTCAGCCTTACATAAATAAATGCTTTGGCAATTCAATCTTGTCTTTTTCAATCTTTCAAATTCTGACAGGTTAAGAAGACGCATTTTTCTACCCTTCAAACCCCGTTGATGCATGGATTGCATGCTGGAAATGTTGTAAACTGCAAATACTCAAGATGCAGATATGATTGAAAGTCCCTCTTAATCCAATCAAAGCCTAGGGTCTTGAGACAAGCTGATGCCTTGAAATAAAAACTTCAATGGTATGAAAAGACACAAGACTCAATGGCTCCGATATTTACAGGGAAGCGGGGAGGGAGGAAAATCCAGAAATGCCAGGAACACGGATATCCTGCCGAATATAACCGCAGGACCTCATCAGCATTTTTTACTCTGTTTCCCGCCCAGCAGCCGGGAACCACCGGGGAAAGTCCCCACCAACTGGAAAAGATCAGGGCATGGTGATGGGCTCACAGCACGGCAGTAGGGGTGGGGTGGGAGGGGTGGGGTGCGGGTGCGGGTGGGTCATGGCAGAAGATTTGCTTGAGGGGCCAGGGGGAGCACGCCTGCTTCTCCTGGCCCACAAGCAATGCTCCAAAAAGCACTTAGCTGCTTGATCCGACTGCGCCACCTCTTTTTAGCTGTTGGGTTTCCCGAGCCCTGGGAAATCCAGCTGGCCAACGTTAAATTTAAATGGCTGCCAAAATCTGAGGAATGGAGACTTATTAACATATTATAATCACAGACCCGCCTCTCCAGAGCGGGTTACTCGGATGTCCCCAAACCCGCCGTAGCGCCGCGTCCTCCCGATTAAAAGGAAGGGGCCTAGCGCTGCACGCACCGGGGCCCTGCCGGACCACTGGGGAGCTGTGGAAACAGCCCGGCACTCAAGAGGAGTGCTGGGCTGAACGATGGCGGTCGGCACCACTCATACAAATGTGAAAGGGGGCAGGTACTGGCAGTCAGCCAAAATAAAAATGGCCGCCCAACACCTGCCCTTTAGATTGTGCCGCCCGCTACCGCTGCTGCAAAACCACCCCCTGATCCTGGTGCACATTGGTCAGGAGGCGCAAGGGAAGTTTGCGGCCAGGGCGCTACCGGCGCCACTAACCTCCCGCTGAATTTCGCGGGAGGCATTAGCGGCGCCATGCCCTAGGGCATTTGCAGCCCGTTAGCGCCCCCCCTGAGGGGCTGACGAGGGCCAAGCGTACAGGTTTGGGGGCGGGTCAGCAGTTAAATTTGTGGAAATTGACAGCGAGTCGGGAACCCGCCGTCATCCCACCGACTTCTGCATTTAACTTGGTCGCGTTTGGAGGTCTGCCACGGACCCACTCGGGAGAGGCGGGCGAGCTCATTCAAGTACTTAAATGCTTGTTGAGACACCCTTAAGAGGGTTTTTAACAGCAGCTTTTGGCTGTAACTTCAGGAGCACGGGATTCACACACCTCAGTAACTCGGTAGCCTGTGAAGGGGAGGCGGAGGCTCAGTGGCCATTGTGCGAGTGCATTAACTGAGAGCTGGGAAAAACACATAAATACTCCCACATTACATCAGATTACTTGGCTAATGGAAAGGCTCTTGCTGACTCCATTTAGTGCAGAGATTTAGCTGTCAGTAGTTTGCAGGTCATTTCTCAAAACTCAGAAGCTAGTCTCACCACATTGCTTGTCACTATCACAACATTGAGGGATTGGGCCTCTGATCTCCACTTTACCTGCCATCTATTACATCAGCATGGGTGCTGCTTATGCTGTTTCACCTTGGACCTCAGAATCGGACCAAGATGAGCCTCAGCATCAACACCAGCAGAAGCAGCTACAACACCAGCAGCAGCAACCACAACAGCAGCCTTCTCCTCAATGAACTGATGCTGCACTGGTCATCACAGGGCTGCACCTCGCCGGAGGCGATACCCACAACACAGGGTATACAGGCAGAGGATGAGCTTCCTGGACACGACAATCGTGGACCTGAGCGACAGCAAGAGGAGGAGCGGTGGCAAGAGGAGGAGCGGCGGTACAGATACAGCGGGAGAGAAGGCCTTGGGCAGAGTGGACCTGAGCGGTAGCAAGAGGAGGAGCAGCGGCACAGATACAGCGGGAGAGAAGGCCTCGGGCAGAAGAGATGGAGCGGTGGTACATTCGAATTCAAAAACAACAACAAAAATCAAGGAGTGACGTCACAGGACAGCAGGTAGGTGATTGGTTGGTGAGTATTACAGCTCTTTTGCTCTCTAGGTTAGGTATGTGGATTAAATTCAGAGTTGGGAGAGTATTAATTACTACAACTATTGAATTAATAACTTAAACTATATTAACTAATTAAAACTAAAAATTAAAACTAAAATAATCGTTTGAATAAAAACTGTAACTAATTATATAAATAAAACAAGGTTAGTGCAGGTGCTGTGTCGTAACTGCAGCATGTGGGAGTTGGTGGAGACCAACGAGATCCCGAGCAACCACATCTGTGGTAAATGCCTGCAGCTCGAGGAACTTTGGTTCAGAGGTGTTGAGCTGGAGTCCGAGCTGCAGACATTGCGATGCATCAGGGAAGGGGAGAGTTACCTGGACACTTTGTTCCAGGAAGCAGTGACACCCCTTAGGTTAAATAGTACTTTAGAGTTAGTTAATGGTCAGGGACAAGAGGGTGTGACTGCGAGTCAGGAAGGTATGGGGACCCAGGATATAGTGATGGAGGAGACTCAGCCCTTGACCTTGTCCAACAGGTATGAGGTATTTGCTGAGTATGGATGAGAACAAGGACTGCAGGGAGGATGGGCAAACTGACCACGGCACCGTGGTACAGAAGGCCATTCAAGTGGGGGGAGTAAAAAGGAATGTGGTAGTGGTAGGGGACAGTATAGTCAGGGGGATAGACACGGTTCTCTGCACCCGCGACAGGGAGTACCAAAGCTGTGTTGCCTGCCCGGTGCCAGGGTAAAAGACATCTCCTCGCGGCTGGAGAAGAACTTGGAGTGGGGTGGGGAGGATCTAGTTGTTGTGGTCCACGTAGGAACCAATAACATAGGTAGAACTAGAAATAAGGTTCTGCTGAGAAAGTTTGAGGAGTTGGGGTCCAAATTAAAAAGCAGAACCTCAAAGGTAATAATCTCTGGATTGTTACCTGAGCCACGCGCCAATTGGCATAGGGATAAACAGATTAGAAGGCTAAATGCGTGGCTCAAAGAGCGGAGTGAGAGGCAGGGGCTTCACTTCGTGGGTCACTGGCACCAGTACTGGGGAAAGAGGGAGCTGATCCGTTGGGATGGGCTCCACTTAAACCGAGCTGGAACCAGTGCCCTGGTGAATCAAATAACTAAGACAGTAGACAGGGCTTTAAATTAATGAAGGGGCGGGGGGGATTCAGGAAATAGTAAATTTAAAAGCAGCAAGGGAAATGTCAAGGCTCTTGAGCAGAACAGAGTTTTGGGTAAAAATAAGCAGAGTGGGTCAGGAAGGGACAGAGAAAGTAACAAAGGTAATAGGGCATCAGTGACTAAGGTGTCATCAGGGAAAAATAGAAAACTCAAAGCTAAAGGCATTACATCTGAATACACGAAGCATTCGCAACAATATAGATGAATTAATAGCGCAGATAGAAATTAATAGGTGTGATCTAATAGACATTACGGAGACGTGGTTGCAAAGTGACCAAGGTTGGGAACTAAATATTCCAGGATACTTAACTTTTAGAAGAGATAGGCAAAATGGAAAAGGAGGAGGGGTAGCCCTGATAATAAAGGATGGGTTAAAGACAGTAAAGAGAAAGGATCTTGGCTCAGAAAATCAAGAAGTAGAATCAGTTTGGGTGGAGCTAAGAAACAGCAAGGGGCAGAAAACATTGGTGGGAGTTGTTAATAGGCCCCCCAAACAGTAGTTGTAATGTAGGGCAGAGTATAAATCATGAAATTAGAGCCGCATGTAACAAGGGTAATACAGTAATCATGGGGGACTTTAATCTACATATAGACTGGGTAAATCAAATTTGCAGTAATAGTGTGGAGGACAAGTTCATGGAATATATACAAGATAGTTTTCTGGATCAGTATGTTGAGGAACCAACTAGGGAACAGGTTATTTTAGATCTATTATTGTGCAATGAGAAAGGGTTAATTAATAACCTTGTAGTAAAAAGGCCTTAGGGAAGAGTGACCATAATATGATAGAATTTTATATTGAGTTTGAAAGTGATTTGGTTAAGTCAGAAACTAGGGTCTTAAATCTAAACAAAGCAAACTACGTAGGTATGAGGGGCGAGTTGGCTAAGGTAGATTGGGAAACTACATTAAAAGGTATGATGGTAGAGAAGCAATGGCTAGCATTTAAAGAATGAATACATAATTTACAACAAATATACATTCCTTTAAGGCACAAAAACCCCACAGGAAAAGTGGTCTAAGTTTGGCTGACGAGAAGTTAAAGATTGTATTAGATCAAAGGAAGAGGCTTATAATGTTGCCAAAAAAGTAGTAAGCCTGAGGATTGGGAGGATTTTAGAATTCAGCAAAGGAGGACCAAGAAATTGATAAGGAAAAAGAAAAAAGAATATGAGAGTAAATTAGCAAGAGACATAAAAACAGATTGTAAACGTTTCCACAGGTATGTAAATAGGAAGAAATTAGTGAAAGTAAATGTAGGCCCATTAGAGGCAGAGACAGGAGAAATTATAATGGGCAACAAGGCAATGGCTGAGACATTATTCAAATACTTTGTATCTGTCTTCACGGTAGAAGACACAAAAACATTCCGGAAATAATGGGGAACCAAGGGTCTAGAGAGAATGAGGAACTTAAAGAAATCAGTATAAGTAAAGACATAGTACTGGAGAAATTTATGGGATTAAGTGCTGACAAATCCCCTGGACCCGACAACCTGCATCCTAGGGTTTTAAAAGAGGTAGCTGCAGAGATAGTGGATGCACTGGTATTAATCTTCCAGGATTCCCTAGATTCTAGATCAGTCCCCAAGGATTGGAAGGTAGCAAACATAACCCCGCTATTTAAGAAAGGAGGAAGAGAAAAAACGGGGAACTATAGGCCAGTTAGCCTGACATCAGTAGTAGGCAAAATGCTAGAATCTATTATTATGGACGTGGTAACAATGCACTTAGAAAACTGTAATATGATTAGGCAGTCAACATGGTTTTATGAAAGGGAAATTGTATTTGACAAATCTGTTAAGAGTTTTTTGAAGATGTAACTAGTAGGATGGATAAGGGGGAACCATTGGATGTAGCGTAGTTGGATTTTCAAAAAGCATTCGATAAGGTGCCACACAAGAGGTTATTACACAAAATTAGGACTCATGGGATTGGCGGTAATATATCAGCATGGATTGAGGATTGGTTAATGGGCAGAAAACAGAGAGTAGGAATAAACGGGACTTTTTTGGGTTGGCAGGCTGTAACTAGCGGGGTACCGCAAGGATCAGTGGTTGGGCCTCAGCTATTAACAATCTATATTAATGACTTAGATGAAGGGACTTAGTGTAACGCATCCAAGTTTGCTGATGATACAAAGTTAGTTGGAAAGTAAGCTGTGAGGAGGACGCAAAGAGGCTGCAGAGAGATATAGACAGGTTGACTGAGTGGGCAAGAATGTGACAAATGGAATACAATGTGGGGAAGTGTGAAGTTATCCACTTTGGTAGGAAAAACAAAAAAGCAGAATATTTTTTGAATGGTGAGAGATTGGGAAATGTTTGCATTCAGAGGGACCTGGGTGTCCTTGTACATGAATCACAGAAAGTTAACATGCAGGTACAGCAAGCAATTAGGAAAGCAAATGGTATGTTAGCTTTTGTTACAAAGGGATTTGGGTATAAGAGTAAAGAAGTTTTACTACAATTATACAGGGCATTGGTGAGGCCACACCTGGAGTACTGTGTACAGTTCTGGTCTCCTTATCTAAGGAAAGACATACTTGCCTTAGAAGGTTCACTAGACTGGATCCTGGGATGAGGGGATTGCCCAATGAGGAGAGATTGAGTAGACTAGGCCTATATTCCCTGGAGTTTAGAAGAATGAGAGGTGATCTAATTGAAACATACAGGGCTTAATTTTGCCGGCGCTCAGAGTGTGGGTTTGGAGGCAGGACCGCTGTCAAAATCGAAACGATTGACAGCGGGTTGGGAACCCACTCCAAACCCGCCTCCATGTAAGTTTCCAAAGTGTCGGGTCTGCGATTTCAGAACAGACCCGACACTAGCCGGCGGTAGAGGCATTTAAGATAGTTAAATGCTTGTTAACTACTATTTTGCCAGCCTATTTCTAATTTACCAATTTTTTTTACGAGGTTCCCGTTGCTCGGGGATCACGTCAGGTAAGCAGGTCGGGTTCTCTATGGGCTCTATTTTGCCGGCGCTCAGGGGGCGGGGTTGGAGGCGGGTCAGGCGGTAAATTTGAAAAAAATGCCGGCAGATTCCAATCCCGCCATCAACCCGTCTCCGTCCAACTTTTCCAAAGGCGGGCTCGCAGACTGCCGGTCAGTCCTGCCACCAAGCGGCAGGATAGGCCCTTAAGGCAGTTAAATGTTTGTTAACTGCCTGTTCAATCCTATTTTGCCTGGCCTTTACATTTTACCACATTTTCAGTGTGTTCCACGTTGTTACCAAACCACGGCAGCTAATTGTGGCGGGTTCACAAGTGGCTGGCTTCCTGACAGCTGCAGCTCCAGCATAAAAACGGAGCTTTCAACAAGGATCACTTGTAGGTGGGAGAACTTCATTTTTTCAGGACTTGGCAAACTTTTTGCAGGTCTACTGATTTTGGAAGTGGTGAGGCTGAGATCCATCTCCATTGTGGCCTCCTGGGAAAACCTTCTCCCCACTTTGACTCAGCGCTTCCTCAACTGAGAAATCTACCAGCAGCATGGGAACCATTTATTTCCTTTCATCCTGGTCCTCAGATTCGGAGGAAGAGCAGCCGCGGCAGCAGCAAAACCAGGAACAACATCAGCAGCTGCAACAGGAGCGCCAACCTGCTGCTCACCCACCTGAAGCTGCACAGGGCAGAAGGCGTCAGCACAGGGAAGGACGTCACCGCAGGAGATACCCCCAACACAGGGTTTACAGACCGAGGAGCAGCTTCCTAAACATGAGTGAGCAGCAGTGCCAAAGGATGCTGAGACTTTCGCGAGAGGTAATCGGTGACATCTGCGCAACACCTGGAGCCCAGAGGAGCGGTGGCTGTCAAAGTCACCACCGCACTCAATTTTTTTGCTTCAGGGTCCTTCCAGGGCTCATCAGCAGAGATCAGCGGCATATTCCAGTCGGCCGCACACACTTGCATCACGCAGGTAACCGATGCCCTCTTTACCAAGGCGCACAGTTACATACATTTCTCGATGGATCAAGCAAGTGTAACCACGCGTGCGGTTGGATTTGCAAATATGGCAGGCTTGCCAAGGGTGCAGGGCGTCGTAGACTGCACACGTGGCCCTTAAGGCATCGCATCACAACCCAGCTGTATTTGTGAACTGCAACGGCTTCCACTCCTTCAATGTGCAGCTGGTGTGTAACCACAGGAAGGACATTTTGCATGTTTGCGCAAAGTACCCTGGCAGTTGCCATGACTCGTTCATCATTCGGCAGTCCAGTGTGCCTCCGCTGTTCAATCCGCTAAACCAACTTTCCGGAGGGCTATCCCCTGAAGACATGGCCGATGACGCCGTTGAGGAGGCCAGCGAACGAAGCTGAGGAGCACTACAATGCCAGCCACATTTCGACCAGATCCATCATTGAGCAAACCATCGGCTTGCTGAAGATGAGATTCAGATGCCTTGACAGATCAGGTGGAGCCCTACAGTATTCAGCAGCCAGGGTCTCCAGAATCGTCGTGGTCTGCTGTGCACTGCACAACAGACCACAGCATTGTGGCTTGCAGCTGCCTGAGGAACAAGTGGCTCAGCGCATAGCCTCCTCAGTTGAGGAGGAGGAGGAGGAAGACCTTGCAGAGGCGGGTGAGCCAGCTGCAGCAGCACGCGAGCACATTGCTACCCGGGATGCACTAATATTTGCCAGATTCACTTAGGTAGACAAATCAACCACATGTGGCTGGCACCTTCTTATCAGACCATAGACAATGGACAAGAACCTGTGGGTTCCTATCAATCTCACCACCATCATTACAAATGCAAGTCGCCCTAAGCCCTCAATATGCAAGTTTCATTTCCCACATCACATAGGACAGAACTTCAACTGTTTGCCATCACCTGTTTATTCAATGCACAAAAGGATGGCTATGATAAAAAATAAATACAACAGAACATAACACCCAAGTGACTACCCTTGTGACTAATTGTGCTTTATCTTCCTCTTACGCGTGCTTCTACGTGGTGATTCCCCTGTGACTTCAGCAGATGTGGCAGCACCTTGCTCACTTTCATGCTGCTCTTGCTTCAACACCTTTGGCGGGCGTCCTCTGGGTTTGCGAGCCTCTGAGGGCTCGGCAACAGTCTGCTCCTCCTGCATCTGTGCAGGGGCTGAGACGCCCATCTCAGTTGGGTGAGGACTCTGGTGGGGCTCTGACCGAGGGCTACTTAGTGGCATGGGAGTGTGAGCGCTTGGAGAGGAGCCCCCACTTCCTTGTTGCCTGCCACCAAAATCCATCTCATGGGTCAGCCCCACTTCAGTGCTAGCAAGTGGCTTGACAGCACCTTGCTGCACATCATGGGGGCCATGAGGATCCGTATCTGCACTGGCAGTCCTACTCAAAAGGACTTCCATGAAGCTCTGGTTTCTCTGCTCAATAGCTGCCCATCGCTCCTCCAGAGATGTCAGTCTATTCTGAACATTCACCATGTTTTCCGGACTCTGGCGACTTATTTCCTCCATGGCTGTAGCCATCCTCTCCTCTACCGTTGCCAACCTTTCCAGAGAGGTAGCCATCCTTACCACGGAGGTAGCCATCATTTCCACGGAGGTTGCCATCCTTTCCATGGTGGTGCGTTCATGTGCCATTGCCTCCACAAAGGCACTGCTCATGTTAGAGTTGGACTCCTCCATCCTCTCCACACTCACAGTAACCCTGGAGACAAAACCTACCAGAGACTCCTGCATTTGCTCCTGGAGTTCCAGCACCGCTCTCTTTCTGGATGGACCCGGAGGCACAGGGTCCACATGCAGCGGAGCATAGCTGCGAGTGCCCTGCAGCCTCCGACGAGGACTCTCCACTGCTGTCCCTGTCTCCACCATCTGCTGATGCTCACTTGTGAGCTGTGATACACCAGGTGACAACACTACTCTGTGTCCCGAAGGTCCCACCGATGTGTGCGTATCTGCGCTGGTGCTGGGAGCGCTTAATTCTGCCGATACTGCGACCTCAGAGGTTGCACGTTCCTCTGAGGAGTCTGGAAGCTCAGGGTCTTCCTCCTGGACAGTGGGGAGGGGGGCTGTCGATGATCCTGTGGGGGAGTAAAGGCATGAGTTAGACATATGATATTAACGTTGCATGCACATGCACTTCTGCAGATGATCATAAGTCATTCTGTATGAGCATCAGAAGCCATATCAGTCACTCATGCAATTGAGTGAGATGCAAAACAATTCTGTCACCAGTTTGCTCTGAGGTGCCCGTCTGTCCGTCCCCCACTTCCAGATCCTCCTCGGCTCCAACGATCTCTAGGGCCGCCTCCTCAGCGCTGGTGAGATGGGCTATTGTATATATCCTCCTGTCTTCACCCTTTCCCTCTTATTGTGGGCTCTCTTTTCCTGCAATGAAGGACACAAGTGGAGTTTCAGTGATCATGATGGAGTGAGTGTAGAGAATCCATAGCATAGATGCTTAGAAGGAGGCAAAGATGGAGTGAGGTGCCAAGACCAAGGGCCCTCCCTGTGTGTTGTTAGTTGTTGCCATTGCATAACAGTGATAGGGAGTGTGAGGGCAGCATAGTCGAATAGTGAAGTGATTGTGTACATAGAGAGGGATGTTTAAGGGTGCAAGGGATGTAAGGATAAAGTGGGATGTGTAGGAGTAGGTTGGCAATGCAAAGTGCTGGTGCTGAGAGAAGATGGGGAGCAGAATGAGGGTAAAGGTGATGGTCTACTCACTTTTCCTGTGCGGACAAGGTCATTGAACCTCTTTCGGCACTGCAGCCAGGTTCTGCTGCATGTTGATCTGGAGCTCACCTCCTGAGCCAGTTACAGCCACGCAGCTTTGGTTTGCTGGGGAGGTTTTTTCCTCCCAGAGGAAGGAAAGTGCACCTCCTTTTGAACTCTGGCTCCCTCCACCAGAGCATGGAGGGAGTCATCATCGAATCGTGGTGAGGCTTTGGCCCTTGAGCTCGACATTTCAGCAGTAGCAAAGACTTCAAGCAAGTGTGACTGTGGAAGAACATAGGAACAAAATGAACCAAAGCTGCTTGCAGGCTTTACATGCAGCTGGAGAAATGACGTCACCAGAGGCGAGTTTCAGTCCCAAAAGACTAATTGGGCCAGGGGAGCGCACATGCAGTGAATCAATTGCCCAATTAGGGCAAAATTACAATTTTTTCCCGCCCGACAGCAGAGGCGTGATCGGGACCCGCCAACCACCTGACCCGCACCCAACCCGCCACCAATGGCAAAATCGAGCCCTATGTCTCCCCATTGCTATGAATAGGTGACAGCTGCAAAAGTTGTATGAAAGCTACCATTTCACTGCTGGTCACCTTCCACTGTCAGAATCTTCAGCTTTCAGGACTTGAAAGACACTTTTGAGCTGTATACAGTTTGGAAGTGTTTGGAGTAAACTCTCTATCCACTGTCACCTCCTTGGAGCAAGCTCTCTCACCATTGACAGATCGCTTCTGTCATCTCAACTTCAGCTGCCATCTATTCCAGCAATATCGGTGCCCTTGAAAAAATCTCACCTTGATCCTCTGAATCCCTTCAAGATCGGCCCCAACACCAACATCACCAGGCACACCAACATCAACAACAACAACAACACCAACCTTCTCCGCAATCACCTGATGCTGCACAGGACACAGGGCATCAGCACCTGACAACATTGCTGCCCGGGAGGCCAGCGATGGCATCACCATGGCCAGATTTACTTCACTTGATGCTGTGCATCCTGGCTGCCACATGATGTGCCAGGTTGACACCACCCCACACCAGCACCGTAAAGCATCTCTATAATGTCCAAGCCATTCCTTTCACACTCATCACAATTGGGGGGGCGGGGGGTAGTTATGTCTCAACATTCACTGGAACTCACTGAGACACCTCTAAAGGTGAGCACAGATTTGTCCAATAAGGTAAAGTGTTGAAAATATAGATTTCAATGTTTGACAACAGATTAACAGAAACTTCACATGAACATTGGCTAAATCACTCAAGTGCCTACCCTTGTATGTTGTTAGTTGGTATGCTTGCAGTAGGATGAGGGTGAGTGTGAGGGGTGGCTAGTGAGATGGGGAAGTGATAATGTAGATAGAGAGGGATGGGTGGAGGTGCAAGGTAAGTTGGTGTGAGGAAGGATGTGCAGGAGGATGGTAGGGAAGGCAGAGTGATGTGGATGTGATGAGTGGCACAGCAGGATGAGGTTGAGTGTGGCTTTGCAGTAATGTTTCGTGATCTGCTCAGATCATTAAAAGGTTTGCGCCACTGCAGCCTGGTCCTCCTGACCATATCCCTGCTGCTGACCTCCTCTGCGATCTCCAACCATAATCTTTTGGTATTTTTGGGTGGTCTTTTGCGCCTATCGCCAGGGAAGAGGACCTCCCTGCGTGCTCTTACTGCCTGCACCAGAACATCGAGGGAGGCATCGGTAAATCTTGGTGCGGCCCTCTGACTTTATGTATCCAAGACCCACACTTCTATCAGTTTTGCAACACTACTCGCACCTCTGGAAATCACCTTCAATACTCCTTCATCAACCTTCAAATGAAATGTGTGCAAGGCTGCTTTAAATATCGGCGCTGGAAACAAGTCATCGATGACGTCATCATTTAATTGGGCCGGGAAACGCGCATGACTGGTTTAATTGGGGCCATTAAGTAAATCGCACTGAAGAACACGCTGCTCACAACATCGGGTTCCCTACCCGCTACGCAGCCTGCACACACACAACCCGACTCCAAGGTAAAGATTCCGGCATTAGTATTTCTACACTAATATATAGTAAGGAGAAGGTTATTATAGATAAAATTATGGAAAAATGGAGAGGGACTGGACTTGGGACACCAGCAAAGTTTATGACCGATAAAGGAGGTGAATTCACTAACGAGTTCAGAGATATGTGTGAGAATATGAATATCATGGTCATGAATACAGCAGCTGAGAGCCCTTTTAGAAATGGTCTTTGTGAAAAGAATCATGCTGTGATTGAGGACATGGTGCGTAAAATTTTGGCTGATCGACCAGAGTGTAAATTGTCATCTGCCCTAGCATGGGCTGTTCCCGCAAAGAATTCTCTTCAGATGGTTGGAGGCTATAGTCCTTACTATCTAGTCTATGGGCGCAATTCCAAAGTACCTACTGTGCTTTGTGCTAATCCTCCTGCTCTAGAAGGTACTACAATTAGTGCCATTTTTTTGTGAGCATTTAAATGATTTGCATGCAGGGAGACAGGCTTTTATCAAGGCTGAGGTATCAGAGAAAATTCATAGAGCAATGAAGCATTGTATTAAACTATCTGAGACAATTCAATTCACAAGATTTGGTATACTATAAAAGAGAGGGTCATACGGAATGGAAAGGCCCTGGTAGGGTAATAGGTCGTGATGGTAAGACAGTACTGGTCAAACATGGCAATCAAACTCTTAAGGTTCATTCCTCACGATTAATTGGAATTAAATATAAATTCTCGGACTCTGAGCAGTTGATAGAAGTAAACGAGGCACCTTGTACCTCAAATGTTCATGCTTTTTTTGATAAGGGTCATAGAAACATAGAAACATAGAAACTAGGAGCAGGAGTAGGCCATTCGGCCCGTCGAGCCTGCTCCACCATTCAATACGATCATGGCTGATCATCCAAATCCAGTACCCTGTCCCTGCTTTATCACACAGAATCCCCATCGAGCCTGCACCGACACATATCCCACCCTATCCCCTGAGGAATAGAATGAGGTAGATCAAGGGCTGGACAGTGGTAATGTGAGTGATCATGACACACATGACAGAGCTATCACATCCACAGAACAATTACCCAAAGTGGGTACACGGGTGACATATGTTCCAGAAGGGACTAATGAATGGAGGGCTGCGACAATTTTGGGACGTGCAGGAAAAGCTACTGGTAGGTTTAAATTTTGGTTAAATGTTCAGGATGATGGCCGAGAAGCGAGGTCCACGGACTGGCAGTATGGGATGAAAGAGTGGAAAGTAAGAATGCGCAGTACAAGTAGTGATAGGGAGTCCGGAAGTGACTCTCATGTCAGAAAATGATCACGAACTAGAGAAAGAGCCTCCGCAAGAGGAAGATCTCGAAGTGGTAGTCCCTACAGACATAGAAGGGGAAGTAGAGGCTGTAGCTTGAATAGATCAGATAATGAAACAAAGATCACAGAACAGTCATGTAACAGAACTAGAAGTCCTCATGATTGTGAAGTTTTGATGGCTGCCAATAAACTTGAGGATAATCGAGTAAGAGGCAAAACAAAGGGAATTAGATAGTTGGAAAGAATTGGGAGTTTATTCTGAGGTACCAGGTAAGGGTCAACCAGCTTAGTTGCATAGATGGGTTTTTACTGAAAAAGATCTTTCAGATGGGACTTGTAAGGCTAAAGCAAGGTTGGTAGCTAAGGGTTTAGATGAGAAACTGGGTGATACAGATGTTAGAGTAGACTCTCCAACTACTGGAAAAATAATCTTAATTTTTTTTGGCTCTTTTGGCCACATATTCATGGGAGTGGAGGTCAATTGACCTCAAAGCCCCATTTCTGCAGGGCGACACTTTTCAGAGAGAAGTGTTTCTGAAACCGCCTAAAGAGGCAGCAGATGCGGAAGGAAAACTATGGAAACTAAACAAATGTGTCGATGGCCTGAATGATGCTTCCAGGGTATGGTATTTTTCGGTGAGATGTTTTGCTGAAAATAGGTTGCGTTCAACTAAACTCAGATCCTGCAATGTTTTATTGGTACCATAAAGGAAAACTTTCAGGCATCTTCATGTCACATGTTGATGATTTCTTATGGGGTGGTACTGCGGAATTTGAGAAATTCGTCTAATAAGATTAGAGTAGAATTTAAAATTGGGACTCAGGCCTGTGAGTCTTTTAAATATATTGGTTTAGATATTAAGCAAAGTGGGTCTGGTATAACTTTAAATCAACAGTCCTATTTAGAGTGTTACTCCCATCCCGGTTAATCGTACTAGGCCATCACAGAAAGGTGATGTTATATCTAAAGAGACAGCAATTATGAAGATTGATTGGCCAGTTGAACTGGTTATGCACTCATACTAGACCAGATGCTAGTTTTGACGTGTTGGAGTTAAGTACTTCAAATGAAGCACCCCGTAGTTGAGAATGTTTTAAGGGCAAACAAAACATTACGAAAATTAGATCTCGATAAATGCGTACTTAAGTTCCCATCCTTAGGTGACCCAAAGAACATGAAGCTAGTTATCTTTAGCGGTGCTTCATGTGCTAATCTTCCTGATGGGTATTCTAGTGCAGCTGGTTTCATTGCGTTTCTTATAGGTGAGAATAGGAAATTATGTCCTTTAGCTTGGGAAGCTAAGAAAATAAAAAGGGCGTTAAAAGTACCCTGGCTGCTAAAACACTGGCAGTGGATATGGGATTCTATCTGGCAAATATCTTGAGTGACATCCTGTACAATGGGAGTGCTGAAGGTAGTATACCCATTGAACGTTATGGAGACAATCGTTTATTGTGGGCTAATGTACATTCTACGAAAAATGTGAGTGAGAAAAGATTATGGATTGACCTTGCTGGCTTGAAACAAATGCTGGAGAGAAAGGAAATCTCCAAAATTAAATGGGTGGATTCAAGCCATCAACAGTCAGGATTAGAAACATAGAAACTAGGAGCAGGAGTAGGCCATTCGGCCCGTCGAGCCTGCTCCACCATTCAATACGATCATGGCTGATCATCCAAATCCAGTACCCTGTCCCTGCTTTCCTCACACAGAATCCCCACAGTACAGATAGAGGCCATCTCGGCCCATCGAGCCTGCACCGACACATATCCCACCCTATCCCTGTAACCCCACGTATTTAATTCCCCCTAACATATCCCAGTAACCCCACATATTTAATCCCCCCCTAACACTAAGGGTAAATTTATCATAGCCAAATCAACCTAACCCGCACATTTTTGGACTGTGGGAGGAAACCGGAGCACCCGGAGGAAACCCACGCAGACACGGGGAGAATGTGCAAACTCCACACAGACAGTCACCCGAGGCCAGATTCGAACCCGGGTCCCTGGCGCTGTGAGGCACCAGTGCTAACCACTATGCCACCGTGTTGCCCACGTTGTTTTACTAAAAGAAGTGCACGTACAAAGAAATTATATGGGGTCCTGGAGAAGGGTCGTCTCACATTCTAATGCTTCATACAGAGTATGGAAGTCTATTTTTTTTGAAATTTTGGTTGTATTATATGTATAAAGTTTAATTTTTAATTTTATTTAAAGAGAAAGGAATCTGTTAATTGTATTCAGGTGGTGTATATCAATTGGGTGTTAATTGTATTCGAGTGGTGGGTATTCATTGGGGACTCTCATGTTCCTATATATGGGAGCAGACGCGGGAAGTGGGGAAGCTTATCTTGGGGGTGCACGGGGTGTAATGAGTGTCTCTGTAAATAAAGGCTTGTAAGCGACTGAAGACTAGGCTTTAGTATTCTATCCTTCACCACCTGGCTATCTGACTTTTACAAAGGTTACTTGAACAGCATATTCCTCTCCTGGAACTTCTATCACCAAGAAGGACAAGAGCAGTAACGTGGAAACACCATCACCTCCAGTTCCTCTCCAAATCGCACAGCATCCTGACTAGGAGATACATTGTGATTTCTTCATCGTCACTGGGTAAATATCTTGGAATTGCCTACCGAATAACATTGTGAAAGCACCATCACCACAAAGACTTAAGTGGTTCAAGAAGTAGGCCCACCACCACCTTTTCAGTGCAGCTAGGGATGGGCATAAAGATGGACTTGATAATGTCACCCATATTCCCAAGAACAAATGAAAAGAAATACAGTAGTAATGCTAAACCTGTACAAATCAATTGTTAGGCTAGTTAGAATATTGTGTCCAGTTCTGGGCATTCTATTTTAGAACAGATGCAAAGGTAATGGACAGTGTGTAGAAGAGATTCACCAATGATACCAGATGTGAGAGGCTTTAGCTAATAGAAATGACAAAGGACAATGGATCTCTTTTCAGCAGAGAAAAGGACAAAAGGACTTGCATTTCTATAGCGCCTTTCACGACCTCAGGACGTCCCAAAGCGCTTTACAGCCAATGAAGTACTTTTGAAGTGTAGTCACTGTTGTAATGTAGGAAACGCGGCAGCCAATTTGTGCACAGCAAGCTCCCACAAACAGCATGGCCAAATAAACTGTTTTTACTGATGTTGATTGAGGGATAAATATTGGCCAGGACACCGGAGATATCTCTCCTGCTCTTCTTCGAAATAGTGTCCTGGGATCTTTTACATCCATCTGAGAGGACCTCGGTTTAACATCTCATCCGAAAGACAGCACCTCCGACAGTGTAGCACTCCCTCAGTACTGCACTGGGAGTGTCAGCCTAGACTTTTGTGCTCAAGTTTCTGGAGTGGGAAATGAACCCACGACCTTCTGACTCAGAGGTGAGAGTGCTACCAATTGTAGTTTGAGAAGATCTGTTAAAGGTGTTTAAAATTATGAAGAACTTTGATAACATAAATAGGGAGAAACTATTTCTACCAGTTGGTGAGTCAGTAACTAGAAATTAAACACAATTAATGAATAAATTAAACAGAAAGCAAAAAACTGCGGATGTTATAATTAAAAAATAACAACAGAAAATTTTGGAAACACAGCAGATGAGTCAGCATCTGTGGAGAGAACAGATTAAATAATGTTCCATTTCCCATTGTTAGTTCTGGTATAAATTAAAGATCATGTAAAAAAAATAAAGGGAGAGGTTCAGGGAATTTTTTTATGCAGAGGGCTGTTAGGACACGGAATGCTCTGTATTTGCAGCATTTACTGTTTTTATTTCAGATATTTTTCCAGCTTTTTTTGTTTTTATTTCAGATTTCCAGCATCCGCAGTATTTTGCTTTTGTAAACTATTAAAGGGATTGTGTCCTGTGGTATTCTCTGATTGCCTAATGGGCTGCTCATTCTGGGAAGAAATCTGCCATTACCGATTGAGTTCAATTTGCTACTAGTTTGAAAGCAACAAGTTAATTAGTGATTCCATAATACAAGAGTAAATATACTATAGAAATCAAACAAAAATGTCTTCTACATTATTGTACTGATAATCAAGGAGCTTCTGGAGTAAGGGAAATAATAAGGTAAAGAAATTGAAAGCTCATCAGTAAGATTTCAAATACATCAGATTTCAAAGCAAGATTTACATGGAATTTACAGCACAGAAACATTTGGCCCAACTGGTCCACAAGAACCTCCTCCCACACTACTTCATCTCACCCTATCAGCATACCATTCTATTCCTTTCTCCCTCATGTGCTTATCTAGCTTCCCCTTAAATGCGTCTTCCCCTTAAATGCTATTCGCCTCAACTACTCCACGTGGTAACAAGTTCCACATTCTAACAACTCTCTGGGTAAAGAAGTTTCTCCTGAATTCCTTATTGGATTTATTAGTGACTATCTTATATTTATGACCCCTGGTTTTGGTCTCCCCCACTAGCAGAAACGTCTTCTCTATGGCTATCCTATTGAACCCCTTCATAATTTTAAAAACCACTGAGATCACCTCAGTCCTCTCTTATCCAGAGAAAAGAGCCCCAGCCTGTTCACTCTTTTCTGATAGTTGCAAGCTGTAAATCTCTTCTGCACTCTCTCTCCATTGTTTCCACATCCTTTTTGAAATTTGGAGACCAGAACTGTTTGCAGTACTCTAAGTGTTGTCTAACCTAGGTTCTATATCTCTAGAAATGAAACCCAGTGCTTTGTTTGCATTTTTTGATGACCTACTTAGCCCGCGTTGCTACTTTTGATATGTATATCTGTACCCCTAGATCCCTTTGCTCCTTTACTCCATTCATTTATGTAAGACTAAATACAGTATACATGCAAGTTTTGATTGAAACTTTCTAATTAAATAATTTTCTTATTTTATGTTAATTTGTCAAAACTCACTGTAGTACCTTCAAGAATAGGTAAAGCCTTACTTTCCATGAAAGATTGTAATACAGACAAAAGGTACATTTTACGTAAGAGGTAGACATTAATGATTAGAGCATTTAGTGGAGTAAAAGGCCAAACTATTGGATTTCACTCACTTTCTGTCTTGGTGAGAATTTGTAAAGGTCTAGTGTTGACTGCATATTGAGCAGATTTTTGTACAGAGCCAATAGGAAGTGAATGTTTGCCACCAAATCATTCTAAGAATTCCCCGCAGATAAAATGCCTCGGCAATTATTTTCATCATCATAGATAAAACCTATGGATGTGGATGCACCTGTGTGGTATCTTCTGCAATTGGAGGAGTGATGCTGTGTATTGAGGTGGTAGGCTCTGCTTCTTCAAGAATAGCTGTTGCCAATTCCTTGTGGACCTATAGAAGAGAGAAAGTATGACAACAGAATCAGCAACAATCTCCTTCCAACAAATGCAACTTGCCGGTACATGGAGTGACATTCTGCTTGGGTGCAGGCTAAATTAGTAAGCAATAGTGCACCCATGTGTGTAAAAAAATTTCTATAGCGCCTTTCACGACCTCCGGACGTCCCAAAGCGCTTTACAGCCAATGAAGTACTTTTGAAGTGTACTCACTGTTGTAATGTAGGAAAGGCAGCAGCTAATTTGCGCACAGCAAGCTCCCACAAACAGCAATGTGATAATGACCAGGTTTTTATTGATGTTGATTGAGGGATAAATATTGGCCAGGTAGTAGCCTGAAGATATACAATACACATCTCCTTGACCCTTGCTGACTGCCTTCATATATTCCAACCCCACTAATTTCTTCAAGCCTAAGCAGCACCGTTAGGTCTGGTGATATACCTCTTCTAGCCAGAAAATCTCATGCAATGGCTTCTCTTCCTATTCCCGCATGGTTACCCGAGTTCCCCAGAGATCTACCCCTGGCACCGTCCTATTTTTCATTTACATGCTGCCCCTTGGCAACATCTGAAAACAGAATGTCGGGTTCCACATGTATGATGACAAGACCCAGCTCTTCTTCACCACCACCTCTCTCGATCCCGCCACTACCTCTGCTTTTCCAACATCCAGTATTAGATGAGCAGAAATCTCCTTCAATTAAATATTTGGAAAACCGAAGCCTATGGGCTGAATTTTGATACTGGGGCGGGTTGGGGTCATGTCATCCGTATATCGTGTCATCCACCCGACTGCAATTTGATGTGGGAGATTGATGCAATTTTCACCTAATTGGGCAATTGAGTTCCAGCATGTGGGAACCCATGAACCAATTAGTGGTTTCAGTCTGAAAGTCGCCTCTGATGATGTCATCATTGCTGCTGCATTGCAGGTCAGAGACTGCCTGGCCTTTGCTGTGAGAGGACCTGGATGCAAAATGAGCAGCATGAGAGAGAGAGAGAATTTTTTTTGCATCCAGGTCCTCTCATAGCAAAGGCCAGGCAGTCTCTGAAGACATTCAATGCAGCAGCATCAGAGGCGACTTTCAGACCTAATACTACTACTACCTTCATCACATCTCCGTTGTAATAGTGGACCTGCAGCTGATAGTCAGCTATCCACTTGTGCTCCCGCCAGGTTTCACTGCCGTGTTTCACATCAGGCGTGCTTCACGTCAGAAAAGGGTTAAACTAGCTAAAACGTTTCAAAATGGCATTACATAGCCAATTTAGGGCTTGTTAAGGGCTTTAATGGCTTCTCCCGCCTCTTGGAGGCGGGACGGAGTCGGGAACACCGCACACGATTTTATCAAAATTGCGTGGAGGCGGAATGGAGGCGGGATCAGGTCTGCCCGCCACTTTTCGCAATTTTAACCCCCCACACGCCTCCAAACCCGCCTCCACGGCCCTATGAAAATCCAGCCCATTGTCTTTGGTCCCCACCACAAACTCTATTCCGAGTCACCGACTCCATCCCTCTCCCTGACCACAGTCTGAGAATGAACCAGACTGTTCACAACTATGACGCCCTTTTTGACTCTGAAATAAGTTTCTGTTCCCATATCCTCTCCATCAAGACTGCCTACTTCCGCCTCCATAATAACACCCGTCTTCGCCCCCGCCTCAGCTCATCCAATGCTGAAACCCTCAACCATGCCTTTGTTACCTCTAGACTCAACGATTCAAATGCTCTCCTGGCTGATCTCATACCTTATACCCTCCGTAAACTTGAAATGATCCAAAACTCTGCTGCCCATATCCTAACTCACATCAAATTCCGTTCACCCATTGCCCCTGTGCTCACTGACCTACATTGACTCCGATCTGGCAACACCTCGATTTTAAAGTTCACATCCTTGCTTTCAAATCCCTCCATGGCTTCGCTCCTCCCCATCTCTGTAACCTCATCCAGCCCTACAACCCTCTGAGATCTCTGCGCTCCTCCCATCTTGGCCTATTGAGCACCCCCGCTATTCATTGCTCCACATTGGTGGTCGTGCCTTCAACTGCCTTTGTCCCAAGCTTGGAACTCCCTCCCTGAACCTCTCTGTCGATCTTTCCTGCTTTAAGACACTCCTTAAAACCTTGCTCTTTGACCAAGCTTTTGGTCACGTCTTAATATCTCATGTGGCTCGGTATCAAATTTTGTTTGATAATCGTTCCTGTAAAGCACCTTGGGACGTTTTACTACGTTAAAGGTGTTATATATTATTGTTGTTTTGCTAACATCTTTCATCTGTTCTCTAGTCGCAAACAAATTGGTGGAGTGCTGCAAGTTTGAAGAGTCCTAACATGTTTGAGATTATGGGTAAATTTTGCTAGGCTCCACACCGCCAGCAGGGCCTTACCTACAGCCAACATATATTGGGAAATCTTGGGTAATGTAGCAAAGGGATATGAATAATTTAACCTCAAGTTGCTGTTGGTGGGATCATTAGTACATCTACTTTTGTTTCCCCAATAAGTGAAGTTGAACATTACAATATTTCCTTGAAAGATTCAAGATGCATCATACATCAATATGGGATAGTGTAAGGACGTTTTCCAAATGAGAAATGTATGCATGCAAAATCAGTGACTAGATAAAAACAGAAAATGCTGGAATTACTCAGTTTGGTCTCCTCTACATCGGGGAGACCAAACGCAGATTGGGTGACCGCCTTGCGGAACACCTCCGTTCAGTCCGTAAGGGTGACCCCGAGCTTCCAGTCGCCTGTCACTTTAATTCTCCGCTCCACTCCCACTCAGACCTCACCATCCTCGGCCTCTTACACTGCTCCAACGAAGCTCAACATAAGCTCGAGGAACAGCACCTCATCTTTCAATTCGGCATTTTACAGCCTTCTGGACTCCAACATCGAGTTCAACAAGTTCAGACCATAACCTCTGCCCCTATGTTTTTTTTCCATTTTTTTTTCTCTCTCACATGGCAGCTGTCTTTCCTTCTGCCAGTGCCATTTACACTTCATCTAGAGCCATCTTTTGTTTCTTAACTTGTCCCATTACCATCTCCTTTTGCCTTGCACCATCATCCCTTTTGTCTCTTAATCTCTCCTGCCTTCCATCCTATCAGACCTTCCCTTTTGCTCTTTCCTCCCCTCCCCTCCCCCCTTTCCCTGCCCCTACACTTGCTTAAAAACCTTTTCCATCTCCAGCTTTTTCCAGTTCTGACGAAGGGTCATCGACCTGAAACGTTAACTCTGTTTCTCTCTCCACAGATGCTGGCTGACCTGCTGAGTATTTCCAGCATTTTGTTTTTATTTCAGATTTCCAGCATCCGCAGTATTTTGCTTGTCACAGTGACTAGATATTCATTTTGAGGTCCGTGAATCTCCACATATGTCCCATCTCAATTTTGATAAGAGTAAAGCTCGTTGCTACAGAGCTAGGACTCAAGTATTTTTCCCAAGTACAAAAAAAGGCAAGGAAAACTGAGACACAAATATAGGTGTAGTATTCAGTCATTATAATATTAAGGATTACCTTTTTTATTCATTCATGGGATATGGGCGTCGCTGGCAAGGCCAGCATTTATTGCCCATCCCTAATTGCACTCGAGAAGGTGGTGGTGAGCCACTTCTTGAACCGCTGCAGTCCGTGTGGTGAAGGTACTCCCGCAGTGCTGTTCGGGAGGGAGTTCCACGATTTTGATCCAGCGACGATGAATGAACGGCGATATATTTCTAAGTCAGGATGGTGTGTGACTTGGTGGGGAACTTGGAGGTGGTGGTGTTCCCATGCGCCTGCTGCCCTTGTCCTTCTAGGTGGTAGAGGTCGCGGGATGGGAGGTGCTGCCGAAGAAGCCTTGGCGAGTTGCTGCAGTACATCTTGTAGCTGGTACACACTGCAGCCATGGTACGCCGGTGGTGGAGGGAGTGAATGTTTAAGGTGGTGGATGGGTTGCCAATCACATGGGCTGTTTTGTCCTGGATGGTGTTGAGCTTTTTGAGTGTTGTTGGAGCTGTATTCATCCAGGCAAGTGGAGAGTATTCCATCACATTCTTGACTTGTGTCTTGTAGATCGTGGAAAGACTTTGGGGAGTCAGGTGAGTCACTCAGCGCAGAATACCCAGTCTCTGACCTGCACTTGTAGTCATAGTATTTATGAGGCTGATCCAGTTAAGTTTCAGGTCAATGGCGACCCCAAGGTTGTTGATGGTGGTAGATTTGGCGATGATAATCCCATTGAATGTCAAGGGGAGCTGGCTAGATTCTATCTTGTTGGAATGGTCATTGCCTGACATGCTTTTTTGCAATATTATAAATATTTTAAAAGCATTAAGCTTCAACATTTTATTTAATTAAATAGTTTGGTCGCTTGGAATGGGTTTGGTATAATTGTTTCTCACCCGTTTTTCTCCTATATTATGCACTATTCCAAGCGAGTAGCCTCTGTTCAGTTCAGTACTTTGAAAGAAAGGATTGTTACCTGTAAAATGTATTTTGTGTGGGGTCCTGCCAACACCAGTAGCCAGTGCTTACTCCAGAATGTGATCCATTCTTTTTAAAAACTTCATCTTTTTCAATGATCGCCGCTGTGTCCCTCAACCTGTCATAAATTCATCTTCCATTGGTTGGTCATAATGTTGATTAATCCCACAGGGCACCTATCTCCATCTGTTCTGTTTTACACATTATGATACTGGGCACTACCCAGATATAGCCCAGGTGCAAAAGACTTGCCACCTAAGCCACTTCAGACAGGTATTCTGGCTCTATTTGGAGCAATATATCATCAGTACCTACAACAATCTACTTCAGGGTCTTTAGTTTGAAATATTGTTTCATTTCAAAAAGTAAAACATCTTTTCAACTTCCTACCCAAAATAGCTACTTTGGATGAAGATTTAATTTAGTATATGAACTGATAGTTGGTGAAGATAGTAAAAGGAGCGCCAACTGTACTCTTCCAACATGTTGAAAAAGGTGCTGATTGTAGTTCCACGGAAGCCTCTAGTTGCAGGAATGCAGAGTGACACTCCTAAAAATTAAAGGAAAGAAAATGGATTTTATCAATTGATCGAAGGGATACTCATTACAGCAACAATGATGAGGGGAAGGAGTAACATCCAACACAACAAGAGCCACAGTATGTGGGAGGAGTAAGGTTCGGACCACAAATTAGTTATTTATAATGGGGAGCAGGAGCTTGATCTCATTATTTGGCAGCAGTTTTGCGCCTGACAATCATAATCTCAATACTCCAGCCAACTCTGCACATATCAGCAAAATCCTTTCGCTAGAGATTTAATATAGTGCTTTTTCTGCCGCTATGCATGCTGGGACAACCGCGCCTCCATTGTGTTCTCTTTCTCTCCAGCGAGGGAAACTAACATAATCGTCAAGAATTACTAACAAAGTCAAAACAGATAGGACATTATGATCCAAATCTGGGAACGCTGGTAGGCATATTAGAATAGACCAAATAGCTTATTTTACTTACATTAGTCTGATAACTGACTCGATAGCTTAAATTCTCACCAGCAGAGTAGGAATGAGTTGCCATAAAGTGAATGGAGCTAATTGTTAAAAACTGTAAACTACTCTCCCCCATAAGACTCTGTGATCCTGATAAAATCAAGTGAGGACTGCCAGTGAATCAGTTCTAGTGGTGAATGAGACAAAAAGGGGGTATCACCTGCTGTGAACCTATCATGATATTCTGCTGAGTTAGAATAGGTCGGAAATCAACTGCTCCTAAGGCAAACTGGGGAAAATACGAGAGAAATTATAAAAGACAATACTCAACAAGATCAAAAGGGATGGCCCCGAGGGAAAGGAGTTTAGGCCTGTACAGCCAAGCCAAATTATGATGGCCCTTTGAAGCTAGAAGAGTGGGTTACTTAGACCCAAATGAAGACCAAATATAGTGCCAAATTAAACCCTTTCAACACTAGTGGTATAAAAGGCAGCTGAATAAAACAATTCTCTATTACCGCAATGCACAAATATGGTCAATGGTGGAAGCAAGTGAACTTTGATCAAAAAAATGTGGAGCCAGAAGGAGCAGGACTGTTCCTCCCGGTTCCGTATTAAAACTGCAGGCCGTTGCCAGGCTCCATTCGCACCCCACACCCACCACCCACCCCCCTCCCCCCCCGTTCTAGCACTACAAACCTTTACTGAACTCTCCATTCCTCTTGTGAATGCCCCCTTCCCTTCATCTCACCAGTGCTCTCTCCGAGCTGATCTTGCCCATGAGACCCACCTCCTGCTCCCTCGACTCTATTCCCACCAAACATTTGACCATCTAAGTCTTCCCTTCCTGGCCCCCATATTAGCTGATGTTAACGTTTTCCTCTCCTCAGGTAGTTCCCCCCTCCCTTTCAAATCTGCCATCATCACCCCTCTCTTCAAAAAACCCAACCTTGACCCCTGTCCTTGCAAACCACCGTCCCATCTCCAACCTCACTTTCTCTTCAAAGTCCTTGAACTTGTTGTCACCTCCCAAATCCGTGCCTATCTTTCCAATAATTCCATGTTTGATTCCCTCCTATCGGGCTTCCGCCCCTGCCACAGCACTGAAACAGCACTTATCGAAGTCACAAATGACATCCTATGTGACTGTGGCCGTGGTAAACTATCCCTCATTATCCTTCTCGACCTATCTTCAGCCCCTACACAGTTGACTACACCATCCTCCTTCAACGCCTCTCCTCTGTCGTCCAGCCTTTGCCTGTTCTTATCTATCGAATTGCAGCCAGAGAATGACCTGCAATGGCTTCTCTTCCCACTCCCGCACCATTACCTCTAGAGTCCCCCAAGGATCTTTCCTTGACCCCTTCCTATTTCTCATCTACATGCTGCCCCTCGGCGACATCATCTGAAAGCACAACGTCAGGTTCCACATGTACACTGACGAAACTCAGCTCTACCTCACCACCTCTCTTGACCCTTCCACTGTCTCTGATTTGCCACACTGCTTGTCCAGTATTGGATGAGCAGAAATTTCCTTCAACTAAACACTGAGAATACCAAAACAATTGTCTTTGGTCCCTGCAACAAACTCTGTTTCCTGGCCACCGTTTCCATCCCTGGCAACTCTCTGAAGCTGAGCCAGGCCGTTCGCAACTTTGGTGTTGTGTTTGACCCCGAGATAAGCATCAGGCCACATATCCGCTCCATCACCAAGACTGCCGATTTCCACCTCCATAACATCGCCAGACTCTGCCCCTGCTTCAGCTCACCTGCTGCTGAAACCCTCATCCATGCCTTTGTTACCTCTAGATGACTATTCCAATGCTCTCCTGGACAGCTTCACATCTTCCACCCTACATAAACTTGTGCTCATCCAAAACTCTGCTGCCGTATCTTAACTCACACCAAGTCCCGTTCACCCATCGCCCCTGTGCTTTCTTACCTACATTGGCTCCCGGTCCGGCAACATCTCAATTTTGAAATTCTCAAATCCTCTCCCTATCTCTGAAACCTCCTCCTGCCCTACAAGCCTTCAAGATCTTCACACTTCTCCAATTCTGGCATCTTGCGCATCCCCGATTTTAATCGCTCCACCATTGGCGGCCGTGCTTTCAGTTGCCTTGGCCCTAAACTCTGGAATTCCTTCCTTAAACCTCTCTGGCTCTCTACCTCTCTCTCATCCTTTAAGATGCTCCTTAAAACCTACCTCTTTAACCAACCTTTTGGTCATCTGTCCTGTTACTTCCTTCTGTGGCTCGGTGTTAAATTTTGATTGATAATGCTCCTGTGAAGCGCCTTGGGATGTTTTGCTACGTTAAAGGCGCTATATAAATGCAAGTTATTGTTGTGGTGCCCGTGCTTTCAGTTGTTGGAATTCCCTCCAAAAACTCTTCTGCAGCTCTTTCGTCTCTGCTATTTTAAAACCTGCTTTGAACATGATCAAACTTTCTAATCTCTCTATCTTTGGTTCAGCATCTATTGTCCTCATGCCACGGTGAAATGACTTGGAATTTTCTACGAAACGTGCTAGTTGTTTTGCTTATTTAAAAAAAAAATTGAAAGAGAGAATTTGGACAACATCCAGGCTGAGGTTGAAACGTGGCAGGTAACATTTGTGCCACATTAATCACCAGCTGATGACCATCTACAACAAGAGGAAACCCAACCCTCTCCCCCTGATCTCCAACAGCATCATTGCCAAAATCCACACTCTCAAAACCATGGGCGTCACCAATGACCAGGAGCTTAACTGGACCAGCCAGCTCACCGATATGGCTGCAAAAGCAGATTCAGAGGCTAGGCACTCTACAAGTGGCGCACCTCCTGACCCCTCAAAGCCTCTCCACTACATACAATGCTGAAGTCAGGAGAGTGGTGAAAAAAAACACGCTCATGGAGCTGGACATCATCCAGGACGGTACAGTCAACGGGTGCCCCTGCCACTGGACTTGACATCCATCCTCCTCCAGCCACTGGCACTCTGTGGCTGCAGTATGTATAATCTACATGGCGCGCGGCAACAACTCTCCCTCCTCTGCGACCTCCATCATTGAGAAGGACTGGAGCAGCAATGTCATGGGAACACGATCACCTCCAAGTCACACATAAACCTGACTTGGACACATAAAAACAGTGGCCCGGAATTTACCCGCGTTCGCTGTCATTACCCCTCTGAAACTGACCGCAACATTAGGATTTAGCGCATGCACATCTAAACACGGAAATCCTGAAGTTGCAGTCAGTCATTCACTACTCCGACAGTGCCCCCCCCCCCACCCACCCCATAGCCGGTAAACACTGAAGTCAGTGAAACTAAGGAGACCAAAACTGTACGCAGTACTCCAGGTGTGGTCTCACCAACGCCCTGTACAGTTGTAACAGGACTTCCCTACTTTTATACTCTATTCCCTTTGCAATAAAGGCCAACATTCCATTTGCCTTCCTAATTACTTGCTGTACCTGCATGCTAACTTTTTGTGATTCATGTACAAGGACCCCCAGATCCCTCTGTACCTCAGCATTTTGTAATCTCTCCCCATTTAAATAATAATGTTGCTTTTTTATTTTTCCTACCAAAGTGGATAACCTCGCATTTTCCCACATTAAACTCCATCTGACAGATTTTTGCCCACTCACTTAGCCTATCTATATCCCTTTGGAGATTCTTTGAGACCTCCACACAATTTGCTTTCCCACCTATCTTCGTATCATCAGTAAATTTGACTACATTACACTCAGTCCCTTCATCCAAGTCATTAATATAGATTGTAAATAGTTGAGGCCCCAGCATTGATCCCTGCAGCACCCCACTAGTTACAGTTTGCCAACCTGAAAATGACCCATTTATCCCGACTCTCTGTTTTCGGTTAGTTAGCCAATCCTCTATCCATGCTAATATATTACCCCCAACCCCGTGAGCTCTTATCTTGTGTAGTAACCTTTTATGTGGCATCTTATCAAATGCCTTCTGGAAATCAATGAGGACTGCAGAAGAGCATACCAGGAGCAGCACCATGAGTACCTAAAAATGAAGTGCCAATCTGGGGAAGCTGCAACACAGGACTACATGCATGCTAAACAGTGGAAGCAGCATGCTATAAACAAAGCTAAGTGATCCCACAATCAGCGGATCAGATCAAAGCCCTGCAGTCCTGCCACATCCAGTAGTGAATGGTGGTGGACAATTAAACAACTAACGGGAGGATGAGGAGGCTCCAGGAATATCCCCATCCTCAATGATGACGGAGCCCAGCACGTGAGTGCAAAAGACAAGGCTGAAGCGTTTGCAACCATCTTCAGCCAAAAGTGCCGAGTGGATGATCCATATCGGCCTCCTCCTGAGGTCCCCACCATCACAGAAGCCAGTCTTCAGCCAATTCGATTCACTCCACGTGATATCAAGAAATGGTTGAGCGCACTGGATACAGCATAGGCTATGGGCCCCGACAACATCATGCTGAAGAATTGTGCTCTAGAACTAGCCACGCCTCTAGCCAAGCTGTTCCAGTACAACACTGGCATCTATCCGACAATGTGGGAAACTGCCCAGGTATATCCTGTCCACAAAAAGCAGGACAAACCCAACCCGGTCAATTTCCGCCCCATCAGTCTACTCTCAATCATCAAAGTGATGGAAGGTGTCGTTGACAGTGCTATCAAGCAGCACTTAATCACCAATAACTTGCTCACTGATGCCCAGTTTAGGTTCCGCCAAGACCACTCAGCTCCAGACCTCATTACAGCCTTGGTCCAAACATGGACAAAGGAGCTGAATTCCAGAGGTGAGGGGAGAGTGACTGCCCTTGACATCAAAGCAGCATTTGACCGAGTGTGGCATCAAGGAGCCCTAGCAAAACTGAAGTCAATGGGAATCGGGGGGTAAACGCTCCACTGGCTGGAGTCATACCTAGCACAAGGGAAGATGGTTGTGGTGGTTGGAGGTCAATCCTCGCAGCCTCAGGACATCGCTGCAGGAGTTCCTCAGGGCAGTGTCCTAGGCCCAACCATCTTCAGCTGCCTCATAAATGACCTTCCTCCAACATAAGGTCAGAAGTGGGGATGTTCGTTGATGACTACAGTGTTCAGTGCCATTCACAACTCCTCAGATAAAGAAGCAGTCCATGCCCGCATGCAGTAAGACCTGGACGACATTCAGGCTTGGGCTGATAAGTGGCAGGTAACATTCGAGCCACCTAAGTGCCAGGCAATGACTATCTCCAACAAGCGAGAGTCTAACCACCACGCTTTGACATTCAATGGCATTACCATCGCCGAATCCCCCACCATCAACATCCTGGGGGTCCCCATTGACCAGAAACTTAACTGGACCAGCCACATAAATACTGTGGCAACAAGAGCAGGTCAGAGGCTAAGGGCTGGATTTTGAAGTTGGAGTCGGGTTGGGGTCGGGAATCACACATTCTGGCTTGTGAACCCGCCTCCATCGAGATGTGGCCAACCCACTGTATTTTCTCTTGATTGACCTTGTTGAGCCCGCCCAGTGGGCTCAGCAGGCCAATTAAGGGCCACCCGGCAACAGGTGACGTCACAGACTGACATTTCATCTGTCAAGAGCTTTTGACAGATGAAATATCAGCGTTTGACAGCTCTGTGAAGCTGTCAAACATTCACAATATGATTTCTAACTTCAGTCCTTCCTTTCAGGCTGAGTTAGAAATCATTCCAGCACAGAAAACAGAAGGCTGCAGTTTTTGACAGAACCACGGCTTTCCTGCTTTCTGTGCCGGTGAGATTTCTAACTCCCGAGAACTGAAGGGCTGACACCTGCAGGAGGAAGTTAAGGTAAGTAAAACTTTTTCCAACACTTAGCACTTACCTTACACACTTACCTCTGCACACATGCACCCATCACTCACCTGCCCACCGGACATATCGACCCCTCCAACCCCTGCAGACCCATGGCCCGACCCGATAACTTGGAGTGGTTGCCACCTGTCGGGAAGCCCACACTTTTCTTTTTAAAAATCCCTTCCCGCCTTGGGGAGTCGGGTCTCAGACCAGGTCGGGTACCCGCCACCAGAGAAACTGGCATGGAGGTGGGTTGGAGTCGGGATGGGGTCGGGACCCCCGAATCTGCAACTTTAACCCCACCCCCGCCTCCAAACCCGACTCCACGGGTCATTGAAAATCCAGCCCTAAGTATTCTGCGGTGAGTGTCTCACCTCCTGACTCCCCAAAGCCTTTCTACCATCTACAAGGCACAAGTCAGAGTGTGATGGAATACTCTCCACTTGCCTGGATGAGTGCAGCTCCAACAACACTCAAGAAGTTCGACACCATCCAGGACAAAGCAGCCCGCTTGATTGGCACCCCATCCACCACCTTAAACATTCACTCCCTCCACCACCGGCGTACCGTGGCTGCAGTGTGTACCATCTACAAGATGCACTGCAGCAACTCGCCAAGGCTTCTTCGGCAGCACCTCCCAAACCTGCAACCTCTACCACCTAGAAGGACAAGGGCAGCAGGCGCATGGGAACACCACCATCCCCAGGTTCCCCTCCAAGTCACACACCATCCTGACTTGGAGATAGATCGGCCGTTCCTTCATCGTCGCTGGGTCCAAATCCTGGAACTCCCTCCCTAACAGCACTGCGGGAGCACCTTCACCACAAGGACTGCAGCGGTTCAAGGCAGCGGCTCACCACCACCTTCTCAAGGGCAATTAGGGATGGGCAATAAATGCCGGCCTTGCCATCGACGCCAACATTCCGTGAATGAATTTTTAAAAACTCAAGCCTTGAATGAGACAGCACTGAGGGGGAGTCCAATCGGCCCATCGTGCCTGTGCGGGCTCTTTGACATTTGGTCCCACTCCCCGCCCTCCCCCTCCAGCCCTGCAAATGCACCATCACCACCCACCCAGGGGTGTCAGCGGATCAGAGGGGCCCACCGCCGGGTTCTGAGGGGATGGGCGACACCTGAAAGAAATGAAGGGAAACACATGAATTCGATGGAAATCGTCGTTTGAAAAGTATTTTTTTTTCAAAAAACAAAATAAAAGATATTTTACTGATTGAAAACGCAGCCCATTCTTGAAGTGTTCTCCGACTTCTACTGCTCAGCCGCCGCCGTCTGCCGGGGATAAACACCGTTTTGTTCCAGCCGCTCGGTGAAGCGCGGCCGCGAGATTGTCCGCTCGCCCGGCCCCAGCGCGCCTTCCAGAAGGCCAGTGCGCACGCGCGCCTCTCTCGCTGCCGCCCTCGGCAGGCCAGTGCGCACGCGCGCCTCTCTCGCTGCCGCCCTCGGCAGGCCAGTGCGCACGCGCGCCTCTCTCGCCTCCGCCCTCAGCAGGCCAGTACGCACGCGCGCCTTTCCAGCCTTCGCCCGCCACGATACCCGTGCGCAAGCGCGCCGCGCCTGGCGGAATTTCTCCCCCCCCCCCACCCCGAGTGTACGCATGCGCCCTGTGACTTGGCGGGATTTCCTCGCCTCCACCTCAGCAGCAGCTCATGCGCCGCGGCAGAGCGGCCGTCAATTTTTTGTGTGCAGGTTAAAAAGGTTGCCTCTCTCACTTCAGACTGCCGCCGAATTACCGGCATCACCTCACTCCTGTCCGGTAGCTTTAAACGAAATCCTGGAACTCCCTCGCTAACAGCACTGTTGGAGCACCTTCACCACACGGACTGCAGCGGTTCAAGAAGGCGGCTCCCCACCACCTTCTCGAGGGTAAGGAGGGGAGGGCAATAAATGCTGCCCTTGCCAGCAACGCACACATCCCAGGAACAAATTTTTAAAAAACTGTCAGCCACAGACTCCCCCTGCTGTGTGGGAGGCGAGAGGTTGACGGCAACGCTAGATCGACCACGGTGTGGGGGAAGAGCATAGAAACATAGAAGGTAGGAGCAGGAGTAGGCCATTCGGCCCCTCGAGCCTGCTCCGCCATTCAATGCGATCATGGCTGATCATCCAAATTCAGTACCCTGTCCCTGCTTTCTCCCCATATCCCTTGATCCCCTTAGCCTTAAGAAATATATCTAACTCCTTCTTGAATATATTTAATGAATTGGCCTCAACTGCCTTCTGTGGTAGAGAATTCCACAGGTTCACCACTCTCTGGGTGAAGAAATTCCTCCTCATCTCAGTCCTAAATGGCTTACCCCTTATCCTTAGACTGTGACCCCTGGTTCTGGACTCCCCGGCCATCGGGAACATCCTTCCTGCATCTAGTCTGTCTAGTCCTGTTAGAATTTTATAAGTTTCAATGAGATCCCCTCTCATTCTTCTAAACTCTAGCGAATACAAGCCCAATCGACTCAATCTCTCTTCATACGTCATTCCTGCCATCCCAGGTATCAGCCTGGTGAATCTTCGCTGCACTCGCTCCATGGCAAAAACATCCTTCCTCAGATAAGGCGACCAAAACTGCACACAATACTCAAGGTGTGGTCTCACCAAGGCCCTTGTTGCTTCGAATTCTGCAGCTTGAGGAATGTCCAGCAGGTTGCCAACCCTCCTGGATTGTCCTGGAGTCTCCAGGAATTCAGCATTAATATCCTGGACACTGCTGATTAATTAAGTGTCCTGAGCTAATATTTATCCCTCAATCGACATCCTAAAAAAAATGGATTATCTGGTGGAGGCAATGGCGCATGAACGTGCCACCATGGAGAGGGTGGCAACCGCCATGGAGGACATAAGTCGCCAGATTCAACAGAGCATGGTGACTCTTCTAAATAGATGGTCTGCTATGGAGGATAGATGGGCAGCTATTGAGGAGAGACATCAGAGGTACATGACGTCCCCGTTATGAGGACTGTCAATACAGAGACGGGTCCTCATGGCCCCACTGATGTGCAGCAAGGTGCTCTCCAGCTACTTGCTAGCAGTGAAGTGCGGGCGACCCATGAGAGGGATGTTGGTGGTCGACAACAAGGAAGTGTGGCTCCTCTCCAAGCGCTCACACTCCCATGCCACTGTGGAGCCCTCGGTCAGAGCCCCAGATTCCTCACCCAACTGAGATGGCCATCCCAGCCCCTGCACAGCCGCAGGAGGAGCAGACTGTTGCCGAGCCCTCCCAGGCTCCCAAAACTAGAGGACACCCGCCAAAGGTGTCAAAGCAGGAGCAGCATGAAAGTGAGCAAGGTGCCTCCACATCTGCTGAAGCCACAGGGAAAGCACCACGTAGAAGCACGCGTAAGAGAAAGTTAACACACAAGTCGTCACAAGGGTAGTCACTTGGGTGTTTTGATGTAATACAAATTTAAGATTATCATCGTCATTTCAATTGTAATAAAGAAATGTGATGGCAAATATTCAAAGAGTTGGCCTATGTGTGCCCAGAAATGGAAGTGTCCCAGTGAGGTGTCAGGGCGCCTTTCATCAGTAATGATGGTGGTGAGAGTGATAGGAACCCACAGTTTATTGTACAGCTGGTGTATGGTGTGTTAAGAAGGTGGCAGCCACATGTGTTTGCTTCGTAAACTTAAGCGAATCTGGCATGGATTAGTGCATCCCTTGCATCACAGCCAGCAATGTGCTCGCGTGCTGGTGGAACTAGCACATCCGCCTCCGCAAGGTCTTCCTCCTCCTCCTCCCCTGAGGAGGATGCTGTGCGCTGAGCCACTTGTTCCTCAGGCAGTGGTAAGCCACGCTGTTGTGCGATGTTGTGCAGTGCACAGCAGACCACGATGATTCTGGAGACCCTGGCTGGTGAGTACTGTAGGGCTCCACCTGATCTGTCGAGGCATCTGAATCGTATTTTGAGCAAGCTGATGGTTTGCTCGATGATGGCTCTGGTGGAAATGTGGCTGGCATTGTAGCACTCCTCAGCTTCGTTTGATGGCCTCCTCAACGGCGTCATTAGCCACGTCTTCAGGGGATAGCCCTTGTCTCCAAATAACCATCCGGAAAGTTGGGTTGGCAGATTGAAGAGCTGAGGCACAGTAGACTGCCGCAGGATGAACGAGTCATGGCAACTGCCAGGGAACTTGGCGCAAACATGCATCATGTTCTTCCTGTGGTTACACACCAGCTGGACGTTAAGGGAGTGGTAACCCTTGCGGTTGACAAATACAGCTGGGTTGTGATGGGGTGCCCTAATGGCCACATGTGTGCAGACGCCCTGCACCCTTGGCAAGCCTGCCATCTTTGCAAAGCCAACCACACGCGTGGTTACTCTTGCTTCATCCGTGGAGAAGTGGATGTAATTGTGTGCCTTGGTAAAGAGGGCATCGGTAACCTGCATGATGCAAGTGTGTGCGGCCGACTGGGAGATGCCGCTGATGTCTGCTGATGATCCCTGGAAGGACGCTGAAGCAAAAAATTGAGTGCAGTGGTGACTTTGACAGCCGCTGGTAAGGAGTGTCCACCCGCTCCTCTGGGCTGCAGGTGTTGGTCCAGCTTTGCGCAGATGTCAGCGACTACCTCTCGCAAAAGTCTCAGCCTCCTTTGGCACTGCTGCTCACTCATGTTGAGGAAGCTCATCCTCTGCCTGTAAACCTGGTGTTGGGGGTATCTCCTGCGGCGAGGTGCAGCCCTGCGCTGACGCCCTCTGCCCTGTGCAGCATCAAGTGGGTGAGGAGGAGGTTGGCGCTCCTGTTGTTGCTGCTGCTGTTGTACCTGGTTCTGCTGCTGCCACAGCTGCTCTTCCTCCGATTCTGAGGACCAGGATGAGAGGGTATAAATGGTTCCCATTCCGCTGGTATATATGTCAGTTGAGGAATAGATGTTATAAGCGCTCAGGCAATGTGGGGAGAGGGTTTTCCAAGGAGGTCACAGTGCATATGGATCTCAGCTTAACCACTTACAAGCTCAATAGACCTGCAAAAAGTGTTCCAACACCTCAAAAAACAAAGTTCGGTCATCTGAAAGTCAGCCATGTTACAGGTCCGCTTTTATGCTGCAGGTGCAGCTGTCAAGAATTCGCGTAGTTGCTGAACCCGGCACAATCATTGGCGTGTTTTGCGAACTGCGTGGAACACGCTGAAAATGTCCTAAAATGGGAAGAGCCTGCTAAAATCGGCTTATGTAGGCAGTTAACAAGCTGTTAACTGCCTTAAGTGCCTCTCCCGCCACTTGGAGGCGGGTCTGAGTGGGACTCCCAGACCCGACACTTAGCAAAGTTGCGTGGAGACAGGTTGACAGCAGGTTCAGAACCCGCCGTCAATCAAAACGAATTTAACCTCTGACCTGCCTCCAAACCCGCCCTCTGAGCGCCGGCAAAATCGCGGCCGCAGTCTCTGGTTCCAACATTCAGCAGCCTTCCACCAGCCTTGCTGCAGCCACTGGGGCCACATTACAGAGGAGCAGTAGGGTGGGAAAACAGGGAAGTGCGAAGGGGAGGGAGATCATCCTCGAAGGGAAAATAAATAAAAATTGTCTAACAAATGGGGGAATGTTTGTCCCAAAGTTGGATGTTTATGTTAATATCTTGTTCACTCTGTTAACGCTTATCTCGATGTGGTAAGAGCCAGTTTTGTTAGTTAATGGATTGTTGTGTTTGTTTGTCATTGGTTGTGCTAAATAAGGCGCAGTTTGTTACAAAAATAATTTTTTTTATTGAAACTTGACAACTTTGCTCATTTTACTCATTGGAGCTTTGCCCGTTAATAGGGGCTGCGGGATGGCTGTAATGATGTGCTTCTTCATCCCAAAAGCCATCTTCTCTGTCATTCATCTGAAGCGGTGTCTTATCAGGCATTCATGAACAGCCCTTGCAGAGGCAACATTGAGCGCCTCCCTCCCACGTTGCTGCTGCTGATCCTCCTCTTCATCCTCCTCCTCCGTCTCCTCCTCCTCCTCTCCCTCTTCCTTCTCCTGAGGTGGTGCACGAATCCCTGGTGGCAATGGCTGGGTCCTCATAATTGCGAGGTTGTGAAGCATGCAGCACACAACAATGAAAACCGATACTCGATCGGGGGAGTACTGCAGGGCTCATCTAGAGTGGTCAAGACACCGGAACCGTTGCTTCAAGACGCCAATCGTCTGTTCAATGAGGTTCCTGGTGGTGCCATGGCTCTCATTGCCTTTATTACAAAAGTATTGGAGTATAAGAGTAAAGAAGTCTTACTGCAATTACATAGGGCCTTGGTGAGACCACACCTGGAGTACTGTGTACAGTCTTGGGGGGGAAAAATTTGGTTGGTTGGCGCCTCCCGTGGGCGCTAGCTACTTACCGCCGGAGCGCTGCGATTTTAGCGCCACCCGCAAAATTGACCTGGCGGTTTGCAGTGGCGCTAAACACTACCGCCACGATCTCTTGCGCCCGGAGATCGTGACATCATCCAAGCGTGCAACTCTCCTACATTCATTTGTCCGAGGAGCAGTGTTTTAGAAGGCTGCGCTTCAGCAAGGAGGTGGTGACAGAGCTCTTCCACCTCCTGCAGCCAGAGCTGCAGCCTCAGCTGAGAACCAGGATGTCTTTGTCGGTGGCAGTGAAGGTGATGGTGGCTCTCAATTTCTATGCCAACGGCTCCTTCCAGGCTTCAACTGGGGATATTGCGAATATCTCCCAGTTTGCCGTCCATTGTTGCATCCGGGAGGTGACAAATGCCCCACATCCCATGAACGAATAAAAAAAAACACTGTCCCATCAAACACTCCCAGGGCAGGTACAGCACGGGTTAGATACAGAGTAAAGCTCCCTCTACACTGTCCCATCAAACACTCCCAGGGCAGGTACAGCACGGGTTAGATACAGAGTAAAGCTCCCTCTACACTGTCCCATCAAACACTCCCAGGGCAGGTACAGCATGGGTTAGATACAGAGTAAAGCTCCCTCTACACTGTCCCATCAAACACTCCCAGGGCAGGTAAAGCACGGGTTAGATACAGTGTAAAGCTCCCTCTACACTGTCCCATCAAATATGCTTTGGCGATTCTGTATCTAATTTACTTCACCTGAGGAAGGGGCAATCGATAGCTCCGAAAGCTTGTGATTTCAAATAAAACTGTTGGACTATAACCTGGTGTTGTGTGACCTCTCAATTTCATCAAACACTCCCAGGGCAGGTACAGCACGGGTTAGATACAGAGTAAAGCTCCCTCTACACTGTCCCATCAAACACTCCCAGGGCAGGTACAGCACGGGTTAGATACAGAGTAAAGCTCCCTCTACACTGTCCCATCAAACACTCCCAGGGCAGGTACAGCACGGGTTAGATACAGAGTACAGCTCCCTCTACACTGTCTCATCAAACACTCCCAGGGCAGGTACAGCACGGGTTAGATACAGAGTAAAGGTCCTATCAAGGATAGGATATTACCCCATCAAGTAATCCCAGTTCAGATACAGTATGGGTTAAAATGTAGAATGTGAAGAAGTGCTTATTGACATCAATCCTGTACTTGTCCTTTGATCAGTAACATTTAATTTGCGTTACGAAGTAGAACGTTTAAAAATGTTTCGGTTCATGAAGTGTTAAGTCTCTGGGAAGCTTGGAGAATGAAGTAGAAATTGTGACACTTATTGAACAGCTGCTGAATGCATCTCATGGCATAATTAGTTGGTAATTAGCAGTCGTAAAGACTAAGATGGGGAAGCTTTGCAGTCAAGTAGTTTAATATGTGAAATGAGCTCCCTGCTAAAGCATTTGATACCATGTTAATTGACACATTTTTAAAAAAGAGCAGGAAAACAGTTGTAAGGAACAGTAAAGATGGAGATAATTGAATGGAGTTGCTGAGAGCATGGAATTTTCATGCTAGGTAAGACAGCTGGTCAAGGATGTTGGATAGCTATCATTCACCAGCAATTTCCTCAGCGGATCTCCTAATTGGCTAATATAACTGGTGGCAGATCAGCAGAAACCCCATTTACGCAGTTTACCCAGAGTATCTGCTGAATTTCTACCAAAGTTATGGTGACCGATTGTAAGAATCGTGCCGCTGGATTCTCCAGATATGGGCGTCGTCAACATTTATTGCCCATCCCTAATTGTTCTTCAGAAGGTGGTGGTGAGCTGCCTTCTTGAACCGTTGCAGTCCGTGTGGTGAAGGTGCTCCCACAGTGCTGTTAGGGAGGGAGTTCCAGGATTTTGACCCAGCGACGATGAAGGAACGGCCGATATATTCCAAGTCAGGATGGTGTGTGACTTGGAGGTGGTGGTGTTCCCATGCGCCTGCTGCCCTTGTCCTTCTAGGTGGAAGAGGTCGCAGGTTTGGGAGGTGCTGCCAAAGAAGCCTTGGCGAGTTGCTGCAGTGCATCTTGTAGATGGTGCACACTGCAGCCACGGTACGCCGGTGGTGGAGGGAGTGAATGTTTAAGGTGGTGGATGGGGTGCCAATCAAGCGGGCTGCTTTGTCTTGGATGGTGTTGAATTTCTTGAGTATTGTTGGAGCTGCACTCATCCAGGCAAGTGGAGAGTATTCCATCACATGGGGAGTAAAGAGAACCTTTCTCTGATTAAATGAGTTGCATACTGCTCCTTCCAAGTGCCAAGCACCTCCACATCGGAGCATGATTATGCTCGGATCACAGCCAATATTGTCCTCCGACGTTGACCTCGATGAGGCTGTGAGGTTAGTGGGAGGACACCTCATTAGCATGGGGGTAGGCAGGTACAAGCACTGGTCTGGGCGTATGTCTGGCATCTGCCTGGTCCATGCCCAAGGAAACGTTGTCTTTGCATGAGTATCCAAGCGCAACCCCAGTGGCCTTTCCCTCCATCCCCTGAGCAATGGGGCAGATCGGCGCACTTTCTTCAAAAACATTTTGCACTCTTTGGGGGTCTAGGCTGCTTGTCTGGCCTGGGAAGTGCTAACTGCTAATTGGCCCATATCTGATTTCTTTAGATTCTGCAGTAAAAATATGTATGTCATTACAATGCATTGTGAATAGTTAAGGTCATACCTTGTACTGAAACTACTGCAGCCAGTGTGCTGCTCATCTACCATTCCTAGCTCCTTTTGTGCCCCCCCGAATGTGCCACAGCAACTAGCAGCAAGAGATACCTCTGCTCCGGGGTCGCTAAGCTCTACTTCACAAACTCTGCTATTCACTTGATCCCTTTCAAGCACCTGGGAGCGAGTAGTTAGCCTGATGGATCTGCACAGGGTGATGTGAACAACACGAGTGACCCAGAGGAACTGGAGGTGGAAGATGCGATAGATCAGAGGGCCAGGAGACATCTGCCATTGGCTGAGGAGCCTCGGGCCCCGTATCTCAGGGGTCGAGGAGTCTAGTACTCCTGGCTAGCCTCCCACGTTCTACCCTTCATAAACTTGAGGTGATCCAAAACTCGGCTGCCCGTGTCCTAACTCGCACCAAGTCCCGTTCACCCATTACCCCTGTGCTCACTGACCTACATTGGCTCCCGGTTAAGTAACGCCTCGATTTCAAAATTCTCATCCTTGTTTTTAAATCCCTCCATGGTCTCGCGCCCTCCCTATCTCTGTAATCTCCTCCAGCTCCACAACCCCTCGAGATATCTGCGATCCTCTAATTCTGCCATCTTGAGCATCCCTGATTATAATCGCTCCACTATTGGCGGCCGTGCCTTCTGTTGCCTAGGTCCAAAGCTCTGGAATTCCCTCCCTAAACCTCTCTGCCTCTCTACCTCTCTTTCCTCCTTTAAGACGCTCCTTAAAACCTACCC
>CM059425.1:5648462-5958460 GCA_030390025.1 Squalus acanthias
TCATCGCCGTGCGCAGCACCCCGCTCGCGCTCCAGCCGCGATCTTCAGTCGCGCCCCCTGATTTACCGCCAGACGCTATGTCCGACGGGTTCAGGGAGGCGTACGTGCGGCCAGGGCGGCGATATTTAAAGGGGAGGTGGCAGGCGGCCATTTTTGTTGCTGGCCGCCTGCCAGCACCTGCCCCCGTTGCTGTCCCCGGCCCCCGTGAAGCCCCCCCACCGTGAAGTGCCGGCTGCGCTCCAAGAGCCCGGCACTTCTCTTGAGTGCCGGGCTCTTTTGCCGGCACTCCCGATCCCTGGGGGCCCAGCTGGGCCCCGGTTCGCGCTGCGCAGGGTCCCTCCCCTTTAAGAAGGGGAGGAAGGCCTGCAATACCGCGGCGCGACGTGCCGCAGCGCCTGGCGCTGCGGCACGTAGCGCCAGGATATTCCCTCGCAGCGCCCCAAGAGGGATGTGGGGTGCTTCCAGTGGCGCCCCGCTTCCCTCTTGGGGCGCAACCACTGAAGTTCCGGCGCGGGGCCGCTAATTTTTTCGGGGCGCTAAAAGTCGCGCCCCGGCGAGGTTAGCGCCCCAAATGGGGCGCAACTCAATTTTTACCCCTAACTCTTTCGCTCTCCACAGATGTTGCCTGAGTTGCTGTTTCTAGCATTTTTTGTTTTTGATTCAGATTTCCAGAATCTGCAGTATTTTGCTTTTTGGGGATTGAAACATTGACCATAGATTTCTTTCAACAGCCTAGGGGCGCAGGCTAATAACTTATTCTGTTGCACCGAGGAACCATTTTTCAGACATTACGTGATGCGGGCTATGGGAATGGCTCTCACGGAATCTTGTACATCAGCACCTACAACCAGCCTAGGTGATGCTTGAGAAGCACCTGCTCGAAGGGTAACCAATATTGGTTATAAAGCGATGGCTTGTGTTGAAAGGACTCATCTACTCCTTCAAGGTCCTTCAAGAACAGAGGTCAAACTTTGAAGAAAATACTCTTATTTTATATTGACAGCAACAAGAGAGACTTGCATTTATGTAGAACTTGATCACATCTCAGATACATCTACAAGCACTTCACATACAATTATTTTGAAGTGCAGTTATTATGTAGAGAAATGCAGCAGCCATTTTGCACAGAGGAAGTTCCAGCAAATAGCAATGAAATGAATAATCAGTTAATTTATTATTGGTGGTGTTGATTGAGAAAGGAATGTTGGTCAGGACATTAAAAGAACTCTCTGCTCTTGCTCAAATAGTACATTAGGACCTTTAACATCCACCTGAACCTCCAGCAGAGGCAGGTAAGACCTCAGTTTAACGCTTCATCTGATAATCATAACACTCAGTACCACATTAGAGAGTAAGCCTGCTTTATGTACTCAAGTCCTGGAGCTGGGCTCAAATCTACAACCTTTTAACGCAGAGGCAAGAGTGCTATTAATTAATGCAAAATGGCAACTATATTAATACAAAATTAGGGTCTGAATGTTTCAACATTTGCCGCCAGGATTGGAATATTAGCATGGAAGTCTCTTGTACTGACAGGAGTAGGGTCTCTGTTGAAGCCACACTTCAAAGAGGCTATCAGAAATGTACATATAATGTAACAATGCCCATGATTTTCTCATCTGTAGCAGTCCATCAGACCACATCACCATAGGGTGTTGAGATTGGGAGGAGCTCCATTTTCTTTCACATAACGATGTGATGTCAAGATGCCACCAGGAACGCAGAGACTTGAGACAGCACTGAAGAAATGAGGAAAATGGATTGCTACTTTTAAAAATGGGATTTTGTTATCCTTTTATAGTTTAGGGCACTATTTCCTAAATAAGGACCAACCAATCTAAAGCTCCATGAGTGCAAACCCTGAGCAAGATATGTTCTTTTTTTTATTCATTGAGAGTCTAAGGTGAAAATCTGAGGTCAGAAGGAGACCAGCAAGATTGAATGAGGTGATGAGATAAATCAAGAAGTAGGAGTTGGGTGATTCCAAGCTTGGGTTTGAAAGGCAGTAGATTGTAGAAGGAAAGGTAGACCGAGGGAATTAAAGCACTTTATAGTTTTGAGGTCCAGGGAAAGAATGCGTTGAAGTAGGAAATGGTGCAATGAGAATTGATTTCACAGCAGCATGGAGGATGAGCATATAATCTGGAACATTTAAAACTCAGGAAGAGCAAGAGAAGAAAGTTCAGAAGAGCAACGACTATAGTAGTATTGAAAATACAGAGCTAGGAAAGGATGCAAGAGAGTTATTTGAATCAAGAGGTGAAAGAGCATCATCTATCAGAAGATCACGTGGGGGTTACGGAAAGTAGGTAAAACCATGAGGGTAGAGGCCACAATGAAGCTACAGTGGAGGTTCTGGACCTTTTTGGAAGAGATTGAAAAACTGCTTAAAGTTAAAGGTAAAGAATAAAGTATGAGGCATATTGCGGCCTCTGGCAGATTCTAGGCTGGCACAGGAGGATAGCTGGTAGCAGATGGCTTTAATTAGATATCTGTTCCCCGTGCCAGCACTCCTTCGCTGGAGGCTGTACAGCAACCTTAGAAACTCCATCATTGGCAAAGACAGTTTCAAATTCAACAATGCTCTTAACATGTGGCACTAGATCTGGGACTTGTGCCTGTTGACTAGCTCAACCTGAATTTGCATAGTGATTAATCTATCTGCTAATGCTGAGTGGGACTAAGAGCAGATGGCAACCTTTCAGATCGATGATGTAGTGTCCTTCAGACCTACCTGAGGGTCAGCTACAATGGGAAATAGAATTTCCAATCAGCGCTGTTCTTGTGAACGTGCAATGTTCTTGTTCCTGCCTGCGTTATCGATTAACACCTACGTTAAAATAACGCAGAGAGGAATTCTGAATGAGCATTGGAGGGATCTATTTGATAAAAGTCTTGGTTAAAAATTCCACCCTGCAGGAAAATATGCTGCCCCTTCAACAATGCAGGTACTGTATCTGTGTCTCATCTTGTGCCCCCTTGGATAATGCCAGCATTCTTTCCCTGGACCGCAAAACTATAGAGTGCTTTATTTCCCTCGGTCTTCCTTTTCTTCTACAACCTATGGCCTTTGAAACCTGAGCTTGGAATCACCCAACTCCTGCTTGATTTATCTCATCACCTTCATCATCGTCGCTGGGTCAAAATCCTGGAACTCCCTCCCCAACAGCACTGTGTGAGTACCTTCACCACACAGACTGCAGCGGTTTGAGAAGGCGGCTCACCACCATCTTCTCAAGGGCAACTAGAGAGGGGCAATAAATGCTGGCCTTGCCAGCGACGCCCACATCCCGTGAATGAATAAGAAAAAGGTCCCTCAAACTATGCTGTCCCCTTGTGCACACTTGGATAATATTAAACTGTGCTGCTCTGCTGTGCCCTCTGAGGAGTGCAGGTCCCTTAAACTGTGCTACACCCTTGTGCCCTGCAGCTTCTGGACATATATTACACTGTTGCAACCTCCTTGTAGTTCTTTATTCCGGTGCATAGATTTAGACTTGCTGCAGTACCAAGATCACACCACTTCTGTCTAGTGTCTCTCAGATTCACTTTCTGCTCATTGAATCTGGATTACTTGCTTTATTCTTTGCTCAAGTGGACCATTTTCTGGTCAGCTCTAATTTGATTACTTTTAGGGGTCAGAAGTCTCATAACCAACTTATTCAGGTGCTTCACTGTGGCGCTAACTATTAAATAATTGTCCGATAATTGGATGGTTTAATATTTTTCCAAAAGTAAATTGAAACACAGAGCAGCTGAAAATGGCACAGGATCAGTTTAGGACCTTAGGAAAGAAGCACAAGAACGTACAGGACCAGGAAAGGCTACTGATGTTATCTGGCCAGCCCTGAGGTTTGAGATGGTGAGAGAGAATGAGTTAATGGTACAATGGATCTTGATTTCAACAGAGTGAGAGTGCGAGAGAAGAAAACGCCTATAGGATGGAGCTTAAAAGGATAAGAAAAATAAGTGCACCCTTCACCTTTTAAGCTTCAAAATTACCATTGATCTGAAAATTTGTAAAATGTATCAAAATAGTTTCCTGGGTTCACAGGTCGAGAGGGGATTAGTCTGAAGGGCCTTGTTAGACCATGTTACCATGATTCCATGCTTGGCAGGCCTTATGCATTACAGAAAGAAGTAGATGAGTGGGCAGCAGATTGCTGCTGCATCAATTATTCCCTCTGTGTACAGGCTACAACAGCACTAATAATATAAGCAGTTGTTACATTTTATTGTGCATGCAAACCCCCTGAGATGAGAGTGCTTTATAGAGTCGGGGCTGATTCTGTCATTAACACTGTGAAGTTTGCAAGCAGAAGTGAAGATGGCATTAGAAAGTAAGAGAATAATTACAATCTGGAACAAAATCGAGGAGTTTGGATGGTTTATATATAGAATAATGGATACACAGGTTGAGTTACAAGCTGAAAACTAATCAAGGGATGTGGACAGTTTATATATATATATAGAATAACGGATACTTTGGAGTAAATTAGAGTGGAATTTAATCAAGGGTTCAGATGGTTTATGTGTAGAATAGCAGATGCCCATTGCAAAAACATAGCATGCTATTAAGTCACCTGGCATCATGTTATATAAATAACACATGTAGCATTGAAAATTAATTCCTTGTGCCTGGGGCGTTTCCACATTTAAAATGCTGAAATTTTACCCAGTGGTACTTAGAGAGAATTCATCTGATCAAATAAAGATAGTCAGCTCTCACTGAGGAGGAGTCCACTGTTATGTGCTGAAGTTGCAGAACAGAGACTGGGAGTACAAATTATTGTGCAGCAACACTATAAATGCATTTGTGAAGATTTCCTGTGTTTCATACGTCCATTGAAATCATCAGTGTGTTCTTTTAGCCCTAGGGATGTCCGAGGTAGATTCTTTACTCAGAGAGTGGTTGGGGTGTGGAATGGACTGCCTGCCGTGATAGTGGAGTCGGACACTTTAGGAACTTTCAAGCGGTTATTGGATAAGCACATGGAGCACACCAGAGTGATAGGGAGTGTGATAGCTTGATCTTGGTCTCGGACAATGCTCGGCACAACATCGAGGGCCGAAGGGCCTGTACTGTGCTGTACTGTTCTATGTTCTATGTTCTAAAGGTGGCTGATGTGCAATTTCTTGCTCCCTGGCAATAAGATTTATCGAGAAACCTAGGTGTAGGATCATGGCCCAAAGTGTAGAACACCACCAAGGACCAAGGATGAAGAACATAAGAATTAAAAGCAGGAGTCGGCCATTTGGCCCCTCGAGCCTGCTCCGCCATTCAATAAGATCATGGCTGATCTTCGACCTTGACTCCACTTTCCTGCACTATCCCCATATCCCTTGATTCCCCTAGAGTCCAAAATTCTGTCTATCTCAGCCTTGAATATACTCAACGATTCAGCATCCACAACCCTCTGGTGTAGAGAATTCCAAAGATTCACAACCCTCTGAGTGAAGAAATTCCTCCTCATCTCAGTCTTAAATGGCCGACCCCTTATCCTGAGACAGCGCCCTCTAGTTCTAGACTCTGCAGCCAGGGGAAACAACCTCTCAGCACCGACCCTGTCAATCCCCCTCAGAATCTTATATGTTTCAATGAGATCACCTCTCATTCTTCTAAACTCCAGAGAGTATAGGCCCATTCTACACAATCTCTCATCATAGGACAGCCCTCTCATCCCAAGAATCAATCTAGTGAACCTTAGTTGCACCTCCAAGAAGGCAAGTACATCCTTCCTTAGATAAGGAGACCAAACCTGTGCACAGTACTACCAGGTGTGGTCTCACCAAAGCAAAGAGTAGGAGCAAAGACAAGGTAAATAAAGGAGTTGTTAGCTGACACCAAGCTTAAGTTTTAAATGCATGTAGATTGTAGGAGGAAGGAAAAAATAAGGGAGGTGAGGCGTTCAGTGATTTTGAGGTCCTGAGAACGAGTGAGTTGGAACAGGAGGTGGTACGATGAGTCTTGATTTCAACACAGTAAAATCAATGGAATGAAAGTCAGGCGGGCGATCTATTCTATCACATTACCCCCCTCGGCAGCGAAGATGGAAATCTTACTCATTGAGATAAAAAGTAGTACTTGGTATAAAAGATGACCCTGAACGTTTTGGAAGCACTTTAGAAATGAAGGAGATGTGGGAGTTCCATTTGCAATCGGAGGCGACAGTGTGCCCGCGAAGACCAAGTGAAACAGGATTCTGCATCACAGAAACCATGGAGGCTCAGAGCTAACTTCTGAGGAAAGGCACTTTGTGTACAAGTAATTTAAAGATGACTGAAGATTAAAGCTAGAAATGGTAAGAGATCTCAATGACAGCTGGAGACACATCCTCCTCCTCCAATGGTGACAAGAAGCAACCTCACTTTGTATTCCTGGAATTACATGTCATAGGTTTATCACCAAACAGTGGCTGAATAACTCAAGCTGATGAATTAACAAGGTTCCGAGACCTCACGGCCTCCCGTTTTTATGTGGTGAAATAAACAGGATGAATAGTTTTCTGTTAATGGGCTTGGGCGGTGAAGGCACTCATATATAAATAACTAGCAAATCAAACACGAGTTTGCCTTCACGTTGACAATAAATGTTTAATAAATGATCACATTCTTTCCTACCAATTCAGACTGAGATCTAAATGTTTCAAAACATTTCCATTCATTATCCAGACCCTAACTTGTCTGCAGTAATGTATTTGTGCAGTTATGGCTCCCCCTCCCTCCCATCAGCCTATTTCTGGCACTGGTTCATTTGAAGAAAAATCTTCTTGGGTGGTGAATGATGCTAATATCTGCTGCACATCTCTAGCTGCCCATAAAAGGTGATAGTAGACTTTTTCCTTGAACTTCCGCAGTGCTTCTGGTGATGGTGTTAGGTCGGCAATTCCAGCATATTGCTATATGTCCAAGTCAGAATGGAGGTGATGGTGTTCCCACAACATTGCCGCACTTGTCCTTCTTTCTAGTAAAAGTCATGAGAGAGGGAGGTGCTGTTGAAGTAACCTTGGTCAGTGGCTTTAGAGCATCCTACAGATAGTATCGAGTGGAATCTTCATCGTCGCTCGGTCAAAATCCTGGCACTCCTTACCTCACAGCCTGTGGGAGTACCTTCACCTCACAGACTGCAGTGATAATGGAGCAGGTAGATATTGGTTTCAGTGGCACAGGCACCAATCAAGTGATCTGTTATGTTCTGGATGGCATTCAGCTTCGTGAGTGTTGTTGTCGCTGCACCCATCCAGGCAAGTGGTGAGTATTCCATCACACTACCGAAGTGTCAACTTGGCTCAGTTAGTAGCACACTTGTCCCTGATTCAGAAGGTCGTAGGTTCAAGATCCATCTCAGGGATTTGAGCACATAATCCAGGCTGATACTCCAGTGCAGTACTGAGGGAGTGCTGCACTGTTAGAGGTGCTGTCTTTAATTCTTGTTAGGTAAGAGTACCAAAGGATATGGAGCAAAGGTGGGTTTATAGGGTTGAGGTACAGATCAGCCATGATCAGTGGCTCCATTAGATACATGGTCAGAGGCTGGGTATTCTGCGGCGAGTGACTCACCTCCTGACTCCCCAAAACCTTTCCACCATCTACAAGGCACAAGTCACGAGTGTGATGGAATACTCTCCACTTGCCTGGATGAGTGCAGCTCCAACAGCACTCAAGAAGCTCGACACCATCCAGGACAAAGCAGCCCGCTTGATTGGCACCCCAACCACCACCTTAAACATTCACTCCCTCCACCACCGGCGTACCGTGGCTGCAGTGTGTACCATCTAAAGGTGCACTGCAGCAACTCACCAAGGCTACGTCGACAGCACCTCCCAAACCCGTGACCTCTATCACCTAGAAGGACAAGGGCAGCAGGCACATGGGAGCACCACCACCTCCAAGTTCCCGTCCAAGTCACACACCATCATGACTTGGAAATATATCGCAGTTCCTTCATCGTCGCTGGGTCAAAATCCTGGAACTCCCACCCTAACAGCACTGTGGGAGTACCTTCAACACACGGACTGCAGCGGTTCAAGAAGGTGGCTCACCACCACCTTCTCGAGGGCAATTAGGGATGGGCAATAAATGCTGGCCTTGCCAGCAACGGCCACATCCCGTGAATAACTAAAAAAAATCAAATTGAATGGTGGAACAGGCTCGAGAGGCTGAATGGCCTACTCCTGTTCCTATGATTTGAGCATTGTAGATGGTGGAGAGACTTTGAGCGGTCAGGAGATGAGCTACTCATTGGTGGTTAACCAGCCTCTGCCCTACTCTTGTAGCCATGGGTGACTCAGTTCAGCTTCGAGTCAATGTTGACCTCTAAGATGTTGATGGTGCCATAATTGTACTGTCATTGAAGGTCAGGGACAGATGATTGGGCGTTTTCTCATTGGAGATGGTCATTGCTTGGGCCTTGTGTGGCACAAATCTTAACTACCGCTTGTCAATCCGACCTTGAATGTTGACCAGGTCCTGCTGTAGGCTGGGACAGGCAGCTCAATTATCAGTGGAGATGCAAATCGAGCTGAGCCCTAGAATCCTCAGCGGGCAACCCCACTCCTGACCTTAGGATGGAGGGAAAATCATTGATAAGACAGCTGAAGATGGTTGTGCTGATGACAGCTTGGATAAGGAATTGGCTTAAGGACAGAAAACAGCGAATTGTGGTAAATGGCTGTTTTTCAGACTGGAGGATGGTAGACAGTGGTGTTCCCCAAGGGTCAGTGCTGGGGCCACTGCTTTTTTTGATATATATAAATGACCTGGATATTGGGATACAGAGTAGAATTTCTAAATTTGCCGATGACACCAAACTTGGGGGTGTGGCAAACAGTGATGATGATACTAATCGACTGCAACAGGACATAGAAAGGCTAGCAGAATGGGCAGACAAGTGACAGATGGAATTTAATACAGAGACGTGTGAGGTGATGCATTTTGGCAGAAGGAACAGGGAGAGGCAATATACACTTAATGGCACAGTTTTAAAGAGTGTGCAGGGACAGAGGGACCTGGGAGTTAATGTGCATAGGTCCCTGAAGGTGGCAGGACATATTGAGAGAGTGGTTAACAAAGCATATGGGATCTTGGGTTCATAAATAGAGGAATTGAGTACAAAAGTAGAGAAGTTATGCTGAACCTTTATAAAGTGCTGGTTAGGCCACAATTGGAGTATTGCGTCCAGTTCTGGTCACCACACTGTAGGAAGGATGTGAAGGCCCTTGAGAGGGTGCAGAGGAGATTTACCAGAATGGTTCCGGGGATGGGGGACCTTAGCTACAAGGACAGGTTGGAGAAGCTGGATTTGTTTTCATTATGGACACAAGAGCTGACTGCCAGAGGAGGGATGAAAGTAGCTGCTTTTCACAACAACCAAGGAGCCCGAGCGAAACGGAGGTCAATGGGAGTCACGGCGAAACCCTCCAATGGCTGGCATCGTACATGACAGAAAAGAAGATTGCCAAAGTTGTTGGGGGCCAATCATTGCGGAACCAGGACCTCGCTACAAGAATTCCTCAGGGACGTCATAGAGTCATAACGGCACAGAAGGAGGCCATTCGGCCCATTGAGTCCGCGCCGGCTCTCTGTGGAGCAATCCAGTCAGTCCCATTCCCCCGCTCTATCCCCATAGCCCTGCAAGTTTATTTCCCTCAAGTGCCCATCCAGTCTCCCCTTGAAAACATTGAGTGTCTCCGCTTCCACCACTTCCGTTGGCAGCGAGTTCCAGGTCGTTACCACATGCTGCGTAAAAAAGTTTTTCCTCACATCCCCCCTGTATCTCTTGCCCAAAACCTTAAATCTGTGTCCCCTAGTCCTTGTACCATCAACTCGTGGGAACAGCCTTTTATCCTCTAGCCTATCCAAACCCATCATAATCTTGTACACTTCTATCAAATCACCCCTCAACCTCCTTTGCTCTAATGAAAACAAATCCAGCTTCTCCAACCTGTCCTTGTTGCTGACATCCCCCATCCCCGGAACCATTCTGGTAAATCTCCTCTGCACCCTCTCAAGGGTCTTCACATCCTTCCTAAAGTCTGGTGACCAGAACTGGATGCAATACTCCAGTTGTGACCTAACCAGTGCTTTATAAAGGTTCAGCATAACTTCTCTACTTTTGAACTCAATGGCCCAAAATTTAGTGTCTCTACGCGAGAGTACGCACTGCGTACTCTCGCGTATTCTGTCACCAATTGCCGGTTTTCTGCATGCACTGCGCATGCGCTGAAAACCGGCACTTGGTGATTTCAAAAGGGGGCGGTTCCTAAGTGAACCGCGTGCGCGCTACAGGCTGCGCGCACGCAGTGCACTTAATGCTTTGAACGTGCAGGTAAGTATGGAAGATTTTGCACATAAAGAAAGGAGGCGTAAGACCCTCTTTTAACAAGGTAAGTAGTTAATTAAGTATTATTTTGAATTTTTTTCAACAGGTATATCTTTTTTAGAGACTTTAAAGAAAGGTAAGTTTATTTTTATAACTTTTTAAAAGATTTTAAATTTTTTCAAAAATTTAATTTTTTGTTTAAAGTGGTTAATTTATTTAACTATACTTATTTTATTAATGTGATTTAAAAAAAAAATTTAATTGAGGTTTAGCTGTTCTTTTGGTGGGGGGGGGGTATAGATTCATAGCTTTCACAGCCCTTGCTCTGAAAACTATGAATGAAAGATGGTGTGCTGCCATTGGCTGTAACTGAATCACGTGATCCCACAGCTCGCACGAATTAACTGCGTCTGTGGGATACGGAAGCACTGCACAGCTGCTGTCTAGAAAATCAAGTTCGTGCGAGCTCGGAATGAAAAGGCAGGCGCGCAGTGAGATATCGCGGGGAAGCCTTACCCCCGCACGAAGGCTCCGTCTTTAATTTCTGGGCCAATACCTCTGTGATGAGGTCTGGAGCTGAGTAGTTCTGGTGGAAGTTGAACTGAGTGTCAGTGAACATGTTATTGGCAAATAGTTGTTGCTATATGGTACTACTGATTACTTCTTCCATCATTTTGCTGCAAAATAAACTTTTTCTCTTTATCTTTTTCCCCTCCTCTCCTAAAGAAGCTGACTCACCCTGGCTACAGTCCTGTCGGCACTGCCTACTCTCCAGTAGTCATCAAGGGGCTAAGTGTGCATCTAGACAGTGAGTGTTAGCAGGCTATTTCACCACACAGGAACATCACAGGATCACCCAATTCTGCCTTCACCTGGCAGTCCTGCACATGCATTTCCCAGCAGACGTCACGATGGTGTGAGAGTGAAATGAGCTTGGGCAGTGCGAGTCTAATGCGTGGAGGATGTTCCACAGCTGTGCACTTCTCTGCAGGAGTCACCGAACGGGAATCAAGGGCAGGAACCCTTGCTGATTTTCCCGGAGTTGTGTGGCCACCAGCAGCTCTCTGCTGCTGGCAAAAGTGGCTATTTTTCACGTGTGAAACTAAACCATGAACGGCAGTAGACTGACCCTACATGGAGGGATTCACAAGCACAAACCTGTTCTTGTCCAACATCCACACACAGTCAGATTCCAGCAGGAGTGACTAGAACAATGGTCAGGAGTGGAAACCCTTGGTGATTTTTTTTTCCTCCAGAGGCCAGGGGGCACTGTGGTCAATTGTACCAACTGCCCCCATCTGAGAGCAGCAAACTCATCAAAGGCTCGGGATTAAAAATGGGACCTTCCTGTCCGCACTTACCAGGAAAGCCGCAGAATGTGGAGAATGTCCTTGAGTGGAGTGTGTTAATTAATCCCAACCGATTGTACGAAGACAATCCCAAGGCTTTCACACTGCTTGTTTGAAGGACCCTTCATTTGTAAAATAAGGAATAATTGTGACAAACCTGATTTATTAGCAACGTGAATGACAGCACTTCTCGCTCATTAGGCTGGAAAACCATTAAACACCGGCTCCCCTGAGGGGCAGAATGATTCTGAAATCTACAATGAAATGCTAATCTCTGTCAATCCACTAAATTCATTACTTAACAAGGGGATTGGAAAGAAACCCTTTATATTGTTAACTAATTCTCCATTATATTTTATTTTTGCACAAATGAAAACATGAAAGGCTGTCAGTCCCGTCTTATCTTTCAGGGAGGTTGAAGCAGATATAACCTTGACTTCAGAATCCAGATGGGGGACAGAGTTCCAGACTTCACCCTTTGTGTGAAGAAGTGCTTCCAGACATCACCCCTGAACAGCCTAGCTCTAATGTTAAGGTTATGGCCCCTTGTTCTGGACTCCCTCCATCATGCCACCCTCTACCCCCACCCCCCCACCCCAGCCAAAGGAAATAGTTTCACTCTATCTACCCTATCAAATCCTTTTAATTTTTTTAATTTGTTCCTGGGATGTGGGCATCACTGGCAAGGCCAGCATTTATTGCCCATTCCTAATTGCCCTTGAGAAGCTGGTGGTGAGCCGCCTTCTTGAACCGCTGCAGTCCGTGTGGTGAAGGTACTCCCACAGTGCTGTTAGGGAGGGAGTTCCAGGATTTTGACCCGGCGACGATGAAGGAACAGCCGATATATTTCTAAGTCAGGATGGTGTGTGACTTGGAGGGGAACTTGGAGGTGGTGGTGTTCCCAGGCGCCTGCTGCCCATGTCCTTCTAGGTGGAAGAGGTCGTGGGTTTGGGAGGTGCTGTCGAAGAAGCCTTGCTGAGTTGCTGCAGTGCATCTTGTAGATTATTCATATTAAACACCTCAATTATATTAGCCCTTAATCTTCTTTACTCATGCATTTTCAGCTTTTATTACAGATTTCCAGCATTTTATGTTTTTATATCCAAAATGTGAATTTCTTGGCTTGTTTAGTTCCCCCTCCGTTCTTGCTGTTTTGTTTTCAGTTTCGGCTGTGTGTTGGATTATGACGGTAGCTTCCTGCGGTCAGATGGTGTGATTTGACCGGCACTGATGCCAGGTTTCATTTTACTGAACGATACATCGCGAAATCGCAGCTTCACACAGCACGACTCTGGCCTTCCTCCAGCTGCCCTGTGCTAACTTCACAAGGGTCTTCACCGTTCAGTTGCAATTCGGACCCGGCCCAGTTTGTTTTTAATTGTGTTTTATTGCTCATCAGGTCCATTTGGAGACACTCATCTTGTGTTTTACAGCAATTCGATTCATTTAGGGATATCACAGAGGGGTTTTCTCACGGGTATGAGACAGATATTAAATAACTACTCCCACAAGGCTGCCTTGTATTCAATTTTCTGTTATCCACAAGGTTATAATTTAAGATTTATTAGGTGAATATATAAAGAACGGTTGAATTATCAAAGCTTTCAGCTCTGCGCTCAGTTAAAATGGTGTACATGAGGGAGAAAGGAATAGAAGGATATGCTCATAGGGTGAGATGACGTAAGGTGGGGAAGAGGCTCGTGTGGAGCATAAACACTGGCATAGGCCAGTTGGACTGAATAGCCTGTTTCTGTCCTGTAAATTCTATGTAATGCAGTCTACTAACAAGATTTTTAGTTGTAACAATCTGCTAATTCATGCTTTAAACTTTTTGTTTCTTGAGAAACCATGGTGACACCAAGGCTCATAGTGTTGAACACCACAGGGGTAATGTTAAGAACATAAGAATTAGGAACAGGGGTAGGCCATACAACCCCTCAAGCCTGCTCCGCCATTCAATAAGATCATGGCTGATCTTCTACCTCAACTCCACTTTCCCGCCCGATCCCCATAGCTCTTGATTCCCCTAGAGTCCAAAAATCTATCTATCTCAGCCTTGAATATACTCAAAGACTCAGGATTCACAGCCCTCTGAGTGAAGAAATTCCTCCTCATCTCAGTCTTAAATGGCTGACCCCTTATCCTGAGACTGTGTCCCCTAGTTCTAGACTCTCCAGCCAGGGGAAACAACCTCTCAGTATCTACCCTGCCAATCCCCCTCAGAATCTTATATGTTTCAATGAGATCACCTCTCATTCTTCTAAATTCCAGAGAGTATAGGCCCAATCTACTCAATATTTCCTCATAGGACAACCCTCTCATCACAGGGATCAATCTTGTGAACCTAACTTTGGGTGATGGTGTAAATGGGCCGATATCGAATTAGCCGCTCATTGTACACCACGCCTGATTTGTCTTTCCATTGAAGTCAACAGAAGGGAAAATGGGATGGGCTGTAAATTGGGTGGACAGTTCAATATCATCCATCGTACACCAATGCCCACAGTTAAAATTGCCCCCAATAAAGCTGGAGAGAAACAAGATCAATCAGGAAATGATTAGCTGATTCCAAACTTAATTTTCAAAGCCTTCAGTTTGCAAGAAGAAAGATAGACTGAAGGAAGCGAGGATTTGCACAGGTTCGAGGCCGTATTAAAGAATGAGCAGGAGACATGCTATAAGAGTCTTACATTCAACACTGGGTGAGGATGTGGGGAGGATGAAGCATTTTTAGGACAGCATATTTTGAGCTTAGAAGGCACTAGAGGAAAGTTGAGAACAGCAATCAGCAAAGCAGTATCAATAAAATAGAGACAAGATCGTAACATACAGATAGGGGTGGATTAACGCACAGGCCTGTGCGGCCCGTACCCAGGGGCTCCGGTCAAATGTGGGACCTCAGGTAAAGCTCACCATAACGCAGAAAAGCTGCATACAATCGCTGGATCAAAATATTCTAGTGTTTAAAAATAATGTCAGGGGAGGCAGAGATTGTGTTTTAATGAATTGGGGGAGGGGGTAGTGCGAAGGGGCCACATATGGTTCCCATGGCCCCAAGAATTCTTAATACAGCTCTTTCAGGAATCTGGAGCAAATTGATGCCTGTGGAATAGAATCACCAGTAAGAGTGGATAAGATTGGATGATGAATGGAGGAGGCCAATCTTTTTTCCCGATTACAAAAACTTTACATTTTTCTTCTTTAACTAATTATACGTTACTTTTTCAAATACAAGAGAAAAGAAATACTTGCATTTCTATAGCGCCTTTCATGACCTCAGGATGTCCCAAAACGCTTTACAGTCAATTAAGTCCTTTTTTGAAGTGTAGTCACTGTTGTAATGTAGGAAACGCAGCAGCCAATTTGTGCACAGCAAGCTCCCACAAACAGCAATGTGATAATGACCAGATCATCTGTTTTACCGATGTTGATCGAGGGATAAATATTGGCCAGGACACCGGGGAGAACTCCTCTGCTCCTCTTCGAAATAATGGCTGTTGGATCTTTGACGTCCACCTGGGAGAGCAGACGGGGCCTCGGTTTAACGTCTCATCTGAAAGACTGCACCGCCGACAGTGCAGCACTCCCTCAGTACTGCACTGGGAGTGTCAGCCTAGATTTTTGTGCTCAAGTCTCTAGAGTGGGATGTGAACCTTCTGACTCAGATGCGAGAGTGCTACCAAATGCTGTCGTCAACATAGCCTCGATCGGCACTTGTGGCAAAATGTTCCACACTCTTTTTGTGAGCAAATTCTCTTCTAATCTCCCTCTTTATGTACCTAGTACTTAGCTTGAGATCGTGGCCTCCTGTCTTCACTTTACCCACCAACACACCTCTGCCAAATTCCCTCTCAGTTTTAGGTAATTCAGCTCTAGTTGCTCTAGCCTTTTCTTAGAAACTCATACCAAACATCCAGTTTAAATGGTATAGGATACATGGTACATTAGAGAATGGCTGGGGTTGCAGACGATTCTGGGGAGTGATTCCAAGGAGCCACAGTGGTGATGTTGTGTAGTGCTGTGCTCCCCTACCTTGTTGTGCCACCTCACCAGTTGTACCTGATTACAGTGTTACAGTGTATTAACAACGGAAAGTGTCCCATTACACTGGCATCCTTCACCTTAATGATCACTAAATTTACAACCAAAATAAAGTATACAGGATAACATAAATTGTGTATATTAGACTCTAGTTTGCCAAGGCATATCTAATTCTCTACAGGATCAGCAGATTTTACTCCCCAGGGTTTGAGTAAATGCCTTTGATTCTCCGCTGTCTCAAACTATTAACTGAACTGTGTCTTAAATTCCCCAGACAGAAATACTCCTGCTGCCCTCAACATTTCCCTTTCAATGGCAGCAAACCTTTACTGAGCTGCAGCGAGGAACATCAACTAAACACTGCTCCGTTGCCGAGGACTGTCTGCGGTTTGTGTCAGATTATTAAAGAGCCTTCAACAGGGCTAGAAATATTTAGGACGCATTTGTTACCTGTGGCAACCATCAGCCTAATTTTTACTGACGGCAGCTGTCATGCTTATTATCGCAGGCCTCGAGGGTGGCCAGGAGTTTGGAAGTTCTCAGTCCTTGTAATAGCTTTTGTCCCTCAGGCTGAAAGAAAAGCTGATTAGCAACCTTTCCATCATCTGTTTAATTGTATAAAATGAGGAGACTTTACATTCTGTAATTATTTTGACTTCAAATTTATTTTTGTGAGAGACAGGGACCTATATTGAGTGCTGGGGGCGCGAAGAGAAAGAGAGAGATAAAATGAGAGGCACATAATGAGCACTGGGAGGTGAGAGGGAGAAACAAATAGAGAAAAGAACTGAAAGACACAAAAGGAGAGACAGCCGCTGAAATTCTGATCGGGGCAAGGCGTAAGTGGGACGGATCTCCGGTCGGGGAACCAGAAAATTGAGCGGAATCTCTATCCTTAGGAAAAATTCCAGTCGGGAGCTGTAGGATTTCTGCCCAGTACGCTCTTGGTAAGCCTCAACAGAATGTCTGCTGTCTTTTAGACCGGCCCAGACCCTCAGCAGGCAATGGTAATCAAACCCTTGAGGGGATCTATTACCTTGACCAGGTGCACTGATGGCTCTGAGAGGAAAATTTGTACCTATCCCAGGCCTCTTCCCGCCCTTGGAGCGCCATCAATTTTTTTTGACCTCTGTCAGACCACTGCAGTTGGGTCAATGATCCCACTTTAGAATCCAAGGACAGCGGGGGGGCGGGGGGGGGGGGGTGGTGGGGGGGGGGGATTGTCCTATGACGAGAGATTGAGGAGACTAGGCCTATATTCCCTAGAGTTTAGAAGAATGAGAGGTGATCTCATTGAAACATATAAAATTCTTACAGAGCTTGACAGGGTAGCTGCTGAGAGGATCTTTCCCCCGGGCTGAGGAGTCTAGAACCAGGGGTCACAGTCTCAGGATAAGGGGTCGGCCATTTAGGACTGAGATGAGGAGAAGTATCTTCACTCAGAGGGTTGTGAATCTTTGGAATTCTCCACCCCAGATGGCTGTGGATGCTGAGTTGTTGAGTATATTTAAGACAGAGATCGATAGAGTTTTGGATACTAAGGGAACCAAGGGATAAGTGAATAGTGCGGGAAGGTGGAGTTGAGGTCGAAGATCAGCGTGATCTTATTGAATGGCGGAGCAGGCTTGAAGGGCCGAATGGCCTATTCCTCCGATTTCTTATGTTCTTATACTCAGAGGAACACTGTTATACTCGGAGGAAAAAGGTGACTTTGGACCTATGGTTCGCAAAGCTCTCCATTACTGGGGTTTACCTCGTGTCATGTCTCGGTCTGTTGTAGACTGACAGAGATTGATTGCTGTGATTGGTCAACAACTCCCTTAACATTGTATCGTGCAACTACCTGGATGGTAGAAGGCGATGTAGATAAACTTTGGACTTTTTTCGACTATCAATTCCTATATTTCTATATAACGAAGCGTGTAGGGCCACAAGGATATTGATGGAACATACCATTGGGATACCCAAGGCCCACTTCAGGTGCTTGGACTTGTCTGTGAGAACACACCAATACAGTGCAGCCAAGGTCTTTCAGATCATTGTTGCACACTGCATGTTGCATCACTTTATCATCCAAAACAGACTCCGGATGAGGAAGAGGAAGGTGGCTAAGAACTGCAAGCTCAGCAGCCAGATGATTCCTCAACTGAGGAGGATCTCTCTTGCAAGAACCATTTGCCAGCTGCCAGGCACTTAAAGGCAGAGCTCATTAGATAACGCTTTAGTTTAATCATTACTATGCCCACTGCAGATGCAGTTATTCCTTCAGGGCCTCCTTTTGACGCATCACAACAGACGTTCATATCCTGCTCCTTCCTATTTACTGCACAACCACCACAGCAAACATGTCCTGCCTCCTGTTACTGTGTCTAACTAGCATTCATTCATCAGAAAATTCAAATTGCGCTGATCACCTCACTGAAAATCAGCCCTGATTGGAATGAAACTTTGCCACCATTCTACATTATTTCAGTGAGTGAGTGGTCAATCTATGGAACAGGCTGCATGGGGAGACGCTGGAAGCTGATAGTATTGATTCTTTCAAATGCAAATTAGATCGATTTAATTTGGAAAATAACATTTTGGGATATGGTGTATGAGTAATTTGATACATGACATAGTGTTATATCGAGTCTGCAGCACAGAAACACCCAACTGGTCCGTGCCGGTGTTTATGCTCCACACGAGTCTCCTCCCACCCTCTTCATCTCACCCTATCAGCATATCCTTCTATTCCTTTTTCCCTCATGTACATATCTAGCTTCCCCTTAAATGCATCTAATTTGCCTCAACTACTCCCTGTGGTAGCGTGTTCCACATTCTTCCCACTCTGGGTAAAGAAGTTCTCCTGAATTCCTTACGATAGCAAAATACTGCGGATGCTGGAAATCCGAAATAACTGATGAAAGGTCATCGACCTGAAACGTTAACTCTCTTTCTCTCTCCACGGATGCTGCCTGGCCTGCTGAGTTTTTCCAGCGTTTTCTGTTGTTACTCCTGAATTCCTTATTGGATTTATTAGTGAATATCTTATATTTATGCCCTTTAATTTTGGACTCCCTCACAAGTGGAAACATTTTCTCCATGTCTATCCTACCAAACCCTTTCATTATCTTAAAGGCCTCTATCAGGTCACCCCCTCAGCCTTCTCTTTTCTAGAGAAAAGAGACCCAGCCTGATCAGTCTTTCCTGATAGTTATAGATTCTCAGTTCTGGTAGTATCCTTGTGAATCTTCTTTGCACCTTTTCCAATGCCTCTATATCCTTTTATAACACGGAGACCATAAGTGTGTACAGTACTCCAAGGTCTAACCAAGTTTAAAACATAATACAAGTTTAACATAACTTCTCAGCTTTTTAATTCTTTCCCTATGTGAAATAAACCCTCGTGCTTGGTTTGCTGTTTTTTATGGCCTTATTAATCTGCGTCGCTACTTTTAGTGATTTGTGCATCTGTACCCCCAGATCCCTTTGCTCCTCTACCCCATTTAGACTCTTATTATCCAAGCAGTGTGTGGGGAGTGCAGCGTGCTCAGGAGAAACAGGTGACTTTTGACCTGTGGTTCCCAAAGCTCTCCACCACTGGGGGTTTTCCTCGCCTCATGTCTGGGTCTGTTGTAGACTGAAATAACAACAGAAAGCGCTGGAAAAACTCAGCAGGCCAGGCAACATCCGTGGAGAGAGAAACAGAGTTAACGTTTCAGGTCGAAGACCCTTCGTCAGAACTGATTGACAGACTGATTGATAGAGATTGATGGCTGTGATTAGTCAACAACTCCATGATCGTTGTATCAGGCGACTACCAGGATGGTAGAAGGCGAACTAGATGGACCGTGATCTTTTTTCATCTAGCAATTCCTGTGTTCCTGTGTACTGTTTCTTGCCATGATGATGCCTATAGTCGTGTTCCCATCGAGCCTAGTCTCCTACATCTTCCTTACACTCCATCTGACAGGAGGTCATAAGGTGGTGTGATCGGTGCTTTCCAATGTAGGTGTGTGTATATGTGTACTTGTACGTAAGTGTGTGTGTGTGTATGTGTGTGTGTGTATGTGGTATGTAAGTTTGTGTGTGGGGAAGGACATGCAGAGAGAAAGACAGAATGTGGTGAAACAATGATTCATCTGCCCCAACATTTGTGCCAACAGTTAGCATTTGTTCAACATTTCCGTAATGCCAATCATTTTGTCAAAATATTTTTTAATACAAGTACATCTCCCATGTTCTTGCCCATGGTAAGGCAGATGGTACTGTTTTATAATGACGAGTGTTATATCCTGTATTATTCTGCTCCTGAAGGGCAGCTGTCTTTAACTTGGCCTATCTCTTAACTGGGCTGCAATGTCCAATTGCTGTAAATGAACACAGCCTGACATGAGAGTTCAATGGCTGTTTTGGGAGAGAAGTTTGCAGATTGCATAGTTCCTGTAAATCTTTGGCTGCAGTTGAGAAGAATCCAGTTTTCTGGTTTCCTTGCTCTTAAAATACTTTTAATACTTTGAAGGGTGATGTTTATAGTGTGACGGACTCTGTCAGTATTGTTACATGGCAAATGTTATATTATTTGACTGTGGGGCATTGTAGCTGAACCTGTTTTTAACTGTGCCATTAAGTGTATATTGCCTCTCCCTGTTCCTTCTGCCAAAATGCATCACCTCACACTTCTCTGTATTAAATTACATCTGCCACTTATCTGTCCATTCCGCTAGCCTTTCTATGTCCTGTTGCAGTCGATTGGTATCATCCTCACTGTTTGCCACACCCCCAAGTTTGGTGTCATCGGCAAATTTAGAAATTCTACACTGTATTCCAATATCCAGGTCATTTATATATATCAGAAAAAGCAGTGGCCCCAGCACTGACCCTTGGGGAACACCACTGTCTACCATCCTCCAGTCTGAAAAAAAGCCATTTACCACAACTCGCTGTTTTCTACCCTTAAGCCAATTCCTTATCCAAGCTGCCACTGACCCACCTATTCCATGAGCCTCAATTTTGTTTACCAGCCTTCTATGTGGTACTTTGTCAAACGCCTTCCTAAAATCCATGTAGACAACATCCATTGCATTCCCTTCATCAATCCTTCCTGTTACTTCATCTTCACCAAGTATAGTCCCCACCACTTACACTGCCCAGGCTTATGGCGAGGAACCGTCTATACCGGGCAATTTTCCATAACCATTTCCCATCACCGTAGGAGTCAATTACAAAAGCGCCGCTTACAACGTATTGAGAGCACTGGCTATTAATTCAATAAGCTTTTCGCAACTCGTTAAGGTGCAATTACCTTAATTACTTAATCCTCTCTACTTACCGTTATAAAAACTCCGCTGATTTCAGGCAATTTGAAGTGTTCATTATATGTCTTTCAGCTTGTACTCCTGACAGTTCACCGGGTATGCCTTAATACTTCAGTGTAGTCAGACATTGCCAGTGTTTGTATCAGGAGCATGGTGAACAAGTGGCTGAGTGACGGGACCTCATTGTAGAGGCTCGAGTTTTATTGTCCTGACTCTCCTCTTTAGGGTGCTGATGACTGTTGATGTTATTGGAAAATTGTGCAACGATGCAATTTTGGGCCAGGTACTAGAACGCAGCTGACACAGTCTTTATTCTGTACTTCTCGGTTTAACCATCTAGCGGACAAATCACGTAAGCACCAACACACCTGCATAGCTGCTTTCCAGCTGGGGTCACTAGATTGCTACCAAAAGCAGGAAGTCTGGCTAATCTTTCCTCTTTCTAACCCAGTGGCACTGCCTACTGCTGCCGTGGCTGAGTCCAGCTGAGTCAATGCAGACTAGGGAACAAATCTGGGACATTTCATTTTGGCATGACTCAGAATTAATACTTACATTTATGTAGCAACTATCACTTTGAAGCATCTTAAAGGGAGGAATGTTGGTGAAGGCACCAAGAGCATCTGTGTATTGCTAACTCTGTCTTCTAACCCCAGTAGTTGACTCAGTAATGGGTTTTTGCAGGGTATTACACTCAGCATTACTTTTTAAATGATTATTGCCCGTGCTTGCTCCTTATTTGGCTTGCTATCTTAGTAATGGGTTCTGTAGCATCATTACATTCTAATTATATAGAAATACATAGAAGTCACAACACAGAAAGAGACCATTTAGCCCAACCAGCTTACAGGCCGGCATTTACCCTCCGCGTGAGTAAATAGTTCTAATCACGTTTAGCCACCCTGTTTCTATCTTCCACCTATCCAATCTCATCTTGAATGGTGACATAGTTTCTGCCTCAACCACTAACCCTGGAAGTCATAGGGGGAAAAATTCAGTTGGTTGCGCCTCCCGTTAGTGCCTTAAGAGGGCGCTAATGGGGCGCAAAGCATCTAGCGCCCAGGCGCGGTGAAGTTTGCACCGCTCGCGAAATTAACTAGACATTTTGCGGCGGCGCTAAACACTACCGCCACGATCTCCTGCGCCGGCAGATCATGACGTCACTCGAGTGCGCAACGCCCCGGTATCGCCCCGGAGCGGATATTGAGTGACGCCCCCTGCCTTACCGCCTGACGCTAGCAACGACAGGTTGAGGGGAGCGTTCTGCAGTCATGAAGGGAAAGGGGGAGCGCTATTTAAAGGTGACCGCTTCCTGCCTTTTATTGTTGGTGCAAAAATTTTTGAACTACGCATTCTGAGAGAGAGAGGGAGAGACTTCTGGAGAGATTCAATGTTGTGTGAAGGAGTTTTGGGTACTGAGCAGCACTTTGCAGGTTCATTTTGATTTGCCATTCCTTGTATCGATTTAGCAGAGACTGTGGGGGCTGCACTCTGAGCTCTTTGCCTGGTACTCTCCATTGTTCTTTCCAGCACATTTGATGTGCAAGTCTCTCCAGGCCGAGATTCAAGGCTGCAATGAGCAGGATGTGGATGGAAAGCAAGATTAACCATCCCCTTTAAGAACTGGCCCGTGCCATTGTGTGTGTGTTCCATTGCTGACTGACATTACATGAGCTTCGCCAGCGCTCTGAGGTAGCGCCTCGCTCCTCGGCCTTTGCGCCTTAAGACAGGTGTGAAGCGCCTGATATAGCGCTGCAATCACCTCCAGGGGCGATAAAAGTCAAGTTTGCAGTCGGTGGCGATAATTAGCGCCAGGCGCTAATCTTTGCGCCCGGCCGATAATTGCGCCCCAAATGGGGTGATACTGAATTTCTCCCCAAAGAGTCATAGGGCTGGATTTTGAATGACCCGTGGAGTCGGGTTTGGAGGCGTGTGGGGGGGTTAAAGTTGCGGGGTCGGGGGTCCCGACCCCATCCCGACTCCATTCCGCCTCCACGCAATTTTGACAAAATCAGTCGCGGGGTTCCCGACTCCGTCCCGCCTCCAAAAGGCGGGAGAGGCCATTAAAGCCCTTAACAAGCCCTAAATTGGCACTGTAATGCCATTTTGAAACATTTTAGCTAGTTTAACCCTTTTCCGACGTGAAGTACGCCTGATGTGAAACACTCCAGTGAAACCTGGCAGGAGCACAAGTGGATAGCTGACTATCAGCTGCAGGTCCACTATTACAACGGAGATGTGATGAAGGTAGTAGTAGTAGTAGGTCTGAAAGTCGCACCTGGCCTCCCTCTCTCTCTCTCTCTCTCTCTCTATCTCTCTCTGTCTGTCTGTCTGTCTGTCTGTCTGTCTCTCTCTCTGAGATGCTGCTCATTTTGCATCCAGGTCCTCTCACACCAAAAGCCAGGCAATCTCTGAGACCAGGCAGTCAGTCTCTGACCTGCAATGATGACATCATCAGAGGTGACTTTCAGACTGAAACCACTAATTGGGTCATGGGTTCCCACATGCTGCAACTCAATTGACCAATTAAGTGAAAATTGCATCATTCATCCACATTAATCTGGAGTCGGGGGAGCAACATGAAATGTGGGTAACACGACCCCAACCCGACCCCAAGACAAAATCCAGCCCTGAATGTCTCTACTTCCACCACTTCCGTCGGCAGCGAGTTCCAGGTCATCACCACTCGCTGCATAAATTTTTTTTTCCTCAAACCCCCCCTGTATCTCTTCCCCAAAACCTTAAATCTGTGTCCCCTAGTCCTTGTACCGTCAACTAGTGAATTCCACAGCCTCACAACTCTCTGTGTGAAGAAGTTTCTCTTGCTCTCTGTTCTAAATCTCTTATGTTTTATTTTGTATCTATGGCCGTTCGTTCTAGACCCTTCAACTACTGGAAACAGTCTGCATATATCTACCTTGTCCCATCCTTTCATTATTTTAAACACTTACATAGAATTACATAGAATTTATAGCACAGAAACAGGCCATTTGGCTCAACAGGTCGATGCTGGTGTTTTTATGTTCCACACGAGCCTCCTCCCACCCTACTTTATCTCACCCTATCAGCATCACCTTCTATTCCTTTCTCCCTCATGTGCTTATCTAGCTTCCCCTTAAATTCTTAAATGCTCAACTACTCCCTGTGGTGGCGAGTTCCACATTCTCGCCACTCTCTGGGTAATTCTCCTGAATTCCCTATTGGATTTATTGGTTATCTTATATGGATGATCCCTAGTTTTGGATTCCCCCACAAGTGGAAGCAGCTTCTCTGCCTCTAGTCTATCAAACCTCATCATTATCATCATTACCTCTTGGCTTTAATATTCTGTATGTCTCTAGTGATAAAACCTAGAATTCCATTAACTTTTTTTTACAGCCTTATCAACCTGAGGCGCTGCCTCTATAATATCCCGTGGAGTTGTTACTCCCAAATCCCTCGACTCCTTCTCAGCACAGAGTCTACTTCCTTTCAGAGGAGAATTACAGAGAATGTCCCCTCTATAATGTCTTGCCTCTTAAGTGCTTTGAATTTGACCAGCTGCAGTTCTTGGAGAAAATTCACCAAGGTACGAAAGCTGCTACTTCACTGAACTTGTAGGGCTCATGGGCAAGGCCATTGATGTACTGATGAAGGACTAAGTCAAATTCCATTTTTATAATATGAGTCTCTTTATCAGTGTTTTGCAACAACAACAACTTATATTTATATAGCGCCTTTAACGTAATAAAACGTCCCAATTGCAATCATTTTATTATACTAGTTCTCAGGTAGCGGGCGACCCCAGCAAGGCCACATTTCTTCCCCATCCCAAGCTGCTCCGAGAAGGTGAAGTTGGGCCTTCTTGAAACTGCTGCAGGCCTTGAATTTACGATGCTGTCACGATATTTGACCCAGCGAGGATGAAGGTTTAGTGATGGTGAAACTAAATAGTGGGGGGGAGGGTCCAGGTGAGCGGGAATTTAAAAAGTCAATGAAAATGAGAAAATAATAGCGCAGGATAGAGCTGGGGGAAATAATAACCAGAGTGTGACAGGAAGGGACAGAATGTTTAAAAACAAGAGTGCAACAGAAAATGGGGCCAAAACAAGGAGAAATGGGAAAAAGACAAAGTTAAAAGATCTATATCTGAATGCACGCAGCATTCGTAACAAGATAGATGAATTGACGGCACAAATAAATACAAATGGGTATGATCTGATTGCCATTACAGAGACGTGGTTGCAAGGTGATCAGGGCTGGGAACTGAATATTCCAGGGTATTTGACAATTCGGAAGGATAGGCAGAAAGGAAAGGGAGGTGGGGTGGCTTTGTTGGTAAAGGATGGGATCAGTGCAGTGGTGAGAAGTGATATTGGCTCAGAAGATCAAGATGTAGAATCGGTTTGGGTGGAGATAAAAAATAATAAAGGGAAAAAGTCTCTGGTGGGCGTAGTCTACAGGCCCCCAAACAGTAGCAATACTGTTGGACAGAGTATAAATCAACAAATAATGGAGGCCTGTAAAAAAGGTACGGTAATAATCACGGGTGATTTTAATCTCCATATGAGCCGTATTTTCCGATCGGAGGCTTCCCGCGTGCGGAGGCCTCCGATCTGGAAAAAATCTACGCACTTACCTGAGGGCTCCCGAGGTGCGTATATTTCCACTCCTGGGCCTCTCCAACTCCAAGTGCGCAGGGCCCACGTATCCCAGGGGCGCAGGCGGTTCGCAAGTGTCCCTGGGATCACGTGGGCCATGGGGAGCCAATCAAAGAAGGGAATCTCCAATCATACACTTGACAGATAGACCTGTCAAATATATGAACGTCGATCACCCCAAAAACATAGTAAAACATTAAATACATTTTAAAAAATCAGATTTTTTAAATGATTTGGAATTACAATAAATTAAATATATTAAATAAACATTTAATTTTTTGAAAAAAATAATTAAAGTTTTTTACGGGACTAAAAATAAACTTACCTTTTTTAAAAGTATTCTTAAATTATAAATAAGTGAACTTTTTTTTTACTTTTTTCAACTCTTATGCTGGTAAAAGCAGGCCTTACGCCTGCTTTTACCAGGCGTAAGATTTCTAAGGGTTTTCAGCGGGCGGAGGTTCTCCAGGAAGTGGAACTATCCGCCTGCAGAGGCCCTTCTCCAGGGCAGGCGTCCGATCTGTCAAGAGCATTCTCGACAGATCGGAAATACCGGTTTTCAGCGCATGCGATTCGCATGCCTGAAAGCGGCATTTCCGATGTCCCTACAGGTGTGTACACAGTGCGTACCCACCCGTAGGCATCGGAATATACGGCCCATTGATTGGACAAATCAAATTGGCCATGGTAGCCTTGAGGAGGAGTTCATAGAGTGTATCCGGGATGGTTTCCTAGAACAATATGTAATGGAACCAACCAGGGAGCAGGCTATCTTGGATCTGGTACTGTGTAATGAGACAGAATTAATAAATGATCTAACAGTAAAGGATCCTCTAGGAAAGAGTGATCATAGCATGGTTGAATTTCAAATTCAGCTGGAGGGTGAGAAAGTTGTATCTCAAACCAGTGTCCTGATCTTAAACAAAGGCAATTACAATGGCATGAGGGCAGAACTGGCTAAAGTGGACTGGAAAAATAAATTAAAAGGTAAGACAGTTGAGGGGAGGAATTGAGTCGCGCCCCCTTTGGGGCGCTAACTTCGCCAGGGCACTACTTTTAGCACCCCGGAAAAATTAGTGCCCCCGCGGCCAAAATTGAGTGGTAGCGTCCCAAGAGGGAAGCGGGATGCTACTGGAAGCGCCCCGCCTCCCTCCTGGGGCGCTGCGAGGGAATATCGCAGCGCGAATTGCCACAGCATCACGTGCTGCAGCACGTCGAGCCGCGGTATTGCAAGCCTTCCTCCCCTTCTTAAAGGGGAGGGACCTTGCGCAGCGCGACCCGGGGCCCAGCTGGGCCACTGGGGATTGGAGTGCCGGCAAAAGAGCCTGGCACTCAAGAGAAGTGCCGGGCTCACGGAGCGCAGCCAACACTCCGCGGTGGGGTGGGTCAGGAGGCCGGGGACAGGAGCGTAGGCAGGTGCTGGCAGGTGGCCAGCAACAAAAATGGCTGCCCGGAACCTCGCCTTGAAATAGCGTTTCCCCGGCCGCAGGTAAGCCCCCCCTGACCCCGTCGGACATAGCGTCCGGCGGTAAGTCAAGCGGCGCTACCGAAGATTGTGGCTGGGGCACAAGTGGGGTGCTGCGCACGGCGATGACGTCATTGCCGGCGGCGCAGCACTGCGGGGCGCAGCGCCGCTAACCTCCCGCTGAATTTTGTGGGAGGCGTTGGTGGCGCCGCGCCCGGGCGCTAGTTGCTATGCGCCCCGTTAGGGCGCTAATGGGAGGCACAAAGCAACCGAATTTTTCCCCCTTGAAATGCAGTGGCAGAATTTAAGGAGATATTTCATAACTCTCAACAAAAATATATTCCAGTGAGAAAGAAAGATTTTAAGAGAAGGGAGCACCATCCGTGGCTAAATAAGGAAGTAAAGGATGGTATCAAATTGAAAACGAAGGCATACAATGTTGCCAAGATTGGTGAGAGCCCAGAGGATTGGGAAATTTTTAAAAACCAGCAAAGGATGACTAAAAAAATAATAAAGAGAGAGAAGATGAATTATGAGAGTAAACTGACAAGAAATATTAAAACAGAAAGTAAGAGCTTTTACAGGTACATAAAAAGGAAGAGAGTAGATAAAGTAAATGCTGGTCCCTTAGAGGATGAGAATGGGGAATTAGTAATGGGGAACGGGGAAATGGCAGAGACTCTGAACAAATATTTTGTATCTGTTTTCACGGTAGAAGACACTAACGACATCCCAATAATGGATAATCAAGGGGCCACAGGGAGGGGGGAACTAAAGACAATCACTATGACTAAGGAAAAAGTACTTGGTAAAATAATGGGACTAAAAGACGACAAGTCCCCTGGACCAGATGGCTGCAGAGATAGTGGATGCATTGGTTGCAATATACCAAAATTCCCTGGACTCTGGAGAGGTCCCAGCGGATTGGAAAACCGCTAATGTAACACCCCTATTTAAGAAAGGAGGGAGACAGAAAGCAGGAAACTATAGACCAGTTAGCCTAACATCTGTCGTTGGGAAAATGCTGGAGTCCTTCATTAAGGAAGCAGTAACAGGGCATTTGGAAAATCATAATACAGTCAAGCAGAGTCAGCATGGTTTTATGAAAGGGAAATCATGTTTAACAAATTTGCTGGAGTTCTTTGAGGATGTAATGAGCAGGGTGGACAAAGGGGAACCAGTGGATGTGGTGTATTTGGATTTCCAGAAGGTATTCGATAAGGTGCCTCATAAAAGTTTACTGCATAAGATAAGAGCTCATGGAGTTGGGGGTAATATATTAGCATGGATAGAGAATTGGCTAACTAACAGAAAGCAGAGAGTCGGGATAAATGGGTCATTTTCCGGCTGGCAAACAATAACTAGTGGGGTGCCACAGGGATCAGTGCTGGGGCCTCAACTATTTACAATCTACATGAATGACTTGGATGAAGGGACCAAGTGTAATGTAGCCAAGTTTGCGGATGATACAAAATGGGTGGGAAAGCAAATTGTGCAGAGGACTCAAAGAATCTGCAAAGGGATGTAGACAGGCTAGGTGAGTGGGCAAACATTTGCAGATGGAGTATAATGTGGGAAAGTGCGAGATTACCCACTTTGGCAGGAAAAATAAAAAAGCAAATTATTATTTAAATGGGGAGAGACTACAAAATTCTACAGAGGGACCTGGGGATCCTTGTGCATGAAACACAAAAAGTTAGCATGCAGGTGCAGCAAGTAATCAAAAACGCAAATGGAATGTTGGCCTTTATTTCAAGGGGGTTGGAGTATAAAAGCAGGGAAGTCCTGCTACAACTGTACAGGGTATTGGTGAGACCACACCTTGAGTACTGCGTACAGTTTTGGTCTCCTTATTTAAGGAAGGATATACTTGCATTGGAGGCAGTTTAGAGACGATTCACTAGGTTAATTCCAGAGATGAGCGGTTTGACTTATGAGGAAAGGTTGAGCAGGCTGGGCCTATACTCATTGGAATTTAGAAGAATGAGAGGTGATCTTATCAAAACATATAAGATACTGAGGGGGCTCAACAAGGTAGATGCAGAGAGGATGTTTCCCCTCATGGGGAAATCTAGAACTCAGGGGGCATAGTTTCAGAATAAAGGGTCGCCCTTTTAGAACTGAGACAAGGAATTTCTTATCTCAGAGGGTCGTAAATCTGTGGAATTCTGTGCCCCAGAGAGCCGTGGAGGCTGGGTCATTGAATACATTTAAGGTGGAGATAGACAGATTTTTGCAAGATAAGGGAGTGAAGGGTTATGGGGAGCGGGCTGGGAAGTGGCTTTGAGCCCAAGATCAGCCATGATCTTATTGAATGGCGGAGCAGGCTCGAGGGGCCAAGTGGCCTATTCCTGCTCCTATTACTTAAGTTCTTATGATACCAGGGCTTAGACATAAGAACATAAGAACATAAGAAATAGGAGCAGGAGTAGGCCAATCGGCCCCTCGAGCCTGCTCCGCCATTCAATAAGATCATGGCTGATCTGATCCTAACCGCCAATCTATTATCTATCACAGAACCATCTCCTGCATCTAACAGAATTGCACACACGAAATAGGAGCAGAATCAGGCTACAAGGTCCCTGGGCCCGCTCCACTACCCACAGGGCCATGACCGATCCGAACCTAGACTCATGTCCAACTTCCTGCCCGCTCCCCGTAACCCTTAATGCCCTTTACTTCTAGGAAACTGTCTATTTCTGTTTTAAATTTATTTAATGATGTAGCTTCTACAGCTTTTTGTGGCAGCATATTCCATGGACCTACCACTCTCTGAGTGAAGTAGTTCCTCCTCATCTCAGTTTTGAAAGAGCAGCCCCTTATTCTAAGACTATGTCCCCTAGTTCTAGTCTCACCCATCATCGGGAACATCCTCCCCGCATCCACCCGATCCAACCCCTTCACAATCTTATATGTTTCAATAAGATCGCCTCTCATTCTTCTGAACTCCAATGAGTAGAGTCCCAATCTACCCAACCTCTCCTCATATGACCACCCCCTCATCCCCGGGATTAACCGAGTGAACCTTTTTTGCACTGCCTCGAGAGCAAGGATGTCTTTCCTTAAGTAAGGACACCAAAACTGTATGCAGTATTCCAGGTGCGGTCTCACCAATACCTTGTACAACTGAAGCAATACCTCCCTATTTTTATATTCTATCCCCCTAGCAATGAAAGCCAACATTCCATTTGCCTTCTTAATCACTTGCTGCACCTGCATACTAACCTTTTGAGTTTCGTGCACCAGGACCCCCAGATCCCTTTGCACTTCAGTACTCTCCAGTTTCTTGCCATTAAGATAATAAATTGCTCTAGGATTTTTCCTGCCAAAGTGCATCACCTCACACTTTCCAGTGTTGTATTCCATCTGCCAAATCTCTGCCCACTTACTTAGCCTGTCTATGTCCCCTTGCAGGTTTTTTATGTCCTCCTCACTCACTACTTTCCCTCCCATCTTTGTATCATCTGCAAATTTTGATATGTTACACTTGGTCCCTTCTTCCAAATCGTTAATATAGATTGTAAAGAGTTGGGGACCCAGCACTGACCCCTGTGGAACACCACTAGTTACTGATTGCCAGTCTGAGAATGAACCATTTATCCCAACTCTTTGCTTTCTGTTAGATAGCCAATCCTCTATCCATGCCAAAATATTACCCCCAATCCCGTGATTTTTTACCTTAGGCAATAATCTTTTGTGTGGCACCTTGTCAAATGCCTTTTGGAAGTCTAAATACACTACGTCCACTGGTTCCCCTTTATCCACTCTATATGTTACTTCCTCAAAGAACTCCAGCAAATTTGTCAAACATGACTTCCCCTTCGTAAAACCATGCTGACTTTGTCCTATTAAATTATGATTATCCAAATGTCCTGTTACTGTTTCCTTAATAATGGACTCCAAAATTTTACCTACCACAGATGTTAGGCTAACCGGTCTATAGTTACCAGCCTTCTGTCTACTGCCCTTTTTAAATAAGGGTGTTACATTAGCAGTTTTCCAGTCTGCCGGGACCTTAGCGGAATCCAGGGAGTTTTGAAAAATTATTACCAATGCATCTACAATCCCTACCGCCTCTTCCTTCAAGACTCTAGGATGTAAGCCATCAGGTCCAGGTGATTTATCCGCCTTGAGTCCCATTATTTTACCGAGTACCACTTCCTTAGTGATTTTGATCGTGTTTAGCTCCTCTCCCCCTATAGCCCCCTGTTTGTCCAGTGTTGGGATATTCTTAGTGTCCTCTACTGTAAAGACTGATACAAAATATTCATTCAGTGTTTTTGCCATCTCCATATTTCCCACCATTAATTTCCCGGTCTCATCCTCTAAGGGACCAACATTTACTTTAGCCACCCTTTTTCTTTTTATATAACTATAAAAACTCTTACTATCTGTTTTTATATTTTTTGCTAATTTACTTTCATAATCTATCTTCCCTTTCTTAATCAATCTTTTTGTTATTTTTTGCTGCCTTTTAAAGTTTTCCCAATCCTCTGTCCTCCCACTAGATTTCGCTACCTTATATGCCCTTGTTTTTAGTCGAATACTATCCTTAATTTCTTTACTTAGCCACGGATGACTGTCCTTTCTTTTACACCCTTTTCTTTTCAGTGGAATATATTTTTTTTGGAAGTTGTAAAATAACTCCTTGAATGTACACCACTGATCATGTGTCGTCTTACCCTTTAATCTATTTTCCCAATCCACTCTACTCAATTCCGCTCGCATACCTTCATAGTCTCCTTTATTCAAGCTTAGCACGCTTGTTTGAGATCCAACCTTCTCACCCTCTAATTGAATATGGAATTCAACCATGTTATGGTCACTCATTCCAAGGGGATCCTTTATTAGGACATTTTTAATTAATCCTGTCTCGTTACACAGGACCAGATCTAAGGTTAAAATTATGAGGACAGGTTGCATGAACTTGGCTTGAATTCCCTTGACCTTAGATGCATTTAAGGGGAAGCTAGACAAGCACATGAGGGAGAAAGGAATAGAAGGATATGCTGATAGGGTGAGATGAAGAAGGGTGGGAGGAGGCTCATGTGGAGCATAAACACCGGTGTGGACCAGTTAGGCCGAATGGCCAGTTTTTGTGCTGTAAATATTGGCCCAGAAATTGGACTTCGATGGTTGCCGCGGGGGTAAGGATCCCCCGCGATATCGCACTCCGCGCCTGCCTTTATGGTTTTGGCCCACACGAACTTCAGTTCCTGGGCCTCTCCCTGGTGCCGGCGCGCAGTGTGTGCGTGTCCCAGAGGCGCAGTTAGTTCGATGCGACCTCTGGGATCACGTGGGCCAGTTAGAGCCAATGGCAGCACACCATCTTTCATTCATAGTTTTGACAGCTATGAATACAACTTGCCCCCAAAAGAACAGCTAAACCTCAATTAACTTTTTTAAAAAACCATCACATTAATAAAATAACTATAGTTAAATAAATTAACCACTTTAAACAAAAATTTAAATTTTTGAAAAAATTTAAATTCTTTTTAAAAGTTATAAAAATAAACTTACCTTTCTTTAAAGTCTCTAAAAAAGATAAACCTGTTGAAAAAAATTTAAAATAATACTTAATTAACTACTTACCTTGTTAAAAGGGGGTCTTACGCCTCCTTTCTTCATGTGTAAAATCTTCAACACTTACCTTCGCGTTCAAACCTGAAAAAAAAACTAAGTGTGCTGCGTGCGCACAGCCTGTAGCACGCACGCGGTTCACTTAGGAACCGCCCCCTTCGCAATATCGGAAGTGCCGGTTTCCCGCGCATGCGCAGTGCATGCAGGAAACTGGCACTTCGGGACTGAATATGGGTGAGTACACAGTGCGTAATCTCCCGTATTCGGACGAATTTCTGGGCCATTATGTAATTCTGTGGGTTTAGAAGATTAAGGGGTGATCTGATCGAGGTGTTTAAAATGTTAAAAGAATTCAATCAGGTAGAAACAGATAAACTATTTACTCTGGTGGGGGAATCTAGAACAAGAGGGGACATAATCTTAAAATTAGAGCTAGGTCATTCAGGAGCAAAATCAGGAAGCACTTTTTCACACAAAGGGTAGTGGAAATCTGGAACTCTCTCCCCCAAAGCGGCTGTGGATGCTAGGGGTCAATTACAGCTTTCAAGACTGAGCTGGGTAGATTTTGTTGGGTAAGTGTCTAAAGGGATATGGAGAAAAGGTGGGTAAATGGAGTTGAGGTACAGTTCAGCCATGATCCTATTGAATGGCGGAGCAGGCTCGAGGGGCTACTCCTGTTCCGACACTCCTATGTTCCTATATCCTATATATATGTTTAAGTCAGGATGTGACTTGGGAACTTGGAGGTTATAGTGTTCCCACAACATTGAGGACTTGTCCTTTTCGGTGGTAGAAGTCGTGGGAGAGGGAAGCAAGCTGTCGATGTAATCATAGAATGATACAGCACAGAAAGAGGCCATTCGGCCCATCGTGTCTGTGCGGCTCTTTGAAAGGGCTAATTGGAGTAAGTCTCGCATTTCTACAGTGCCTCTCATAACCTCAGGATGTCCCAAAACGCTTTACAGCCTATTAAGTACAATAGTCACCGTTGCAATTTAGGAAATGCGGCAGCCAATTTGCATACAGGAAGCTCCCACAAACAGCAATGAAATAAATAACCAGATCAACGGTGTTTTTAAGGTGTTGTTTGAGGGATAAAGGTTGCCCAGGGAGAACTCCCCTGCTCTTCTTTGAATAGTGCCTTGGAATCTTTTACGTCCATCTGAGAGGGCAGATGAGGCCTTGGTTTAACATCTCACCTGAAAGACAGCACCACTGACAGTGCAGCACTCCCTCAGCACTGCACTGGGAGCATCAGGCTGCATTATGTGCTCAAATCTCTGGAGTGGGAATTGAACCCACAACCTTCTTACTCAGAGGCGAGAAGTCCTACCAACTGAGCCAAGGGGTCAAGCTTGGATGTGATGCCCCCTTCCCCGAAGCTAGCAGCACTCACTGTCCAAGCTTATAATGAAGAATAGCTACTTGGACAAGGTGTAGGAGCACAGCGAGTGCCTGTGAATCTCTAACCCAGCGAGAGGAGAGGAAGTGGAAAAAAATAATTTTTTTGCATAGCTTAAAAGCTTTTAGCTGAGAACTTCAAGCTCTGTTTAATCACACAAGCCAGCCTACAGGGATATTGAAATTAATGTACATGCCAACCATGGTCAAAGGATGAACACAAAGACAAAAGCAACATTGCTTTTCAAACATGATTCATCTTTAATTTGCCTGGGATGTGCTCCGCTGAGGAGAAAAGTGTCTCAAACCAATTTTGTTTGAAACCAATATTTATTTGACTTGGGTGATACAATCTCGGTCTCATTTGTCAGAGAATAGCTGCCCGTTTCCAGAAAAGATATTAAAATCGCCGCCTCACTTCATGTTTTGCAAACAGCAGCAATCAGCTAGTTTGCAACTCTTGTGCCCAAGCTGGGGGCTTGGTGCTTTCACCATGGCACTGACAGCAAACCTTTAAAGCTGTATGATGAAAATGCTCGGAGCCACTGCCTGTACGATTCAATGCTCGTGGGAGGTGAAATTTATCTTGGGCGGTCGCGGAAAACGGGCGATAGCGAATCTGCGGCTCGTTTTACACCCCGTCCGATTCTCATTTCCATTGAATGAATTTCACCCGCACAGTGACATTATCAGCTGAAATCCGTAATTAAATAAGAAAAAAAACCCTGAAAATCATTCGAACACGCAGCAGGTTAGTGACATAGGTTACTGTTTTGCTTGAGACCTTTCATCAGAACTGTACATGAAAGCAGACCTCTCAAAGCATTAATACAGCCCTCTTATCAAGATAGTGACAGATAAGGGAGGCCATTTGACCAATCTAGCTCGCCCCCCCTTTTTAAAATTTATCCCAGGATGTGGGCGACGCTAGCAAGCCGGCATTTATTGCCCATCACTAGTTGCCCTGAGAAGGTGGTGATGGTTCCCCCATCTGTTAGGTAGGGAATTCCAGGATTTTGACCCAGTGACGATGAAGGATTAGCAGGCGATACATGTCCAAGACAGGATGGTGTGTGAGTTGGAGGTTAACTTGCAGGTGCAGTGTTCCGTAACTGCCCTCTTGAACGACTAGAGTTTTTGCTTCCACTATCCTACAGCGGACCTGAGCGGGAGCGGCAGCAGCAACATAAAGAACGGGAGCGGAGGAGGCCCAGGACACAGCAGAACTGAGCAGGAGCGGAGGAGGCCCAGGACACAGCAGAACTGAGCAGGAGCGGAGGAGGCCTAGGACACAGCAGAACTGAGTGGGAGTGGAGAAGGCCCAGGACACAGCAGAACTGAGCGGGAGCGGAGGAGGCCCAGGACACAGCGGAACTGAGTGGGAGCGGAGGAGGCCTAGGACACAGCAGAACTGAGTGGGAGCGGAGGAGGCCCAGGACACAGCAGAACTGAGCGGGAGCGGAGGAGGCCCAGGACACAGCGGAACTGAGTGGGAGCGGAGGAGGCCTAGGACACAGCAGAACTGAGTGGGAGCGGAGGAGGCCCAGGACACAGCAGAACTGAGTTGGAGCGGAGGAGGCCCAGGACACAGCAGAACTGAGTGGCGATTTAAAAAAACAAAAATAACAAGGAGTAACGTCACAGGACAGCAGGTAAGTGATTGGTTGGTGAGTATTACAGGTTTTTTTTAAACTAAGAGCTGGGGAACTATAACTATTACGTTATTAAATAGTAACTTAACTAGATAAACTAATTCATTAATATAACTATAAATAATCATTTGATTAAATCTTTAACTAATTAAACCAGCAAATAAATAAAAAAGTTGAGAGATGGCAGGGCAGGCTATGTGTCAGGGACTGTAGTGTGTGGGAGTTTGTGGACTGTGAGACTCTCCCGGATTGCCACATCTGCAGGAAATGCCTCTGCCTTCAGTCACTCCGGCTCAGAGCGATCGAGCTGGAGTGCGAGTTAGAGACACTCCGAAACATAAGGGAGGGGGAGGAATTTCTGGATAGTTTTATCCAGAATACAGTCACGCCCCAGAGGAAAACACAGGTTCAGGAAAGGGAGGGTGTGACTGTTAGGGCGCTGGTTAGCGGGGATTTAGGAGAGTTTGAGATGGAGGTCCCATAGACACTGGTCCTGTCCAACAGGTACGAGTACTCATCACCTGTGAGGACAAGGAGAAAGACTGCAGGGAGGACAGCCACAAGGCAGACCAAAGCACCATGGCTCAGAAGGCTGTCCAAGGGGGTAAAGAGCAGAATAGAAATATGGTAGCGATAGGGGATTCTATAATTCGGGGGATAGATTGCGTCCTCTGCAGCCAAGAACAAGAATCCTGAAAGAATGAGATACCCCTTACCCGATGCCAGGGTAAGGGATATCTCAGTGGCGGCTGGAGAGGAATTTGGAAAGGGAGGGGGTAAATCCAGTTGTCGTGGTCCATGTCGGAACAAACGACTTAGGTAGGAACAGGGAGGAGGTCCTGCTGAGGGAGTATCAGGAGTTAAGAGATAAATTAAAAAGCAGGACCTCGAGGGTAATAATCTCTGGACTATTGCCCGAGCCACGTGCAAATTGGCATAGAAACAGTCAGATCAAGAGAATTAACACGTGGCTAAAGGGGTGCTGTGGGAAGAGGGATTTCTTTTCATGGGACACTGGCACGGGCTTTTTTACAGAGGCTCAGTGTCGGGAGAAGCCGGTGAGAATTTAAACTCACTTTCGCGGGCTTTTTTACAGAGGCTTACCAATCTCACAGACTGGCGGCGGCGTTCCAGAGCCATGTCACGATTCAAAAAGTGATGCGGGCAAGAGGAAGCAGCTGATTGGGCGAGTACAGCCAGGTGAGTATTTATACTACTCTATAGTTTGACAGTTAAGATTAATAGTTTATAAAGTTTAGAAGGTCTTAATTTTTGTGGTTATAGTTTCTAAGGTCTCTGTTGTGTAGCGGGGAGTGCTAGTAACCAAGGCCCCTTGAGTATATCATTTACTTGTAGTGTAATTAGTGGTATTGATTTGATTTAATTTAATTTAAATTAATTAAAGGGTAAGTCATGGCAGCACAGCTCGGCCCCATGGCATGCTCCTCCTGCGCTATGTGGGAAATCAGGGACACTTCCTGTGTCCCTGACGACCATGTGTGTGGGAAGAGTATCCAGCTGCAGCTACTGGCAGACCGCATTGCGGTGCTGGAGCTGCGAATGGATACATACTGGAGCATTTGTGATGCTGAAGACATCGTGGATAGCACGTTTAACGGGTTGGTCACACCGCAGGTAAAGGCTGCACAGGCAGGAAGGGAATGGGTGACTGCCAGGCAGAGTAGTAGGCGCAGGCAGGTAGTGCAGGGGTCCCCTGTGGCCATCCCCCTCTCAAACAGATATACCACTTTGGATATTGTTGAGGGAGATGGTTTATCGGGGGAAGGCAGCAGCAGCCAACTTCCTGGCACCATGGGTGGTTCTGCTGCACAGGACGGGAGGAAAAAGAGTGGGAGAGCTATAGTGATAGTGATTCTATTGTAAGGAGAATAGATAGGCATTTCTGCGGCCGCAAACGAGACTCCAGGATGGTATGTTGCCTCCCTGGTGCAAGGGTCAAGGATGTCTCGGGGCGGCTGCAGGGCATTCTGGAGGGGGTGGGTGAACAGCCAGTTGTCGTGGTGCATTTCGGTGCCAACGATATAGGTAAAAAATGGGATGAGGTCCTAAAAGCTGAATACAGGGAGTTAGGAGGTAAATTAAAAAAATAGGACCTCAAAGGTAGCAATCTCAGGATTACTACCAGTGCCATGTGCTAGTCAGAGTAGAAATAGAAGGATATTTCAGATGGATACGTGGCTAGAGGAATGGTGCAAGGGGGAGGGATTCAAATTCCTGGGACATTGGAACCGGTTCTGGGGGAGGTGGGACCAGTACAAACTGGACAGTTTGCACCTGGGTGGGACCGGGACCGATGTCCTTGGGGGAGTGTTTGCTAGTGCTGTTGGGGAGGGTTTAGACTAAAATGGCAGGGGGTTGGGAACCTGTGCAGGGAGACAGAGGAAAGGGAAGCAAGGATAGAAACAAAAGACAGGAAGGAGAAAAGCAAAAGTGGAAGGCAGAGAAATCAAGGGTTTAAATCAAACAGGGCTACAGTAAATAATAATTCTAAAAGGACTAAGAGTGTTAAAAAAAACAAGCCTGAAGGTGTCTTAATGCAAGGAGCATTCATAATAAGGTGGATGAATTAGCTGCGCAAATGGATGTAAACGGATATGATATAATTGGGATTACAGAGACATGGCTCCAGGGTGACCAAGGCTGGGAATTCAACATCCAGGGGTATTCAATATTCAGGAAGGACAGGCAAAAAGGAAAATGAGATGGGGTAGCATTGCTGGTTAAAGAGATTAACACAATAGTAAGGAAGGATATTAGCTCTGATGATGTGGAATCTGTAAGGGTAGAGCTGAGAAATACCAAGGGGCAGAAAACGTGAGTGGGAGTTGTATACAGACCCCCAAACAGTAATGCTGAGGTTGGGGATGGCATTAAACGGGAAATTAGAGACGCGTGCAATAAGGGCACATCAGTTATCATGGGTGACTTTAATCTACATATAGATTGGGCTAACCAAATTAGTAACAATACTATGAAGGAGGAATTCCTAGAGTGTATACGGGATGGTTTCCTGGACCAATATGTCGAGGAACCAACTCGAGATCAGGCCATCTTAGACTGGGTATTATGTAATGAGAAAGGATTAATTAGCAATCTTGTTGTGCGAGGCCCCTTGGGGAGGAGCGATCATAATATGATCGAATTCTTCATTAAGATGGAGAGTGAAGTAGTTGATTCAGAGACTAGGGTCCTGAATTTAAATAAAGGAAACTACGATGGTATGAGGCGCGAATTGGCTAGGATGGATTGGGTAGCATTACTTAAAGGGTTGATGGTGGATAGGCAATGGCAAACATTTAAAGATCGCATGGATGAACTACAGAATTTGTTCATCCCTGTTTGGCATAAAAATAAAACAAAAAAGGTGACTCAACTGTGGCTAACAAGGGAAATTAGGGATAGCATAAGATCCAAGGAGAGGACATATAAATTGGCCAGAAAAAGCAGCAAACCTGAGGATTGGGAGCAGTTTAGGATTCAGCAAAGGAGGACAAAGGGATTAATTAAGAGGGGGAAAATAGAATGTGAGAGAAAGCTTGCAGGGAACATAAAAACTGACTGTAAAAGCTTCTATAGATATGTGAAGAGAAAAAGATTGGTGAAGTCAAGCGTAGGTCCCTTGCAGTCAGAATCAGGGGAATTTATAATGGGGAACAAAGAAATGGCAGACCAATTAAATACATACTTTGGTTTTGTCTTCACAAAGGAGGACACAAATAACCTCCCAGAGATGTCGGGGAACATAGGGTCTAATGAGAGGGAGGAATTGAATGAAATCAGTATTTGTAGGGAAATGGTGTTAGGGAAATTGATGGGATTGAAGGCCGATAAATCCCCAGGGCCTGATAATCTACATCCTAGGGTACTTAAGGAAGTGGCCCTAGAAATAGTAGATGCATTGCCCACTATTTAAGAAAGAAGGGAGAGAGAAAACGGGGAACTACAGACCAGTTAGCCTGACATCAGTAGTAGGAAAAATGCTAGAATCTACTATTAAGGACGTGGTAACAGGGCACTTAGAAAATAATAATAGGATTGGGCAGAGTCAACACCGATTTATGAAAGGGAAATTATGTTTGACAAATCTGTTAGAGATTTTTGAGGTTGTAACTAGTAGAATAGATAAGGGGGAACCAGTGGATGTGGTGCATTTGGATTTTCAGAAGGCATTCGAAAAGGTGCCACACAAGAGGTTATTAAACAAAATTAGGGCTCATGGGATTGGGGGTAATATACTAGCATGGATTGAGGATTGGTTAACGGACAGAAAACAGAGAGTAGGGATGCGATCTTGCCAGCCCTGGGGAGGCGGGTATGGAGGCGGGACTACCGGGTAAATGGCAGAATTTGAGGGCTCGACAGTTTAAAAACTGGGAGGATGTTTCCCCTGGCTGGGGAGTCTAGAACTAGGGGTCATAGTCTCAGGATAAGGGGTCGGCCATTTAGGACTGAGTTGAGGAGAGATTTCTTCACTCAGAGGGTGGTGAATCTTGGATGCTCAGTCGTTGAGTCTATTCAAGACTAAGATCGGTAAATTTTTGGACACTAAGGGAATCAAGGGATTTGAGAATAGGGCGGGAAAGTTGAGTTGTGGTAGAAGATCAGCCATGATCTTATTCATTGGCGGAGCAGGCTCGAGGCCTACTCCTGCTCCTATTTCTTATGTTCTTATGTTCTCAAAGTGAGGTTCATGTTGGTGGGGGCATAGGGGGTACAAACCAGATGGGACCTGTTTTAATCAGTTGTACTGTTTAAGCAAGACGGCACCAGACACCAGCACAGCTTCCCTGTGCCTGGCCACCTAATTTCGATACCTGCAGTGGTCACGCTTGCCACAAAGCCTTACAGATTTGGTAAGCCTTGAGCCTACTACCTCACCCACATCTTTTTCAGTCTATACTCTGGATCGTCAATGAAGTGAACCTTCCACCTTTCCCCCCCGTCTGTGTTCTCGCTCTCTCTCAGATGGCGACTGGGCAACTTCGCATTCTCAGCATTTGAATCTGTTTTTATTTCAGTTTTTCAAATTTGTAATTTTAATCTGCATCTGATGTTAGGGGCCAGAATCCTTCCAGAATCGTGAAACACATTATCTAAATGCTATTTCATTGTACGTTTGCTTTCATTTCATGTTGGCGTTCTTACATTGCATTCAGTGTTTAATATTGATTTAGCTGAAGTTTTCTGCTCAACAAGATGAAGTTTTGGGGAACGGAACATGTTCCATTTTTGGCGTCCTGTATGAAGCATTCTCCAGATAAGGTACCGCATGGGTTACATATGGAGTAAAACTACCTGTACATTGTTTCATCGATCACACCCAAGTCAATGGTGTTGATAAAGGGGCATCAGATGACCACAACACAAGAAAAACTCCCTACTCCTCTTCAAATCGTGCCATGAATCTTTAACATGCAACTGCATCAGCAGAAAGCCATGGCATCTGTTTCATCTCTTATCCAAAGTACAGCACTCCCTCGGTACTGCAGTGGAGTGTCAACATAGGTTACAAATTACCGGCTGTAATCCTGGAATGGGCTTCGAACTGACAACCTGTATCAGTCAGTTCTAAACTACAACAACTTGCATTTAACAGAGGAATTAGATATAAATATGATCCATTATTTCACTGCCATTATTCATTCTGTTTTTGACGTTATTGTCTGTGAAGGGGCAGAAATTCGGCTGTTGTCGGGTGAGTACGCGCTGTGTACTCACCCGTGGACGGAACGAAAGTGCCGGTTTCTTGCATGCACTGCGCATGCGCAGGAAACCGGCACTTCCGTTCCCCTGAAGGAAGGGGTTCAGAGGTCGAACGCGCACGCCAGAGGGTCAGCGCGTTCGCCTCACACTTCGGATTTTTTTTACAGGTTCCTCCGTGAGGGTAAGCACGGAGAAGATGCACATTGAAAAAGGAGGCGCAAGGCCTTCTTTTAACAAGGTAAGTGTTGATTTTATTAAAATTTAAACATTTTTTTCACAGATTTATCTTTTTTAATTACTTTAAAGAAAGGTAAGTTTAGTTTTAACCCCGTTAAAAAGTGTAATTAGTTTTTTCAAAAATTTTAATTTTTGTTTAAAATAGTTAATTAATGTAATTTATAGTTATTTTAAAAACGTGATTTAAAAAAAAAAATATTTGTAGTTTTAGGGATGTTTTGGGGCCGATCTGTATTCATAGATTTGACAGGTCTTCCTGTCAAATCTATGAATGAAAGATGGTCTGCTGCCATTGGCTCTCCATGGCCCAAGTGATCCCAGGGGACGCATCGCACTAACTACGCCCCTGGGACACGCAAGCACTGCGCGCCGGCAGCTGCAGGAGGCCCAGGACCGGAATTCCTCGTGGGCCCAGGGGTCAACGGCAGGCGCGGTAGGTAGGTGCGCGCGGGATCCTTGCACCCGCGGGAAGCCAGGGAGCTGAATTTCTGGCCCTATATTTACCAGTCCCGCCACTGAAAACAGAATACAGCAGATTCGATGCTCTTCAGAATCGCACATGGTACGATTTCCTGAAGTTGACCTAATTGCACATTCATGGAAAATCCACAGTCTAGATTGGGTTCGCTGGTGGGAACTCACTGCTGGCTGGGATTGGGAAATTGTGCGCAGTTGCAGCTCTTACAGGGCTGCCGTTGCTTTTTAAAGGTATTCTTTATTTCCAGTGAGGAAATTACTGGCCAAACAATTTTTGCTGCACAAAGGAACAGTGATGGACGGATAACATCTTTAACGCCTTCCTTTCCAGATGGTGGAAGTGTAGGAAAGGAGGGATGCTTTCCTTACGTCTTCAGACCACCGTCCACAGGAGAGGTGTGCACTCAACTTGGGAAAAGGTCGCCCAAAGAGTTAACACTGCGTCCAACATCCAAAGGACACAAGAGCAGATCAAGAAAAATTTCAACAGCCTTAAGATGTCAAGGAAAGATTGGCAGTCTTTCGCTTTGCAAAGTAGATCGGCAAACCACACATAAAGAATTCCTCTCAGCCTCTTACACCATGATTTAGTCTATGTACTAAGGCTTTAGAAAACGCTTTCGAAGCTTTACTTGCATGCCCATACTGCAGTGGAACGCTCTTTCTTACTACCCCTTCCAACAGGAACTATTCTTGCATTTACATTTGAAAAGATGAGCTCACAAAGCAAGTTTACAGCAGAACCTAGCTGCATGATGCTTGTTCATTTACTCACACACAAAGTGGAATACAGGGAGTGTGTCACTCTCTGTGCTCCATGCTCTGTGAGATAGAAAAAAATCATGAGCAACATCGACCTTCCCATTCACAAAGACTTGAAAAACCCACCACAAAAGCGTTTAAAATCGTGCCGGCCATTCTGGGAAACAGCAGCCAATATTCATGCAGCTGGTATCGACACACTATCCAGATGGACGGAATCGTGGAGTGCACACAACATGAAGAACCAACGCCTCATCACTGACCCAATAGCAGAGGTCCCTGGCTTCGCCCTCCCTCGCAGACAGCGGACGGCGCTCAACCCAATCTGCACAGGGCACGGACAATGCGGCCGCCTGCTCCACAAGTGGAAGATGAGCGACGACCCGAAGTGTGACTGTGGCCGTGAGTCCCAGACCGTGGAACACATCACATCAACCCGCCCACTGAGATCTGTTGGGGGAGGCACCTCATTTCTCCACTCGGCATCTCAGGAGGCCATCGAATGGACAGCCAAACGAGACATCCCATTATAAGCTTTTCCCATCATACGAAACAACAACTCTGTGTGCTCCTCAGTCCTCCAGCAGCTCAACCCCACTTGTTTACAGGACAAGGTGGCCCACAACAGATGGGAACAAACTCAAAAGGCAGGAGGGCCCCGACATTTTAAAGCCTTAAAATACCTTCAAGCAGCCCATGATGGACATCTTAGGTGGGACTGGACAACATTAATGGAACGGGACAGGGTGAAGCCACTTGTCTCCACGGAGCTGTGGCCTAATACCATCCTTTTGCAGTTACTCTTTCTCTGCTCATTCGCCTGCACTCATTCCAACACAGCGTTCTGACACATGGGACTGGATTTTGATACTGGGGCGGGCCGGGGTCGTGTAATCCGCATTTCGTGTTAGCCACCCGTTTCTAAATCGATGTGGGAGAATGATGCCATTTTAACCTAATTGGCCAATTGAGTTCCAGCGTGTGGGAACCCATGGCCAGTGAGATTTTCCAGTCTGAAAGTCGCCTCCGATGACGTCATCATTGCTGCTGCATTTAAGGTCTGCAACAAGCCTTGCTTCTTCTGCAGACTGCCAAGCTTTTGCCCTTGCATATTAGAGGCACCTGCAGAAAGAATGGCCAGTCAGAGACCTAGGTCTGCACCCCGCTTTGATGATGTTGCCCTGCAGGCTTTAGTAGAGGGAGCAAGAGCAAACAGAGAGGTGCTGTTCCCTTCTTCAGGGAGGAAGAAGCCTCCCCAGCAAACCAAGGCTGTGTGGATCCAGGTGGCAGAGGAGGTCAACTCGTTGTCCATAACCCGCAGAACCTGGCTTCAGTGCAGGAAGAGGCTTCATGACCTTCTGCGCACTGGAAAAGTGAGTATGAATTTCCCATCACCCTCAATCTGATCCCCATTGCCTCTCCTCACCAGCACTCAGCTTTAGCAACCTCTTCCTCCACATCCCACTTAACACTGACATCCATGCACCCTTACACATTCCCTCTCTCTCTACGGTCACATTCACCTAACTATTCGACTATGCAGCCCTCACACTCCCTATCACTGTGATGCAATTACAACTTACAACACACAGGGAGGGCCCTTGGTCTTGCCACCTCACTCCATCTTTGTCTCCTTCTAAGCATCTATGCTATGGATTCTCTACACTCACTCCTTCATTCTCACTCAAACTCCACTTGTCTCCCTCATTGCAGGAAAAGAGAGCTCACAATAAGAGGGAAAGGGCGAGGACAGGAGGAGAGCCACCCTCAGTAGCCCAGCTCACCACCTGGGAGGAGGCAGTCCTGGAGATGGTGGGAGTGGAGGAAGATTCCCAAGTGGCTACTGCTGTAGTTGTGGCGTGTGTCATTTCACAAATGGGACTTCCACATTGAGGGCTTAGGATTACTTGCAATTGTCAGTATGGCGTTCAAATTGCTAGGAATCCGCTGGTTCTTGACCATTATCGATGCTCAGGTAAGAAGCTGCAAGGCAAAAGTGCTTGATTGGCTAGGCTAAGCAAATCTGGCCAGGATGAGTGTGTTCCTTGCATCCCGGGCAGCAATGTTCTCGCGTACTGCTGCCGCTGGTTGATGGGCCTCTGCAAGATGTTCGTTTTCGCTCTCCTCCTCCTCCTCCTCCTCATCTGAGGAGGATATGTGACGAGTCACTTGGTCCTCAGGAATCTGCAAGCCATGACGCTGTGCCATATTGTGAAGTGCACAGCAAACCGCGACGATTCTGGAGACCCTGGCTGCTGAGTACCGCAGGGCTCCACCTGATCTATCCAGGCATCTGAAGCGCATCTTCAGCAAACCGATGGTTTGCTCGATTATGGCTCTGGTGGACATGTGGCTGGAGTTGTAGCTCTCCTCAGCTTCGTTGGATGGGCTCCTCAACGGTGTCATTAGCCACGTCTTCATGGGATAGCCCTTGTCTCCAAGTAGCCATCTGTTAAGTTGGTCTGGCGGACTGAATAGCGGAGGCACACTAGACTGGCGCAGTATGAAGGAGTCATGGCAACTGCCAGGGTACTTGGCACAAACATGCAAAATTTCCTTCTTGTGGTCACACACCAGCTGAACGTTGAGGGAGTGGAAGCCCTTGCGGTTGACAAAAATACCTGGATTGCGATGGGGTGCCTTAAGGGCCACATGTGTGCAGTCAACGACGCCCTGCACCCTTGGAAAGCCTGCCAGATTAGCTAATCAACCGCACGCACCGTGACACTTGCTTGATCCTTGGTGAAATGGATGTGAGTGTGCGCGATGGCAAAGAGGGCATCGGTTACCTGCGTGATGCAAGTATGTGCGGCCGCCTGGGAGATGCCGCTGATGTCTGCTGCTGATCCCTGGAATGAGCCTGAGGCAAAAAAGTTGAGTGCGGTGGTGACTTTGACGGCCACTGGTAAGGGTTGTCCACCTGGTCCTCTGGGCTCCAGGTCTTGTTGCAGCATTGCGCAGATGTCACCCACTACCTCTCGCGAAAGTCGGAGCCGCCTTTGGCACTGCTGCTCAGACATGTTGAGGTAGCTGACCCTGTGTCTGTAGACCCTGTTTGGGGGGTATCTCCTGCGCTGACGGGCTTCCATGCGCTGGCCCCTTCTGGCCTGTGCAGCTTCAGGTGGGTGAGCAGCAGCTTGGCGCTCCTGTTGTTGCTGCTGCTGTTGGTGCTGCTGTTGTTCATGGTTCTGCTGGTGCTGTGGCTGGTCTTCGACCTCATCTGATGTCCAGAAGGGAAGGAAATAAATAGTTCCCATGCTTCTGGTATATGCTTCAGTTGACGAAGCGCTCAGTCAAGGTGGCAAGAGGGGTTTCCCAAGAGGTCACACTGGAGATGGGTGTCAGGCTCCAAACTTCCACAGCTGTGGTTATGCTTTCTAAAAGTTTGCCCAGACCTGAGACAGCAAAGTCCTGCCACCTGCAATTGATGGCTGATCAAATCTCCTATTTAATGGTTGAGCTGCAGCTGATAGTCAGCAATCCAATTGTGCTACCGCCAGGTTTCACTGTCATGTTTCAGAACAGGCGTGCTTCACGTGGGAAAAGGGTTAAAATCACAAAGGCCTATCAAAATGGCATTATAGAGGCAATTTAGTGCTTGTTAAGGGCCTAAACGGCCTATCCCGCCCCTTGGAGGCGGGACGGAGACGGGACCAGTAGACACGATTTAATTAAAATTGCGTGGAGGCGGGATGGAGGCGGGGTAGGGCCCGCCCGCCAGTTTTTGCAATTTTAACCCCCCACACGCCTCCAAACCCACCTCAATGGCCCGATGAAAATCCAGCCCTTGGTCTCAGTGTGTCAGCACGGTCTGAAGGGGTGTGTTCCAAACAGCATTCTAACAGAAGCTGCCTGACCTGCTGAGTATTTCCAGGACTTTCTGTTTATATTTTGGATTTCCAGCAAATGCAGTATTTTGCCTTTAGCATCCCAACAGATGTTCTCTGTTTCCAAGGGTGACTCCTAGGAATCATTCCAACCTTGAACAGCACCGCACAGTATCCAATGGAATAGCTATATTTCAAATTTTGCTTTGAGAAGTGGTGATGGGTTAAATACTGTTGGTTCTTCTTTAACCAGTCACTTCCTGTCGGCCATCAACCGCCCAGATCCTCAAGGACATTTACATCAGGGATGTAATGCTCATGAGGAATCATGTTTGTGCTCATTATACTTAGTATTTAAATGAAGAGCTCGCAGATTTGATACAAGAGCACTTTAGCCCAACTTAAAAGGCTGGCGAGAAGGTCACTCGCCTTAAACAAGCCAGGCAAGGATCCAGCAATATGGACCTCTGCCCCATTTTTGGGTCCCTCTCGCCCATTCCACATCAACATCACCAACCATGTAGAACGGAACATTTGCTGTTTAATTTCCTTCACTTCTTGGCGCGCAAAGTCTCTGCAAAGGACTAGTGCTGTTCTCAACCTGGCGATGGGACTTTCATTTCAGAGAGCTGCGAAATAAATTATGAAACGCGAGATTCCCCAGCAGAACCTGACAGCCATAAGGCCTTGCACTGCGAGTTTGCAATGAGCTGATCTGGCATACTGCCCAGCATCGGAAAGGGAAACTAGTCACAGGAGCCTTGCCAAACAGCGAGGTAAATGTCAAGTAGGCAGTTTGATGAAATTTGGTCGTGAGTGCATGGTGGGTGGAAACTAAAAACAAGCTAAATCTTTTAAAGTGCTTATCACGTAATAAAATGACCCAAGGCACTTTAGCGGGGAGGGTCAAGAGCTTCGAGCAGGAACATAGGAATTGCTCGACGAAAAAATTAACATCTAGTTCACCATCTACCATCCTGGTCGTCACATGATTTTTTAAATTCGTTTATGGGATGTGGGCGTCGCTGGCAAGGCCAGCATTTATTGCCCATCCCTAATTGCCCTTGAGAAGGTGGTGGTGAGCCGCCTTCTTGAACCGCTGCAGTCCGTGTGGTGGAGATACTCCCACAGTGTTATTAGGGAGGGAGTTCCAGGATTTTGACCCAGCGACGATGAAGGATCAGCGATATACTTCTAAGTCAGGAACAGTGTGTGACTTGGAGGGGAACTTGGAGGTGCTGGTGTTCCCATGCTACTGCTGCCCTTGTCCTTCTAGGTGGAAGAGGTCGCGGGTTTGGGAGGTGCTGCCGAAGAAGCCTTGGCGAGTTGCTGCAGTGCATCTTGTAGATGGTACACACCGCAGCCACGGTATGCCGGTGGTGGAGGGAGTGAATGTTTAAGGTGGTGGTGGGGTGCCAATCAAGCGGGCTGCTTTGTCCTGGATGATACAACGATAATGGAGTTGTTGACCAATCACAGCGATCAATCTCTATCAATGAGTCTACAACAGACCCAGACAGGAGGTGACGAAAACCCCCAGTGGTGGAGAGCTTTGGGAACCACAGGTCCAGAGTCACCCGTTCCTCCCGAGCACGCTGCACTCCCCACACGTCACGTCTCAAATTACTCAGGTACTGTGTCCCAAAATGTTATTTTCTGAAAGCCTGTTCCATGGATTGACCACTCGCTCACTGAAATATTGTTTCTGCAGATTAGTTTTGAATTTCCCCCCCTTCAAGTGCAGGCAGTGTCCTCTGGTGCTACTGTTCTGGACGAGGTGAATCAGCTTGTCATGGTTGACATTATCTAGTCCGGGAAGCGTGTGAGAAGTTTGAGGAGGCCAAAAGCATGGTCAGAAAGGTACGGTAATCTTTTGAAGGTGACGGGAGAGCTGGTAAGGAAGTGGAGTTTAGTCAGAGCATTACAGAGTGGAGTGGCAAAATGACTGTAACGTTTGTCACTGGTGGTGGGGTCAGAGAGCAGCACAAACACTGAAAAGTTCTGGTTCTACTTTTGCTCAGGTAAAACTTGTAGCATCCAATTTAATATATAAAATATGTCTTAAATTTATTCTGGGGATGTGGGCGTCACTGGCAAGGCCGGCATTTATTGCCCATCCCTACATGCCCTGAGATAGTGGTGGTGGTGTGCCTTCTTCTTGAAGCGCTGCAGTCCATGTGGTGAAGGTGCTCACAAAGTGCTGCTCTTGTTATTCTTTATCGCGGTCTGATATAACTGAGTGACTTGCTAAGAGTCAACCATGTTGGTGTGGGACTGGAGTCACATACAGGCCAGACAGGTTCCCTTCCCTGAAGGACATTAATGAACCAGTTGGGTTTTTATGACAATCCAACAACTTCACAGTTAATTTTATTGATAACTTTTTAGTAAAGAACTGGATTCTAATTCTCAAATCGTGGGATTTGAACTCAACACTCTGGATTATTCATCCAAACCACTAGATTACCAGTCTAGTAACATAACCACTACACTACCATAGAAGTTGCAACAAGGAAACAGGCCATCTGACCCAACTAGTCCATGTCGGCATTTGCCCTCCACACGAGCAAATAGTTCTAATCATATTTACCCGCCCTGTTCCCATATCCCTTCAACCCTTTTTCCTTCAGCCACTTATCCAATCTACTCTTGAATGTTGAGATAGGAGAAGACACCAATGAAAACTTGTTGGTGTTGTCAGAACACGATTTGCAGGCTCCCATCATAGCCTCCTGGTTAGATGTACCATAAAGTCCTGGAGGATCCCAGGCTCCTTCCCAATCTCTGCTAAATTAGTTAATCTCAGTTGAAACAGCTTCTGAGGACTCTATCATTGATCTCAGTGACCCAGAGCTATGGAGAGATAGACAAAAAAATCAGCCAAGGGTTCCTGCTCCTGATTAGTCAGCAGTGACCCCCTGCTGGAATGTGTATGTGTGGATGTCAGGTGATGACTGGATTGGGTCAACAACAACAACAACTCACAGGAGCGTAATCAGACAAAAATATTGACACCGAGCCGAAGGAGCCAGAAATTCAGCTTTCAGGCTTCCCGCGGGTGCAAGCATCGCGCGCGTACTTGCCTACCACGCCTGCAGTTGTGCTTTGGGCCCACGAGGACTTCGGGTCCTGGGCCTCCTCCAGCTGCCGGCGCGCAGTGCTTGTGTATCCCAGGGGCGCAGTTAGTTCGAAGCGTCCCCTGGGATCACGTGGGCCATGGAGAGCCAATCCTAGCAGGGCATTTTCATTCATAACTACACTTAAACTTCAAATAAATTTTAAAAAAAACATCACATTTTTAAAATAACTATAAGTTAAATAAATTAACTACTTTAAACAAAAATTTTAATTTTTGAAAAAATTAATTATACTTTGTAACGGTGCTAAAAATAAATTTACCTTTCTTTAAAGTATCTAAAAAAGATAAACCTGTTGAAACATTTTTAAAATTGTAATTAATTAACTACTTACCTTGTTAAAAACAGGCCTTGCGCCTCCTTTTTAAAAGCGCAGCTTCTTCATACTTACCTTCCCGGAGAAACCTGAAAAAAAAAATCGAAGTTCGTTGCGTGCGCGCAGCCTCTACCGCATACGTGTTCGACTTCTGGACCCCTCCCTTCAGGGAAACGGAAGTTCCGGTTTCCCGCACATGCGCAGTGCATGCAGGAAACCGGCACTTCAGATGGCCTTACGGGTGAGTACACAGCGCGTACTCACCCGACAACAGCCGAATTTCTGGCCCATTAGCACAGGCGACCAAAAGCTTGGTCAAAGAGGTAGGTTTGAAGGAGTGCTTTAAAGGCGGAGAGAGAGGTGGAGAGGCTTAGAGAGGGAATTCCAGAGCTTAGGGCCCAGACGGCTGAAGGCACGGCCGCCAATGGTGGGGTGAATGGCGAGTGGTGGATGGACAAGAGGATGGATGGTTTCCTTCCATTGAGAATGAAGATTAGAACTGGTAGTCCCTCTTCTATCGAGCAGACTGCAACAACTTGCATTTACACTGAGCCTTTACCATAGAAAAAGTCCTAAGGCACTTTACAGAAACGAGAAATAAAAATAGCTAAAGGAACAGACACTGAGGCCCGAAGTGAGAGTTAGGAGAGGTGACTGAAAGTCTAGTCGAAAAGAAACGTTTTGAAAATGTTTTTAAAGGTGCAGAGAGAAGTGGAGGGACAGAAGGGTTAGTGATGATGCCCCCATGATAGAAAAGTAAGGTGACCTTCAGCGTCTGGAGTCGCACATGAAGAATGCCCCCTTGGGTGAAGTACCGGAGAGCAGTCAGTGGCCATGGAACCATCCTCAGCAAGGAGCCAGCACCTTCAGTAGAGGACTACAGTAAATCTGGGGGAAAACACAGGCGTTTGCAAGTTTAAAGGAAGTCTCTTCTTGCCCAGAGTACTGCCTTTCTCTGCCTAGTGATGGACAAGAGCTGTTTATCCCGTCAGTTCTTTTGTGTCATCATACAATTTGCTGTCAGTTCGGGACAGGCAAGCTGTCCACTGAGATTGGTGCTGAATTGCAAAGGCTTCAATAGACAAGTGTCTGCGAGGAGTCAAGTGACATCCTCTTTACAAATCAATGTGTGTTATACATTTCGCCGGCTTGTGCTTTACTTGATGACAATGCAGCACTGTTCTACACGATCGTCTGCTCGTACTGCCAGGAGAGGAATCTGCCAGTCCCAAACAAACCATCCCACACACAGGACAGCCAGTAGATGCAAAGCCTTCCGTCCCCTCAGTACTGCTCTCCGAACTCCCTCTCTGAACCCCACAGTCTCCCCAAACCCCTCCGTCACTCCCTCATTACCCCGCCATCTCTCCCTAAACTCCTCCCTAATCCCTCCGTCTCTAACTCCCTAAACCCCTCTGTCTCTCCCTAACCCCTCTGTCTCTCCCTCCCGAACGCTGCCATCTCTCCTTAAACCCCTCTGTCTCTCACTAACCCCTCCGTCTTTCCCTCCCTAAACCCCTCCATCTCTCCCTAACCCTTCCATCTCTCCCTCCCTAAACTCCTTCGATCTCTCCCTAATCCTTCCATCTCCCTCACTAACCCCTCCGTCTCTCTCGCTAACCCCTCCGTCTCTCTCGCTAACCCCTCCGTCTCTCTCGCTAACTCCTCCGTCTCTCTCGCTAACCCCTCCGTCTCTCTCGCTAACCCCTCCGTCTCTCTCGCTAACCCCTCCGTCTCTCTCACTAACCCCTCCGTCTCCCTCACTAACCCCTCCGTCTCTCTCGCTAACCCCTCCGTCTCTCTCGCTAACCCCTCCGTCTCTCTCGCTAACCCCTCCGTCTCTCTCGCTAACCCCTCCGTCTCTCTCGCTAACTCCTCCGTCTCTCTCACTAACCCCTCCGTCTCTCTCGCTAACTCCTCCGTCTCTCTCGCTAACCCCTCCGTCTCTCTCCCTAACCCCTCCGTCTCTCTCACTAACCCCTCCGTCTCTCTCGCTAACCCCTCCGTCTCTCTCGCTAACCCCTCCGTCTCTCTCACTAACCCCTCCGTCTCTCTCACTAACCCCTCCGTCTCTCTCGCTAACCCCTCCGTCTCTCTCGCTAACCCCTCCGTCTCTCTCGCTAAACCCCTCCGTCTCTCCCTCCCTAGCCGATTGCCTAATCAGCAATCCCAGAAGACTCCAGAATAATCCCGGAGGGTTGGCCACCCTAATTACTGACTAGTCACAGATTTGCTCGATAAGAGCAGCTGGAACACTCAGTCTCAATCTCTCCTATTGTGCTCTTTCTCCGTGACAAGCTGCAATCCTCTTGAGTACGCTCACTGATCTCTGTACACTATGAAGAAAAGCAGCCATGTGATTCCTATCGATAGCTCTTATCTTCCCTCTAGCTTTCCATTAATCAGGGACTAGGAACCAACCCCACCCGCAGGATTCTGTCCGGTCCAACCTCCACATATCAGCGAGACGACACTATGAGCGATCTGCCCTGGCATCATGGTGAATTGGTCTGAGCAGGCTGTCAGGAGCTGGCATGTCACTGGGGCAGGAGCATGTCAGCACTTGGAAAGTAGGCGGGCTGTAATTTGTCAACTACGCTCAGTGGCGCTGCCTGTCATCTCTCTGCCTACGTTCCCATGCAGTAAAGATTCTTGACCACCTTTTCTGACTCTTTGTTTTGTCTTCCTGACAGTTTTCTCCTCTCCTCTCCTGAAGACACCAGGGCAGAAATTTGGTATTTCGCGGTAGCACAAAATGGGTGGCACCACATCGGCTGCCTGTTACAATGTTCAGTTCCAATGGGCGGTTCATGCGATGCTGCCAGTTTTGCGCTGTCGCCCAAGTCAAATATCCACCCCACTGACTCTTACTGAGGCACTTTTCCATTGTTCCAATTTAGCTTCTGCTACCTTTCATGAATGGGCCTAGAAAGTGAGTATTGGAGGGGTTTTAGACCAATGGGTGAGGGGGGAATACCACAGTCAGCCCTACCCTGTCCTAGAAACATAGAAACATAGAAAAATAGGAGCAGGAGTAGGCCATTCAGCCCTTCGAGTCTGCTCTGTCATTCAATATATCAATACCATATTCCCGCTCTCTCCCCATACCCCTTGACGCCTTTTGCATCTAGAAATCTATCTATCTCTTTCTTAAATATATTCAGTGACTTGGCCTCCACAGCCTTCTGTGGTAGAGAATTCCACAGGTTCACCACCCTCTGAGTGAAGAAATTTCTCCTCATCTCAGTCCAAAATGTCCTACCCCGTATCCTGAGACTGTGACCCCTGGTTCGAGACCCCCCCCCCCCAGCCAGGGGAAACATTCTCCCTGCATCCAGTCTGTCTAGCCCTGTCAGAATTTTATACATTTCAATGAGATCCCCTCTCATTCTTCTAAACTCTAGTGAATACAGGCCTAGTCGACCCAATCTCTCCTCATACGACAGTCCTGCCATCCCAGGAATCAGTCTGTTGAACCTTCGCTGCACTCCCTCTATGGCAAGTATATCCTTTCTTAGGTAAGGAGACCAAAACTGCACACACTACTCCAGGTGTGGTCTCACCAAGGCCCTGTATAACTGTAGTAAGACATCCTTGCTGCTGTACTCAAATCCTCTTGCAATGAAGGCCAACATACCATTTGCCTTCCTAACTGCTTGCTGCACCTGCATGTTTGCTTTCAGTGACTGCTGTACAAGGACACCCAGGTCCCTTTGTACATCAACATTTCCCAATCTATCTCCATTTAAATAATACTCTGCCTTTCTGTTTTTCCTACCGAAGTGGATAACTTCATATTTATCCACGTTATACTGCATCTGCCATGTATTTGCCCACTCACTCAACTTGTCTAAATCGCCTTGAAGCCTCTTTGCATCCTCCTCACAACTCACAATCCCACCTAGTTTCATGTCGTCAGCAAACTTGGAAATATTACATTTGGTTCCCTCATCCAAATCATTGATATATATTGTGAATAGCTGGGGCCCAAGCACTAATCCCTGCGGTACCCCACTAGTCACCGCCTGCCACCCTGAAAAAGACCCATTTATTCCTACTCTCTGTTTCCTGTCTGTTAACCAATTTTCAATCTATGCCAGTATATTACCCCCAATCCCATGTGCTTTAATTTTGCACAATAACCTCTTATGTGGGACTTTATCAAAGGCCTTCTGAAAATCCAAATACACCACATCCACTGGTTCTCCCTTATCTATTCTACCAGTTACATCCTCAAAAAACTCCAGTAGTTTTGTCAAACACGATTTCCCTTTCATAAATCCATGTTGACTTTGTCTATTCCCGTTGATATTTTCTAAGTGTCCTGTTATCACATCCTTTATAATAGACTCTAGCATTTTCCCTACTACTGATGTTAGGCTAACCGGTCTGTAATTCCCTGTTTTCTCTCTCCCTCCTTTTTTAAATAGTGGGGTTACATTTTCCACCCTCCAATCTGCAGGAACTGTTCCAGAATCTGTAGAATTTTGGAAGATGACAACCAATGCATCCACTATTTCCATGGCTACCTCTTTTAGTACTCTGGGATGCAGATTATCAGGCCCTGGGGATTTATTGGCTTTCAGTCCCATTAATTTCTCCAGCACTATTTTTTTACTAATACTAATTTCCTTTAATTCCTCCTTCTCATTGGACCCTTGGTTCCTTAGCATTTCTGGGAAGTTATTTGTGTCCTGTTCCGTGAAGACAGAACCAAAGTATTTGTTTAATTGCTCGGCCATTTCCTTGTTCCCCATTATAAATTCTCCCGTTTCTGACTGTAAGGGACCTACATTTGTCTTCACGAATTGAAACCCACTTCTCCCACACCAATCTTTGAGCCACGCATTCATCTCCCTGATCCTTTGACCCTGTGCCAATTTGCTCGTGGCTCCGGTAATAATCCAGAGGTTATAACCTTTGTGGTTCTGCTTTTTAATTTAGTCCCTAGCTGCTCAAACTCTCTCAGCAGAACCTTTTTCTTAGTCCTACCTATGTTGTTGGTACCTACGTGGACCACGACAACTGGATCCTCCCCCTCCCACTCCAAGTTGTTCTCCAGCCCGGAGGACATGTCCTATACCCTGGCAACATAGCCTTCGGGACTCACGCTCCTGGCTGCAGAGAACAGTGTCTATCCCCCTAACTATACTGTCGCCTACTACAACCACCTTCCTTTTTAATCCCCCCACTTGAACGGCTTCCTGTACCACGGTGCCGTGGTCAGTTTGCTCATCCTCCCTGCAGTCCCGGCACTTGGGTTGCAAGAACCTCGAATCTATTGGACAAGTGCAGGGGCTGAGGCTCCTGCAATACTACCTCCTGGATCCCCGTACCTGCCTCACTCACAGTCACACCCTCCTGTCCCTGGCCACATGTCAATTCTGAAGTATTTAATCTAAGGGGTGTGGCTGCCCCCTGGAGCAAAAGGTCCAGGTAACTTTCTCCCTCCCTGATCTGCAGTTCAGACTCCAGCTCCTCATCTTGGAGCCGAAGTTCCTCGAGCCGCAGACACTTACCGCAGATGTAGTCGCCCTGGACAAAAATGTCCACAAGCTCCCACATATTGCAGCAGCAACACATCTCCTGTTCTCCCATTATTTTATTTATTTATTTAATTAATTAATTTAGTGTTAATCAAATTATTTACCTCATTTAGTTTATTAAATTAATTAAATTAAGTTTAGTTTTTAAAATTTAGTTATATGTTAACTTAAAATTTAGCCCACAGTCACTACCAGTCACTTACCTGCCCTACCTGTGACATCACACTGCCATTTTCTCTTGTTGATGCAGGTCTGCTGCTGCTTTTATCCCCGCTCTCGGGCCTCGGTCTGCTCCCGCTCTCGGGCCTCGGTCTGGTCCCACTCAGGTCCGCCGCCGCTCTGCTCCCGCTCTCGGGCCTCGCTCTGCTCCCGATCTCCGGCCTCGGTCTGCTCCCGCTCTCGGGCCTCGGTCTGCTCCCGCTCTCGGGCCTCGGTCTGCTCCCGCTCTCGGGCCTCGGTCTGCTCCCGCTCTCAGGCCTCGGTCTGCTCCCGCTCTCGGGCCTCGGTCTGCTCCCGCTCTCGGGCCTCGGTCTGCTCCCGCTCTCGGGCCTCGGTCTGCTCCCACTCAGGTCTGCCGCCGCTCTGCGGGAGAAGTTAGGAAAAGCAAGCATCTCCTGCCCCCACTTCACCGAACTCCCACACTTACCAAACTCCCAAGTTGTTCACTCTGTTCCAGCTGCACTCCGTGACAAACTGCACTCCAACCTCCCTCACCTGGCATCCAGCTACACATACATTTCAGCTGGGTGCACTGCACAGTGATTAAGGGATGATTTATTTTCCCCTCTCTTACCCCATCTCCCGGGAGGGGGCGGGGTGGTTGAGGTCAATGGCAGCCCATCTGGCTGAGATCTGGTAACTCAACACAGACTAGGATTGAACCCAAAAGGTGTAATCCTTGGCTCAGTAGGTAGCAGTCTCACCTCTATGAGGAGGCTGTGGGTTCAAGGCGCACTCCAGGGACTTGAGCACAAAATCCAGGCTACCAGTGCAATACTGAGGGAGTGCTACACTATTGGAGGTGCCCTCTTTCGGATGAAATGTTTCACCAAGACCACGCCTGGTCAGGTGTATGTAAAAGATCCCAGGCACTATTTTGAAGATGAGCAGGGGAGTTATCCCCGGTGTCCTGGCCAATATTTACCCCTCAACCAACATCACTGAAACAGATTATCTGGTCATTATCATAGATACATAGATACATAGAAGATAGGAGCAGGAGTAGGCCATCCGGCCCTTCGAGCCTGCTCCGCCATTTAATGAGATCATGGCTGATCCTCCAATTCAGTATCCCGTCCCCGCCTTCTCTCCGTAACCCTTAACCCCTTTTGCCTGTAGAAATATATCTAATTCCCTCTTAAATATATTTAATGAGCTGGCGTACACTGCCCTCTGTGGCAATGAGTTCCACAGGTTCACCACCCTCTGAGTGAAGAAATTCCCCCTCATTTCTGTCCTAAATGGTTTAGCCCTTATCCTTAAATTATGTCCTCTAGTTCTGTTCTCACCCGCCAAGGGAAACATTCCTTCTGCATCTAGTCTGTCTAGACCTGTCAGAATTTTATACACTTCTATGAGGTCCCCTCTCAATCTTCTAAACTCCAGTGTGTACATCCCTAAACTACATAGTCTCTCCTCATAGGTCAATCCCGCCATTCCTGGTATCAGCCTGGTGAATCGCCGCTGCACCCCCTCCATGGCAAGAACATCTTTCCTCAGATGAGGCGACCAAAACTGTACACAGTACTCGAGGTGTGGTCTCACCAGTGCCCTGTACAGCTGCAGCAAGGTATCCCTGTTCCTGTATTCCAACCCTTTTGCTATGAAGGCCAGCATACCGTTTGCCTTCTTGATCGCCTGTTGCACCTGCATGCTCGCCTTCAGTGACTGGTGTACAAGAACACCCAGGTCTCTCTGTACTTCCCCCTCTCCCAATTTATTGCCGTTTAAATAATAATTTGCCCTCCCGTTCCTGCACCCAAGGTGGATAACTTCGCACTTGTCCACATTATAGTGCATCTGCCATTTATCCGCCCAATCACCCAGTCTGTCCAAATCGCTCTGGAGCTTCCTGGTCTCCTCCTCTGAGCCCACCCCCCCTCCTAGTTTAGTGTCGTCTGCAAATTTGGAAATGCTGCATCCGACTCCCTGATCCAGGTCATTAATGTAAATTGTGAACAGCTGGGGACCCAGGACAGATCCCTGTGGTACCCCACTTGTTACTGCCTGTCATTCAGAAAATGAGCCGTTTATTCCAACTCTCTGTTTTCTATCTGACAGCCAGTTCTCTATCCACGTCAATACTTTCCCCTTTATCCCATGAGCTTCAATTTTCCATGCTAATCTTTTATGTGGGACCTTGTCGAAGGCCTTTTGGAAGTCCAGGTACACCACATCTACTGGCTCTCCCCCATCTATTTTACCAGTTACTCCCTCAAAAAATTCCAATAGATTAGTCAAGCACGATTTACCCTTTGTAAATCCATGTTGACTCTGTCCTATCCTGTCCCCATTTGCTAAGTGCTCCGCTATTTCATCCTTAATGATGGACTCCAGCATTTTGCCCACAACTGATGTAAGGCTTACAGGTCTGTAATTACCTGCTTTTTCCCTACCCCCCTTTTTGAATAGTGGGGTAACGTTAGCTACCCTCCAATCCATGGGCACTGTTCCCGAGTCTAATGAATTCTGAAAAATCATACTTAGTGCATCCGCTATCTCTAGGGCCACCTCCTTCAGCACCCTAGGATGCATGTTATCAGGCCCTGGGGATTTGTCCGCCTTCAATCCCTTTAGCTTCCTTAACACCATATCCTTAGAGATATTGACTTGCGTCAGTTCCTCCTTTGCAAATGTCCCTATTTTTCCCGATATCCCAGGGAGGTTTTTTGTGTCTTCCTTCGTAAAGACTGACCCAAAGTATGCATTTAGTTGGTCTGCCATTTCCTTATTTCCCGTTATATATTCCCCCGTATCTGACTGCAATGGGCCAACTTTGGTTTTCACCAGTCTTTTCCTCTTGATATACTTATAAAAGCTTTTGGAGTTAGTTTTTATATTTTCCGCCAGCTTGCTTTCGTAAGCTATTTTGCCCCTCTTGATTAAGCCCTTTGTCCTCCTTTGCTCTATCTTAAACTGGTCCCAATCATATTGATGTTTGCGGGACCTTGTGTTCAAATTGGCTGCTGTGTTTCCTACATTGGAACAGTGACTTGTTGTAAAAATACATAACATAAATAAAAGTTATAACTAAGTGGAAAATTGTTTCCATGCTGGCTGAAACATAAAAGGCTATTTTTATACCTCATGAAAGATAAAGAACGGCAGATCACTATCGCAACTTGCTGAAATATAAACAGAAAATGCTGGGAATACTCAGCAGGCCAGGCAGCATCTGTGGAGAGGGAAACAGAGGCCCATATTTTCCGGCGCCCACGGGTTTTCGTGCACCAAGCACATGGGCGAAAACCTGGAACTTGAGATCTGTCAAGAATCTCCTTTACAGATCGTAGCCATCCCTGGGAAATGGACATCCGCGGGTGGAGAGTTGGGCTATCTGCCCAACTACTGCCCAGCGACTGCCTGTGAAATTCTTATGCTTGGTAAAAGCGCAAGGCCTGCTTTTACCAGCGTAAGAGTTTAAATGAATATCAAAATAATTTTTTTCCAATTATTTAAATATTAAAACGCCTGTAAAATATGTTACGGTTATTTTTAACCCCTTTAAAACATTTATATTTATTTTTCAAAAAATTACATTTTTGTTTTAAATGTTTAATTAAATTGTATTTTAATTAATTTTAAATATGTAATATTTTTTATTTCTTTGTTATGTTAATGTGTTTTCTATGTGATCCCCTTCTTTCATTGGTTGGGCCGGCCTACGTGATCCCAGGGGAGCTTGCGAACCGCCTGCGCCCCCGGGATACGTGGGCCTCTACGCAGGCCTACGCCCGCAGGCCCAGGAGCGCGAGTCTCTGTGGCTCCAGGAACACCAGGTAGGTGCGTAGATTTATCCGCCCGCGGGAAGCCTCCGACCCACAAATTCAGGCCCAGAGAGAACGTTTGAGAACCTGTCTCCAGACCAGCTGAAGATCCACACAACTTAGCTACATCAAAGACGCTGAAAGAAAACAACTGGAGTGTCGATCAATCCAAGGGGTTATTTTTGAAGCCTATTCTTGGCAAGCAACTGGCCCAGAGGTGCAGTTTAAAAATAAAAATGAAGGGCTTCGCTGTTTTTGCTTCCTCACGGCTGCTCCACCTGACCGCTTTCTACCTGGATGAAGACTTTCAGATTGCTTCTGGAACGGCTGAGCTGGCCAGGAGAGGAAGCCATGTGCTACACCACAACGTGTGTCCATCAAGATATGTGGAGGGCCTCGACACGCCTGAATCAACCAGGAGTATATCAACTTTTGCTGAGGGGTTATCTAAGATAGACCGATGTTTTCCAAAAGGGTACGCATTTTGGGGAGTCAGAAGATGTTTTGTTATTGTTGTTAAAGCAATTCTAAATCGTGCATGAACCGAAGATGTTGTTTAATCCTATTGCCAATGATCTAGTCTATAATAAATGATTGTTTTCTTTACAAAGTCATGGTTTAAGCCTGAAGTTCCTTTCGGAAAAAGAGCCGATTAAGTTAAATATAAAATTAAATCGTGTGGAGATTTTTTTTTGTTCATTCACAAGATGTGGGCGTCGCTGGCAAGGCCGGCATTTATTGCCCGTCCCTAATTAACTTGAGAAGGTGGTGGTGAGCCGCCTTCTTGAACCGCTGCAGTCCGTGTGGTGAAGGTACACCCACAGTGCTGTTAGGGAGGGTGTGCCAGGATTTTGACCCAGCGACGATGAAGGAACGGCCGATGTACTTCCAAGTCAGGATTGTGTGTGACTTGGAGGGGAAGTTGGAGGTGGTGGTGTTCCCAGGCGCCTGCTGCCCTTGTCCTTCTAGCTGGTAGAGGTCGCGGGTTTGGGAGGTGCTGCTAAAGAAGCCTTGGCGAGTTGCTGCAGTGCATCTTGTAGAGGGTACACACTGCAGCCACGGTACGCCGGTGGTGGAGGGAGTGAATGTTTAAGGTGGTGGATGGGGTGCCAATCAAGCAGGCTGCTTTGTCCTGGATGGTGTCGAGCTTCTTGAGTGTTGTTGGAGCTGCACTCATCCAGGCAAGTGGAGAGTATTCCATCACACTCCTGACTTGTGTCTTGTAGATGGTGGAAAGGCTTTGGGGAGTCAGGAGGTGAGACACTCGCTGCAGAATACCCAGCCTCTGACCTGCTCTTGTAGCCACAGTATTTATGTGGCTGGTCCAGTTAAGTTTCTGGTCAATGGTGACCCCCAGGATGTTGATGGTGGGGGATAAAAGGGCATTTAAAGAATAAAATCACTTTCACCTTTTGTATCTACAGACTACAATTCAAAAGTACTTCAGTGGCTGTGTAGCACTTTGGGATTTCCTGAGATTGTCTAAGGTGCTGTAGAAATTTCTTTTCCCTGGTCTGTAGGTCTCATACTATTGGGAATTCTCTTATTTGATAGGGTTGATTCTGCATTCCTAGTGTGGACCTGTTCTCACAGTGGGGTGTCACTAGGAGTAACTCCATCCTGTGCTCTCGTTCAAAGCACAGGATCCTTGGAATCATCCCCGATATCCTGACAACTTTTTTGTGGTTTCAGAATCGCAAGAGTACATTTTTTTGTGTGACTGCGATGGTCTTTCAAATAGACGCGGACAGCAGTGATTTAGCTGCAACAACCTGCAGTGAGAGGAGTCAGAGTGTGTAAAATGCACTCTAAATGGAGTCAGGATCAAAAGGATCTTCTGGAAAGGCTCCAGAGAATCCAACAGCTATCGGAAGTGGACCTGACCCACCTGTGTCGTGCTTTTGTTAAAGAACTGATTCAAGTAGAAGCCATTCTGCAGACTGCAGCTAATGGCAGATGCCCCACTGTCTCTTCTGTCAGCTGGACTCCTTAGTGTAGACGGCCTGACCTACCCAGAACCAGTGGTGTCAGAAACCAAAGAAAAGGCGAGGCTACAAATCTGGACCAGTTACTCTTGTGACCACAGGGAGTCAGTTCCCCCCTACATTTATTAAGGGATAGGATTTCCTCATTTTACAGTGCAGCCAGTGATCAGCACCAGACTGAGATGAGCAAAGAGAGTGACACGTCGAGGTCACTCTCCCGAGACAGGGACAGTTTTAATTGGTGGTGTGAAAGCTTCGAAAGAGGCTGGTTACACCCGTGTTGGGACTTTGCCGAATTTGTTTTCCAGGGTGGGATCCTGGCAGCAAAAAAAATAATCCTTGTTTCCCATCCAGTCACTGAGGAATGTCAGTACAGGTCAATAGAAGAAAGAATCATGGCACCTAACAGCACAGGAGGAGGTCATTCGGCGCATTGTGCCTGTTCCGGCTCTTTGAAAGAGCTCTCCGATTAGTTACAATCCCCTGCTCTTTCCCCATAGCCCTACAATTTTCTCCCCTTCAATTATTTATCCAATTCCCTTTTGAAAGTTACTATTGAATCTGCTTCCCCCTCCCTTTCAGGCAGCGTGACCTGGATCACAATAACTCTCTGCGTAAAAAAAATTCTCCTCCTCTCCCCTCTGGCTCTTTTGGCAACTATCTTAAATCTGTGTCCTCAAAGTAAACAACTCATTTCTTTTGGTATAAAAGAAATCAAAATGATCAAGAAAGGCTTGCATTTATATAGTAAGGAAAATGATTGGGCTCTGAACCAGAGGAGCTGTTACGTTAATGGTGCTCACCGTCTAAAATATACAGTAAATTGAAGAAAGACTTGCACTTTTCATGACCTTAGGATGTCCCAAAGCGCTTCAAAGCCAATTAAGTATTTTTGAAGTGTAGTCAACGGTGTAACGTAGGAAATAATCAGCGATGCTCATCACTGGCATCTTTGGGCAGTTGGGCATTCAGCTAGGTGCCCGCCGCCAGGAGAAATGACGGCTCGCAATAAAAGCTGGGGCACTTAAATAATCGCTTCATAAAAGGGAAAGCGTGGGCTGCAGAACCAATCTACCTAGTCCTAGCTGTAAACCATTGTGCACTTTCTGTGAAATTGGTCCCAGTGCGACACACATCTGACTGCCCAGTCCTGCTACTCTAAGCACACAAAATAGGCAGCAATGGTACAATCTTGTATGGCCTGGAAAGCAGATTGTTACAAAAAAATGGCCTGTAATGTCCTGCTCAGTGGAGCTTTGGCGAGAGAATGCCAGATTTCGTTGTGTACATTCCTCATTTGCTTTGAGCTCCAGATGCCGCTGGTTTGGAGGATATTATTTTTAGAAGTGCTGTTCATCTGCTGTCAAGAGATTTATCCAGGAGTGAATTCGAGGTCCTTCTCAATAGCAAAAACTTGCATTTATATGGCGCCTTTAATGTAGAAAAACTTTGCAAGGCGTTTCACAGAGGCATCAGGAAAACGATTGGATGTCGAGCCAGAGAAGGAGATAATTAAGTTAGTGGTGCTCACATAAGAAACACCCTTGCCGGTAGTAGCCCAAAGAAGAAAGGTCAAGCATTGCCTGAATCCATGCCAACCCATGGCACAGGGACCTTACGTCCCTGGCAAGGTCCCTCAGTGTGGAGTTGTTCTGCTTTCAGACACGGGAATGTGCTGAATGCAGATCACTAAACTCATTATAGTCTTGTTAAAGTAATGAGACAGAATGAAGGCAGTTAACATTTCTCCCTGGAGCAGGTGCTAGCATTAGATGCGATTAAAAAGCACGTTATAACCCACCTGCTCACCAAGTATCGGAGACAGTAGATCTTGTGCTAGATCACAGAAATGATCTGTGACTGTGTGTGAGAGAGACTTCCTGTCTCTCCCTCTTACTTGAGAAGTAAAGGATGACAGGTGCTTTAACAAAAATACATCTCTCTCTTACTCTTAGGCAGTCCCTCGGAACCGAGGATGACTTGCTTCCACATTAAAAATGAGTTCTCAGGTGACTGATGAGTCCAATGCGGGACCTACAGTCTCTGTCACAGGTGGGGCAGACGGTGGTTGAAGGGGCGGGCGGGTGGGTGGGGTGCTTGGGTTGACGTGCGCTCCTTCCGCTGTTTGCGCTTGGCTTCTGCTTGCTCCCGGTGAAGAGACTCGAGGTATTTGGCGCCTTCCCGGATGCTTCTCCTCCACTTTGTGCGGTCTTGGGCCAGGGATTCCCAGGTGTCGGTGGGGATGTTACACTTTTTTAAGGAGGCTTTGAGGGTGTCCTTGAGCGCTTCCTCTGCCCACCTGGGGCTCTCTTGCCGTGTCGGAGCTCCGAGTAGAGCGCTTGCTATGGGAGTCTTGTATCGGGCATGCGGACGATGTGACCCGTCCATCGGAGCTGATCGAGCGTGGTCAAAGCTTCGATGCTGGGGATGTTGGCCTGAGCGAGAACACTGACGTTGGTGCGCCTATCCTGCCAATGGATTTGCAGGATCTTGCAGAGGCAGCGTTGGTGGTACCTCTCCAGTGCTTTGAGGTGCCTGCTGTACCTGGTCCATGTCTCTGAGGCGTACAGCAGGGCGGGTATCACTGCTGCTCTGTAGACCATGAGCTTAGTGCTGGGTTTGAGGTCCTGGTCTTCAAACACTCTCTTCCTCAGATGACCGAAGGCTGCACTGGCACACTGAAGGCAGTGTTGGACTTCGGTCATCGACGTCTGCCCTTGTTGACAGTAGGCTCCCGAGGTATGGAAAGTGGTCCACGTTGTCCAAGGCCTTGTCGTGGATTTTGATAATCGGGGGGCAGTACTGTGTGGCGGGGGCAGGTTGGTAGAGGACCTTTGTCTTATGGATGTTTAGTGTAAGGCCCATGCTCTCGTACACTTCGGTGAAGGTGTTGATGATGGTTTGGAGTTCGACCTCCGAGTGAGTGCAGACGCAAGCGTCGTTTGCATACTGTAATTCAATGACAGAGGATGGGACAACCTTGGATCTGGACTGGAGGCGACGGAGGTTGAACAGTTTCACGTTTGTTCTGTAGATTAGCTCCACTCCAGCGGGGAGCTTACTGAGGGTGAGATGGAACATTGCCGCAAGCAAAAAATATGTCACTGAGTGATATGGACACATAACTCTGACCAGTGACTGAGTTATGTCACTCACGAAGCGAGCGGCTTATTTTCCATAACCCACCAGCTTTTTGTTTATTCATTGCACACACGGTATTTTACAAAGGTCAGTTAAAGCAGCTAGAATGGAATTTATTGCTTTTACCATCATCTCCGTGAAATGGACATTGTGGCCAGTTGATGGGATCTTAAAGTCAGACAGAACTTTTTCAATCAATGGGTAATAAAACTTGTGCAATAAAGTACCTGTGAAGGACATTGCAGTGGACGGTATAAATGGATTCAAGACACAATTAGATTAGTTCCTGCAGAAAACAAGGATCGAAGGATTTGTGTTAAGCATAATGACTTCAGTACTGGACTGCTACGGAACAGTAGTTTCGTTAGTGCTGGCTATATATATAAAATAACTTGCATTTCTACAGCGCTTTTCACATCCTGACTAAGTCCCAAGCACTTTACAGCCAATTAAGTACTTTTGAAGTGTAGTCACGGTTGTAATGTAGGAAACGCGGCAGCCAATTTGTGCACAGCAAGCTCCCACAAACAGCAATCTGATAATGACCAGATCATCTGTTAGTTGAGGGATAAAAATTGGCGAGGAGAATTCCCCTGCTCTTCTTCGAAATAGTGCCATGGGATCTTTTACGTCCACCTGAGAGAGCAGACTGGACCTCGATTTAACATTGCATCCGAAAGACGGCTCCTCCGACAGTGCGGCACTCCTTCAATACAGCACTGGAGTGTCAGCCTAGATTTTTGTGCTCAAGTCTCTGGAGTGGGACTTGAACCCACAACCTTCTGACTCAGAGGCAAGGGTGCTACCCACTGAGCCATGGCTAACTCCCTCACTTACCACCCATTTCCCATGCACTTCAATATTATTATGGACCGAAGGTTGGGGCTGACCATTGCAGCAGCAAAGACTCATGTTACGGTCACTAACCTTGTCATAATAGCTTGTTAAGATGACAGCAGACCATAGGGCTACTACAGTGTTGTAGCCTTATCTCAAACCCGTGCTCTCTGTGAGTGTGGCTGACTTTCCCGCTGGCAACATATGCTTGCACACTGAGCCCTCACACTCCACTGCTAATGCATCGCAGGTGCAAGCATTCCTAAGCCCTCATTTGAACCAGTGTTGTTGCAGAGGCTGCAATCTGTGACCTGGACTAAGAACACAGGAACAGGAGGAGGCCATTCAGCCCCTCAAGCCTGTTCTGCCATTCAAGTTAGATCATGGCTGATCTGCATCTTAACTCCATCTACCCCACCTTGGTTCCATATCCCTTCATACCCTTGCCTAACAAAAACCTCAATTTAAAATTGTCAATTGACTCCCAGTCTCAACAGAGAGTTCCAGGTTTCCACTACCCCTTGTATGAAAAAGTGCTTCCTGACATCACCCCTGAACGGCCTCGTTCTAATTTTAAGGTTAAGCCCCCTTGTTCTGGACTCCCCCAGTCAGAGAAAATAGTTTCTCTCTATCTACCCAATCAAATCCTTCAATGATCTCCAACACCTCAATTAGATCGCCCCTTAATCTTCTACACTCGAGAGAATGCTGGCCTAGTCTATGCAACCTGTCCTCATATTTAACCCTTTTAAGCATTCTGGTTTTTTAAAAATTCGTTCATGGGATGTGGGCGTCGCTGGCAAGGCCAGCATTTATTGCCCATCCCCAGTTGCCTTTGAGAAGGTGGTGGTGAGCCGCCTTCTTGAACCGCTGCAGTCCGTGTGGTGAAGGTGCTCCCACAGTGCTGTTAGGTAGGGAGTTCCAGGATTTTGACCCAGCGACGATGAAGGATCGGCGATATACTTCTAAGTTAGGATGGTGTGTGACTTGGAGGTGGAACTTGGAGGTGGTGGTGTTCCCATGCGCCTGCTGCCCTTGTCCTTCTAGGTGGAAGAGGTCGTGGGTTTGGGAGGTGCTGCCGAAGAAGCCTTGGCGAGTTGCTGCAGTGCATCTTGTAGATGGTATACACTGCAGCCACGGTACGCCGGTGGTGGAGGGAATGAATGTTTAAGGTGGTGGATGGGGTGCCAATCAAACGGGCTGCTTTGTTCTGGATGGTGTCGAGCTTCTTGAGTGTTGTTGGAGCTGCACTCATCCAGGCAAGTGGAGAGTATTCCATCACGCTCCTTACTTGTGCCTTGTAGATGGTGGAAAGGCTTTGGGGGGTCAGGAGATGAGACACTTGCCACAGAATACCTAGCCTCTGACCTGCTCTTGTAGTATTTATGTGGCTGGTCCAGTTAAGTTTGTGGTCAATGGTGACCCCGAGGATGTTGATGGTGCGGGATTCGGCGATGGTAATGCCATTGAATGTCAAGGGGAAGTGGTTAGACTCTCGCTTGTTGGAGATAGTCATTGCCTGGCACTTCTGTGGCGCGAATGTTACCTGCCACTTATCAGCCCATGCCTGAACGTCGTCCAGGTCTTGTTGCATGCGGGCATGGACTGCTTCATTATCTGAGGGGTTGTGAATGGTGCTGAACACTGTGCAGTCATCAGCGAACATCCCCATTTCTGACCTCATGTTGGAGGGAAGTTCATTGATGAAGCAGCTGAAGATGGTTGGGTCTAGGACACTGCCCTGAGGAACTCCTGCAGCGATGTCCTGGGGCTGTGATGATTGACCTTCATCCACCACAACTCTCTTCCTTGTGCTAGGTATGACTCCAGCCAGTGGAGAGTTTTCCCATCGATTCCCATTCACTTCAGTTTTACTAGGGCTCCTTGATGCCACACTCGGTCAAATGCTGCCTTGATATCAAGGGCAGTCACTCTCACCTCACCTCTGGAATTCAGCTCCTTTGTCCATGTTTGGACCAAGGCTGTAATGAGGTCGGGAGTCGAGTGGTCTTGGCGGATCCCAAACTGGGCATCAGTGAGCAGGTTATTGGTGAGTAAGTGCCGCTTGATAGCACTGTCGACGACACCATCCATCACTTTGCTGATGATTGAGAGTAGACTGATGGGGCGGTAATTGGCTGGATTGGATTTGTCCTGCTTTTTGTGTACAGGACATACCTGGGCAGTTTCCCACATTGTCGGATAGATTGCAGTGTTGTCGCTGTACTGGAACAGCTTGGCTAGAGGCGCTGAACCCCCTCCGAGGCCAATACATTCTTTCTGACGTGCGGTGCCCAGAACTGAACGCAGTACTCCGGAAGCGACTGTTTAGTTAAAGTTGAGCTGTTGCATACTTAAGCTGAAACGTCAAGTTTTTTTTTCAGATTGTGTGTATTGAAATTCAGTTCTCCACTATCACTGGATCATCAAAGTCAGGAAAGGGCTGCCGGCGATGCAAGGACGCGAACCCAATGGAAGGGTCTCTATAAGGGCATCTGGGTTTGAGAGCATTGCACCGTGCAGTGGCGTCTAGTGTATTTTTAGGTCTTCACTGATACCCAGATCGCTTGCAACTTCTGAGGGAGTGCTGCACTGTCGGAGGAGCAGTACTGAGGGAGCGCTGCACTGTCAGAGGGGCAGTACTGAGGGAGTGCTGCACTGTTGGAGGGGCAGTACTGAGGGAGTGCTGCACTGTCAGAGGGGCAGTACTGAAGGAGCGCTGCACTGTCGGAGGAGCAGTACTGAGGGAGCGCTGCACTGTCAGAGGGGCAGTACTGAGGGAGTGCTGCACAGTCGGAGGGGCAGTAATGAGGGAGCGCTGCACTGTCAGAGGGGCAGTACTGAGGGAGTGCTGCACTGTCGGAGGGGCAGTACTGAGGGAACGCCGCACTGTCGGAGGGGCAGTACTGAGGGAGCGCTGCACTGTCAGAGGGGCAGTACTGAGGGAGCGCTGCACTGTCAGAGGGGCAGTACTGAGTGAGCGCTGCACTGTCAGAGGGGCAGTACTGAGGGAGAGCTGCACTGTCAGAGGGGCAGTACCGAGGGAGCGCTGCACTGTCGGAGGGGTAGTACTGAGGGAGCGCTGCACTGTCGGAGGGGCAGTACTGAGGGAGCGCAGCACTGTCGGAGGGGCAGTACTGAGGAAGTACCGCACTGTCGGAGGGGCAGTACTGAGGGGTGCCGCACTGTCGGAGGGGCAGAACTGAGGGAGCGCTGCACTGTCAGAGGGGCAGTGCAAAGGGATTGCTGCACTGTCGGAGAAGCAGTACTGAGGGAGCGCTGCACTGTTGGAAGGGCAGTACTGATGGAGCGCTGCACTGTCGGAAGGGTAGTACTGAGGGAGTGCTGCACTGTCGGAGAAGCAGTACTGAGGGAGCGCTGCACTGTCAGAAGGGCAGTACTGAGGGAGTGCTGCACTGTCGGAGGGGCAGTACTGAGGGAAGGCTGCATTGTTGGAGGGTTAGTACTGAGGAAGCGCTGCACTGTCGGAGGGGCAGTACTGAAGGGGCGCTGCACTGTCGGAGGGGCAGTACTGAAGGAGCGCTGCACTGTCGGAGGGGCAGTACTGAGGGAGCGCTGCACTATCAGAGGGGCAGTACTGAGGGAGCGCTGCACTGTCGGAGGGGTAGTATTGAGGGAGTGCTGCACTGTCGAAGAAGCAGTACTGAGGGAGCGCTGCACTGTCGGAAGGGCAGTACTAAGGGAGCGCTGCACTGTTGGAGGGGCAGTACTGAGGGAGCGCTGCATTGTTGGAGGGTCAGTACTGAGGAAGCGCTGCACTGTCGGAGGGGCAGTACTGAGGGAGCGCTGCACTGTCGGAGGGGCAGTACTGAGGGAGCGCTGCACTGTCGGAGGGGCAGTACTGAGAAGGTGCTGCACTGTCGGAGAAGCAGTACTGAGCGAGTGCTGCACTGTCGGAGGGTCAGTACTGAGGGAGTGCTGCACTGTCAGAGGGGCTGTACTGAGGGAACGCTGCATTGTCGGAGAAGCAGTACTGAGGGAGCGCCGCACTGTCGGAGGGGCAATACTGAGGGAGCGCAGCACTGTCGGAGGGGCAGTACTGAGGGAGTGCTGCACTGTCGGAGAGGTAGTACTGAGGGAGCGCTGCACTGTTGGAGGGGCAGTACTGAGGGAGCGCAGCACTGTCGGAGGGGCAGTACTGAGGGAGCGCCGCACTGTCGGAGGGGCAGTACTGAGGGAGTACCGCACTGTCGGAGGGGCAGTACTGAGGGGTGCCGCACTGTCGGAGGGGCAGTACTGAGGGAGCGCTGCACTGTCAGAGGGGCAGTGCAAAGGGATTGCTGCACTGTCGGAGAAGCAGTACTGAGGGAGCGCTGCACTGTCGGAAGGGCAGTACTGAGGGAGCGCTGCACTGTCGGAGGGGTAGTACTGAGGGAGTGCTGCACTGTCGGAGTAGCAGTACTGAGGGAGCGCTGCACTGTCAGAAGGGCAGTACTGAGGGAACGCTACATTGTCGGAGAAGCAGTACTGAGGGAGCGCCGCACTGTCGGAGGGGCAATACTGAGGGAGCGCAGCACTGTCGGAGGGGCAGTACTGAGGGAGCGCTGCACTGTCGGAGGGGCAGTACTGAGGGAGCGCTGCACTGTCGGAGGGGCAGTACTGAGAAGGCACTGCACTGTCGGAGAAGCAGTACTGAGGGAGTGCTGTACTGTCGGAGGGTCAGTCCTGAGGGGGGTGCTGCACTGTTGGAGGGGCAGTACTGAGGGAGTGCTGCACTGTCAGAGGGGCTGTACTGAGGGAGCGCAGCACTGTCGGAGGTGCTGTCTTTCGGATGAGATGTTAAACCGAGGGCCCGTCTGCCCTTTGAGCTGGGAATAAAAAATCCCATGGCATTATTTGGAAGTGATGCGGAGATGCCGGTGTTGGACTGGGGTGGACAAAATTGAGAGGTCGCACAACACCAGGTTATAGTCCAACAGTTTTATTTGAAATCACAAGCTTTCGGAGCTATCGATTGCCCCTTCCTCAGGTGAAGTAAATAGATACAGAATCGCCAAAGCATATATAGATAGAGAACAAAGCATGTGTACCTTACAATTGCAGACAACTAAATTAAATCATCCTGACTATCTGACTATCCTGACTATCACACCTCGGCAGATAGTCAGGATGATTTAATTTAGTTGTCTGCAATTGTAAGGTACACATGCTTTGTTCTCTATCTATATATGCTTTGGCGATTCTGTATCTATTTACTTCACCTGAGGAAGGGGCAATCGATAGCTCCGAAAGCTTGTGATTTCAAATAAAACTGTTGGACTATAACCTGGTGTTGTGCGACCTCTCAATTATTTGGAAGAGCAGGTGAGTTCTCCCTGGTGACCTGGCCGATATTTATTCCTCAACCAACATCACTAAAACAGATGATCTGATCATTGTCTCATTTGTGGGAGCTTGCTGTGCACAAATTAGCTGCCGTGTTTTTTTTACATTACAACAGTGACTGCACTTCAAAAAAAAGTGTCTGTAAATCGCTCCGGGATGTCCTGAGATGGTGAAAGGCTTTTTAGAAATGCAACTCCTTTCCTTTACATCAGCTAGCACATGGTGCCGTGTGAAGGAATAAGCCATATAACCTGTTAGAAACATAGAAGATAAGAGCAGAGGAAGGATGTTCTTGCCATGGAGGAGTTCAGCGAAGATTCACCAGACTGATACCTGGGATGGCAGGAATGACGTATGAAGAGAGATTGGGTCGATTGGGCTTGTACTCGCTGGAGTAGAGAGAATGAGAGGGGATCTCATTGAAACTTATAAAATTCTGACAGGTCTGGACAAACTAGATGCAGGAAGGACTGTTCCCGATGGTGGGGGAGTCCAGAACCAGAGGTCACAGTCTAAGGATAAGGGGTAAGCCATTTAGGACAGAGATGAGGAGGAATTTCTTCACCCAGAGAGTGGTGAACCTGTGGAATTCTCTACCACAGAAGGCAGTAGAGGCCAATTCATTAAATAGATTCAAGAAGTAGTTGAATATATTTCTTAAGGCTAAAGGGATCAAGGGATATGGGGAGAAAGCAGAGACAGGGTACTGAATTTGGATGATCAGCCATGAATGGTGGAGCAGGCTAGAGGGGCCGAATGGCCTACTCCTGCTCCTATCTCCTATCTTCTATGATTCTAGGAGTAGGCCATTCGGCCCTTCGAGCCTGCTCCACCATTCATGGCTGATCATCCAAATTCAGTACCCTGTCCCTGCTTTCTCCCCATATCCCTTGATCCCCTTAGCCTTAAGAAAAATACACCATTCCATGAAAGAATTCTGGCCTTGTTAAAACAATACATACTAGGTCTGGAAATCTGGAAGCCTCAACAATCTAAAATTGTTAACAGCATTCTGGCTATGGGGATGGGATGGTTGTTGACACTGAATCAATAATCTTATTGAAACAGGAGGTTGGAGGCTTCGTAAACAGGCACATAAAATTAAGAAACATATGCCTTCGTAAAAATGACATCAAGTAGAAGAAACACCTACCATCAAACCGTTTTTGTGTTGAACTTGAAATACCTAGAGGGGAGGAGAGACACGATTCTGTGTTACAACCAGCTGAGGTGACTAAGAATTGCATAGATCACCCTGGTTGAGGTGTTTTAATTTACACTTCGTAAAAAGGCAGAAACAGAAGACCTTGGTAAAAATGACATCAAATAGATGTACCTGCTGTTACACCATTTTTTATGGTGGGCTTGGGACACCTGGGGTAGAGACATAATTCTGCATTGCTACCAGCTGAGGTGACTGTAAGAATAGCAGGGGTCAGCAGAAAAATGACTAGAGATAATTAGCTTACATCAGCAGAAAACTTCAAAGGAAATACCACTGAAAAAGGATATAAATATTGAACTTTCAAATGGGATGATAGTCTTGCTGTAAATGGGCAAAGCGATTCTCAGGCTTCAGAGGCGGCTCTGTAAGTCTACAACTCTTTGTACCTCGTGGATCAAGGTATTGTACTGTATTTGATTTTGGTGGATATCCTGAATAAACTTTAAGAACTGTAAAACTGTAGCGAAGTTAAGATTTGAGAGTAAGGATCTCTGATAATAGAATTGCAAGCTTTCTGTTTTTGGAACTGTTAATGTTGCGATTGAATCACCAACTGTAAATTACATGTCGGTTCTTTAATAAATCTATATATTGTTAGAACTGTCTCACATAATACTTCTGTATCAAATTCACGAACTCAATCTCTGTACACTCTCTGGTGAGGAGTTGCAGAATTCTGGGGGAGTTTTCCGGACCCTCATAATATCTGGAACGTTACAGTCTAGCTAAACTTATTAAAAGTGCTATCTGGAGGATGGTAACATCTTCAGGTTGTTCCTTTCCTTTAGGGAGAGATGGCCCAGACCTTTAGACCCAATTAAGCGTCTTTAGGATTCGGCTAACTCAAACAAAGTGAACATCTGGGGAATACGCCTGATCTGGGGTAGCCCTAAAGGGGCTAGTACTAGTAATAACCCCTTCAGCCGAATAGGGGAGTTGATGGTGGAGAGCAGAGCAGAGTGAGGTGGGGATTGGGGGAGCAGGAAGGGAGTGAGGAACTCGATGAGCTTGAGGAGGGCGGAGGTGGGAAGAACCAGATTCCGGCACGGACTTGATGGGCCGAATGGCCTCCTTCTGTGCCGTTATGACTCTATAACTCTATGACTACAAAAAGAGGGGGATCTTGGGCTAGAGTGGGTAGAAAAGAGAAAGGGGGCGGGGGTATCAACTTTGGTGGGGGTGTAAAACGGATGTAATGGATTGGCTGGTCATTACACACCCCACCTCAAGCATGACATAGTTCTGTTTCTGAAACACTGGTCGTCCGGTTTAAAACGAAGCCTCCCAACCTACCAGGTCCCAGGTTCACTTCCTGGTTTGTGTTGAACTAGTTGGCCTTGCTGGGGTAGCGCGAAAATCGGTTTCAGTTCCCCGGGGCTAGAGAGCAGAAAAAGCAAACAGGATTCCCGCTCTAATCGCTAACCCACGACCCATGCTGCAACGTGTGAGCGCATTGCCGATCTCAGCCAGGATAGGGCTCAGCTGTGCTGCCTGTTACAGTCAAATAGCCTGCTCACCTTCACCGAGTAGGGTCACCCATGATGTACTAGAGGGCTGCTGAAGCCTGCGGAACCATCCCTGCAGCATGAGTGAGTGCCTTCGGAAAAGGGGGGTAGAAAATTGGCCAAAGCATAACCTCGGTTAAAATGACTGATCGCAATGGGATGGTGTTACTTTATTATGTGGTGATTGACATTCAACCATATGGAAACGCTTCCGTCCCGGCTCACTGATCGCAAGAAGCAAAATAAATTAATCATATGCAGCAAGCAGTCTTTAATGTCATCCTTAATTGATTCCTATCAACCAAACCAGTCTCCCGTCTCCTTAGCTCGACCAGCTTTATATCTCCATTCATTAGATCTGTCTGGGGCTCCAAGTTGTGTTGATTTAAGCAATGTATAAACAGAGCGGTGGTGAAATAATTGTGGGGCAAGTTTTAAGCCAGAGCCTAGGAGCATTTGGAGATGGGAGCTGGCACTGGGTGCCATCTGAAAATGCGGGGAACATTTTAGGGATTATTAGGGGGTGGCAAGGTGCCGCCTTTCGGATGAGACGTTAAATCAAGGCCCCATCTGCTCCCTCAGGTGGATGTAAAACATCCCGTGGCCACTATTTCAAAGAAGAACAAGGGAGTTCTCCCCGGTGTCCTGGGCCAATATTTATCCCTCAACTAACATCACTAAAACAGATCGTCTGGCCATTATCTCATTGCAGTTTGTGGGAGCTTGCTGTGCACAACTTGGCCACATTTCTCCACATTGCAACAGTGACTACACTTCAAAAGTACTCCATTGACTGTAAAGGGCTTGGGGACGTCCGGTGGTCGTGAAAGGTGCTGCAGAAATGTAAGTCCGTTCTTTCTTAATTTGAAGACCTTAAGCCCCACAGACACTGTGAACTGCTTTCTACAATAATAACCAATAGACCTCCAACATGTCGTGATGAATGTTAATAACCTGAAGCATGCAGGAGACTGTCAGTGAGTCAGCCGCTGTGATGGGGTCATGCAGACAACACGCACCCACTTCACCTCCAAACGTGTTATTAACATCTGGATTTGAAAGTGCAGATTGAGTGGAGGATAAGTGGAACTGTGAGTCAATGTGTTGCTGTCATGGGAGTGTGCTATCAGTCCCCTGACAGACAGCTATTTAGAATTGGAATCCCAATAATTACCCAGAGGATGGCACATTAGAGTCATTGAAAATTACATGCTTCTGATGAAGAATAAATACGAGACAAGAGTTATGCCACGACTCTCGGCGATGATTATTTCTGCTGTTACAAAGACACCTTGATGGATGACAGCTTTCTGCCAGGATCTCCCTTCTCTTCCCCCCTTTCCTGAAGGTACTTGATCACATGTACTGGTGGATGCTTCCTAGGGCACAGTCAGCCCTCCAACGCCATGACTAAGCGCCCATTCTTCAAGTGAGTTCCTGGATGGTTAGTGTTGGCCGGCATCAACAGCCAGGTCCGACCCTGCTCATCCGGGAACCCGCACTTCCCCGCTGGAGTCACTAGACAGTGGCCGGGAGCAGGGAACCCCGATTCCTTCTTCCGCTCCCTGGCCGAGAGGTGCTGAGCCCAATTGTAGCGCCTCCACAGCACAGAAGTAAAACGTCTTATCAGATCAGGAAGGCCTCAAAGTTGTTCAGAGACACTGGGCTGGATTTTAACTAGCGAGTAGTTCTGTCCCACACTGGAGAGCAAGGTCCTAATATATGCCACAGGCCCCCTATTTGCATACTCAAAGAGGTCTACTGGCTGAATCCGGTGGCCCTTCCGAAGGTGGCGTCGGTCAGATCGGAAGCAGGAATGGGGCAGTAAGCTTTAACCCCACCATTTTAGGGGGGTAGATTCCGACCAGTGGCACCAGTGAAAATCTCCCCCACTGAATTAGTCTGAGGTACGGTGAGTGTTGTTACACAGGATTACATAGGATATAGGGCGCAGAAATAGGCCATTCGGCCCAACCAGTCCATGCCGGCGTTTATGCTCCACTTGAGCCACCCCCCGTCTTTTCTCATCTAAATCTATCAGCCTAACCCTCTATTCCTTTCTCCCTCATATGTTTGTCTAGCCTCCCTTTAAATGCATCTATACTATTCGCTTCAACCACTCCCTGTGGTAGCGAGTTCCACATTCTCACCACGCTTTGGGTAATGAAGTTTCTTCTGAATTCCCTATTGGATTTCTTGGTGACTATCTTATATCGATGGCCTCTAGTTTTGCTCTTCCCCACAAGTTGAAACATTAAGAACATAAGAACATAAGAAATAGGAGCAGGAGTAGGCCACTTGGCCCCTCGAGCCTATCAATAAGATCATGGCTGATCTTGGGCTCAAAGCCACTTCCCTGCCTGCTCCCCATAATCCTTCACTCCCTTATCTTGCAAAAATCTGTCTATCTCCACCTTAAATGTATTTAATGACCCAGCCTCCACAGCTCTCTGGGGCAGAGAATTCCACAAATTTACGACCCTCTGAGAGAAGAAATTCCTCCTCATCTCAGTTATAAAAGTACGACCCTTTATTCTGAAACTATGCCCCCGAGTTCTAGATTTCCCCACGAGGGGAAACATCCTCCTAGCATCTACCTTGTCGAGCCCCCTCAGTATCTTATATGTTTCAATAAGATCACCTCTCATTCTTCTAAATTCCAATGAGTATAGGCCCAGCCTGCTCAACCTTTCCTCATAAGTCAACCCCCTTATCTCTGGAATTAACCTAGTGAATCGTCTCTGAACTGCCTCCAATGCAAGTATATCCTTCCTTAAATAAGGAGACCAAAACTGTACGCAGTACTCAAGGTATGGTCTCACCAATACCCTGTACAGTTGTAGCAGGACTTCCCTGCTTTTATACTCCAGCCCCCTTGCAATAAAGGCCAACATTCTTTTGCCTTCCTGATTATTGCTGTACCTGCATGCTAACGTTTTGTGTTTCATGCACAAGGACCCCCAGGTCCCTCTGAACTGTAGCATTTTGTAATCTCTCGCCATTTAAATAATAATTTGCTTTTTTATTTTTCCTGCCAAAGTGGATAACCTCGCACTTTCCCACATTATACTCCATCTGCCAAATGTTTGCCCACTCACCTAGCCTGTCTATATCCCTTTGCAGGTTCTTTCAGTCCTCTGTGCAACTTGTTTTCCCACCCATCTTTGTATCATCTGCAAATTTGGCTACATTACACTCAGTCCCTTCATCCAAGTCATTAATGTAGATTGTAAATAGTTGAGGCCCCAGCACTGATCCCTGTGGCACCCCACTAGTTACCGTTTGCCAACCGGAAAATGACCCATTTATCCCGACTCTCTGAAACATAGAAACATAGAAACATAGAATCTAGGAGCAGGAGTAGGCCATTCGGCCCATCGAGCCTGCTCCGCCATTCAATACGATCATGGCTGATCATCCAACTCCAGTACCCTGTCCCTGCTTTAATCCCCACAGTACACATATCCCACCCTACCCCCGTAACCCCACGTATTTAATTCCCCTTAACATATCCCATCCTATCCCCATAACCCCACATATTTAATCCCCCCCTAACACTAAGGGTCAATTTATCATAGCCAAATCAACCTAACCCACACATTTTTGGACTGTGGGAGGAAACCGGAGCACCCGGAGGAAACCCACGCAAACACGGGGAGAATGTGCAAACTCCACACAGAACTGCTTTCTGTTAGTTAGCCAATTCTCTATCCATGCTAATATATTACCCCCAACTCCATGAGCTCTTATCTTATGCAGTAACCTTTTATGTGGCACCTTACTGAATGCCTTCTGGAAATCCAAATACACCGCATCCACTGGCTGACCCTTGTCCACCCTGCTCGTTACATCCTCAAAGAACTCCAGCAAATTTGTTAAACATAATTTCCCTTTCATAAAACCATGCTGACTCTGCTTGACTGCATTATGATTTTCCAAATGCCCAGCTACTGCTTCCTTAATGAAGGACTCCAGCATTTTCCCAACGACAGATGTTAGGCTAACTGATCTATCGTTTCCTGCTTTCTGTCTCCCTCCTTTCTTAAATAGGGGTGTTACATTTGCAGTTTTCCAATTCTCTCTGTATCGACTCTCTCAAAACCTTTCATAATTTTAAAGACCTCTATTAGGTCACCGCTCAGCCTTCTTTATTCAAGAGAAAAGAGACCCAGCCTGTTCGTCCTTTCCTGATATGTATACCCTCACATTTCTAGTATCATCCTTGTAAATCTTCTGTGCACCCTCACCAGTGCCTCTATATCCTTTTTATAATATGGCGACCAGAACTGTACACAGTACTCTAAGTGTGGTCTAACCAAGGTTTGATACAGATTTAGCATAAGTTCCCAACTTTTCAAATCAATACTTCTAGAAATAAACCCTAGTGCTTGGTTTGCTTTTTTTTTATGGCCTTGCTAACCTGTGCCGCAACTTTTAGTGATTTGTGTATTTGTACTTTGAGATCCCTTTGTTTCTCTACCCCACCTAAACTCGCACCCTCCAAGTAATAAGTGACCTCCCTATTCTTCCTACCAAAATGTAATACCTCACATTTATCTGTGTTGAACTTCATTTGCCAATTATATGCTCATTCTGCCAGTTTATTAATGTCCTCCTTTAATTTGTTGCAGTCCTCCTCAGTATTGACTATCCCCCGCAATTTGGTGTCATCTGCAAATTTAGAAATTGTGGGGGCGATTTTGTTAATGGGGGCGTGTTGGAGGCGGGACTGCTGCTTCGCGGGTCAATGTCCCACCTCCATCGATTTGTGGCCAACCCACGCTATTTTCCCTTGATTGACATTGTTAAGCCCGCCCAGCAGAGAACGTCAACGTATGACCTTTCATCTGTCAAAAATGTTTGACAGATGAATTGTCATCGTTTGACAGCTCTGTAAAGCTGTCAAACACTGACATTCTCTGTAGTTTGATGAGGTCTTGAATTTAAGACTCATCACACTTCTTTCTTTACAGAAATGAGATGATTGTTGCATCTGAGAATGCAACGGCCATCTCTCATCTGCAACACGGAGGTCCGAGACTCTCCGCATACACACCGACTGAAGCCTGCAGGAAGAAAGAAAGGTAAGTACACTTTTACTAACACTTTGCACTTACCTCAGATACTCACCTCTACACTCTTGCACCCATCACTTACCTTCACACCACCAACATTTTCTCTGTTAGTAGGGATTCCATTATTTTTCCTACAACCGATGTTAAGCTGACTGGTCTATAATTCCCTAGACATGTTCTATCCCCCTTCTTAAATACTGATATTACGTTAGCTTTACGCCAGTCCTAATGAATTATTAAATATGTGTAGTAATGCCTCTGCTATCTCTTCCCTAGATTCTTTTAAAATGCGTGGATGCAATCCATCTGGACCAGGGGTTTTATCCTCTTTGAGTTGATTAGTTTATTTAATATATCCTTTTTTTATTTTAAATGCACTTATCTCATTACCAATCTCATCATCCAATGTCATGTCCAATTCGATTCACTCCACGTGATATCAAGAAATGGCTGAGCATACTGGATACAGCAAAGGCTATGGGTCCCGACAACATCCCAGCTGTCGTGCTGAAGACTTGTGCTCCAGAACTAGCCGTGCCTCTAGCCAAGCTGTTCCAGTACAGCTACAACACTGGCATCTATCCGACAATGTGGAAAACTGCCCAGTTATGTCCTGTCCACAAAAAGCAGGACAAATCCAACCCAGCCAATTACCGCCCCATCAGTCTACTCTCAATCATCAGCAAAGTGATGGAAGGTGTCACCGACAGTGCTATCAAGCAGTACTTACTCACCAATAACCTGCTCACTGATGCCCAGTTTGGGTTCCGCCAAGACCACTCAGCTCCCGACCACATTGTTGTGGTGGTTGAAGGTCAGTCAGCACAGCCCAAGGACATCGCTGCAGGAGCTTCTCAGGGCAGTGTCCTAGGCCCAACCATCTTCAGCTGCTTCATCAATGACCTTTCCTCCAACATAAGGTCAGAAATGGGGATATTCACTGATGACTGCACAGTGTTCAGTGCCATTCACAACTCCTCAGATAATGAAGCAGTCCATGCCCGCATGCAGCAAGACCTGGACGACGTTCATGCTTGGGCTGATAAGTGGCAGGTAACATTCACGCCACACAAGTGCCAGGCAATGACTATTTCCAACAAGCGAGAGTCTAACCACCGCCCCTTGACATTCAACGGCATTACCATCACCGAATCCCCCACCATCAACATCCTGGGGGTCACCATTGACCAGAAACTTAACTGGACCAGCCACATAAATACTGTGGCTACAAGAGCAGGTCAGAGGCTGGGTATTCTGCGGCGAATGACTCACCTCCTGACTCCCCAAAGGCTTTCCACCATCGACAAGGCACAAGTCAGGAGTGTGATGGAATACACTCCACTTGCCTGGATGAGTGCAGCTCCAACAACACTCAAGAAGCTCAACACCATCCAGGACAAAGCAGCTCGCTTGATTGGCACCCCATCCACCACCTTAAACGTTCACTCCCTCCACCACCGGCGCACCGTGGCTGCAGTGTGTACCATCTACAAGATGCACTGCAGCAACTCGCCAAGGCTTCTTCGGCAGCACCTCCCAAACCCACGACCTCTTCCATCTAGAAGGACAGGGACAGCAGGCGCATGGGAACACCACCACCTCCAAGTTCCCCTCCAAGTCACACACCATCCTGACTTAGAAATACATCGCCGTTCCTTCATCGTCGCTGGGTCAAAATCCAGGAACTCCCTCCCTAACAGCACTGTGGGAGCACCTTCACTACACGGACTACAGTGGTTCAAGAAGGCGGCTCACCACCACCTTCTCAAGGGCAATTAGGGATGGGCAATAAATGCTGGCCTTGCCAACGACGCCCACATCCCATAAACGAAAAAAAAAAATGTCCACCTGTTCTATCTCCCTGGTAAATACTGAAGCAAAATAATTATTTAATATTTCTGCCATCTCTCTATCGTTAACTGTGGTATTATCCTGATTATCTCTTAATGGCCTTAGTCCCATCACAACCTTCCTTCTTTTTTTGATGTGCCTATAAAATATTTTACTATTTTGTTTTATGTTCCTTGATAATTTAATTTCATAGTTCTTCTTTGCCTTCCAAACTGTTTTTTTGACTTCTCATGTAAATAACCCAGATTCTCCAGAGACTTGAATGCTGATTTGATCAACTCAGATTTAACAAAGTAAGTAATTGCTGTATATGCAGCAGGTGCCTTATCACATCTCTCTGCTTGTGTAGATATTCACCCAATCTTGCCTCCATTGCGTAGATACCCACCCACTCTGACTTCATTCTATAGATATATACAAGGTGATTCTTCGCTGTCAGTTAAGCTCATAAATCTTTATAGGAGGAAGGAGTGAGGAAGGTGAGAAGTTGTGCATGTTAGAGTAGGAGACAGTGTGAGGTGTCTTGGTTGAGTAAGTGAGGAAGCAGGGAGAGTGTGTATGATCATTTGAGAGCAGCTTCCCGCTGGGGCCATGGGTTAACACTCAATTAACCCACCAGGGCCTCGCCCCCTCCCTATCTCTGGAACCTCCTCCAGCCCTACAGCCCTCCGAGATCTCTGCGCTCCTCCAATTCTGGCCTCTTAAACATCCCCGCTTTTAATCGCTCCACCATTGGTGGCCGTGCCTTCAGCTGCCTGGGCCCCAAGCTCTGGAATTCTCTCCGCCTCTCGACTTCTCTCTCCTCCTTTATGTCGCTCCTTCAATGTTACTTCTTCCTGTCCTTGTATCTCCTTCTGTGGCTCAGTGTCAAATTATGTCTGATAATCGCTCCTGTGAAGTGCCTTGGGATGTTTTACTACGTTAATCATAGAATCAGAGAATTGATGCAACACAGAAGGAGGCCATTCGGCCCGTCGAGCCCGTGCCGGCTCTCTGCAAGAGCACTTCAGCTAGTCTCACTCCCCCGCCCTTTCCCCGTAGCACTGCAAATTTTTTTCCTTCAGGTACTTATCCAATTCCCTTTTGAAAGCCGTGATTGAGTCTGCCTCCACCACCCTTTCAGGCAGTGCATTCCAGATCCTAACCACTCGCTGCGTAAAAAAGTTTCTCCTCATGTCGCCTTTGGTTCTTTTACCAATCACCTTAAATCTGTGACCTCTGGTTCTCGACCCCTCTGCCAATGGGAACAGTTTCTCTCTATCTACTCTGTCCAGACTCCTCATGATTTTGAACACCTCTATCAAATCTCCTCTCAACCTTCTCTGCTCTAAGGAGAACAACCCCAGCTTCTCTAGTCTATCCACGTAACTGAAGGCCCTCATCCCTGGAATCATTCTCGTAAATCTTTTCTGCACCCTCTCTAAGGCCTTCACATCCTTCCTAAAGTGCGGTGCCCAGAATTGGACACAATACTCCAGTTGAGGTCGGACCAGTGTTTTATAAAGGTTCATCATAACTTCCTTGCTTTTGTACTCTGTGCCTCTATTAATGAAGCCCAGGATCCTGTAAGCTTTTTTAACCGCTTTCTCAACCTGCCCTGCCACCTTCAACGATTTGTGCACATATACCCCCAGGTCTCTGTTCATGCAACCCCTTTAGGATTGTACCCTTTAGTTTATATTTCCTCTCCTCGTTCTTCCTACCAAAAATGTATCACTTCGCACTTTTCTGCATTAAATTTCATCTGCCACATGTCCGCCCATTTCACCAGCCTGTCTATGTCCTCTTGAAGTCTATCACTATCTACTTCACTATTCACTATACTTCCAAGTTTTGTGTCATCTGCAAATTTTGAAATTGTGCCCTGTACAACCTGTTAAAGGCGCTAAGTAAATGCAAAATTTTGTTGTTCTTGTGTTCCTACAACTGTTGGAGATATTAGCATTGACATGTTCACGTTTTGCTCTTCTGCCCGCTTTTTAACAGAGGTGTTGACCTGTTTATTTTAAGTGAGTTGACAAATGAATGTCATGCCAAGATATGCAACAGTCTTCCACTAATAATATTAGAGGGCACATCTTATAGTGAGTGAGACATGCTTGTGAAGAGTTTAATGACTGTGTGCATCCAGTTTTTCAGCACAGTCTTTTCTGTTCAGTCAGAGCTTGGTGTCTAAGCAGTCCCTGCTTCTCAAACCCATAATAAACCTTGCCCCATTTTACAAACTCAATCACAAATTCGAAGCAGTGTCAGAGTAATCTATACATAGATACTGCATTAATGCAGCACGTAAATTTCTTTTGTCAATGAATCTTTTATTAAACGCATTGAACATGTAAATATTTTAAAGTTTTGGATATCCATTCATAATTCAGCTGCTGGCCCAGAGTTCAATGTTAATGCTCAAGAAATGCTGTTATTCTCAGTCTCAGCCATACACACCAAGCAGGTAACATATTCGAGCCGAGTCTGTGCCGAGTTACCGTTAAGGATAAGGTTGGGGCAGTACGGGCACTAAAACTGGCCCAAGTTTACCATGGCCTGGAAGGGAGCAATTTACCAGGATTCCGACTTCTGTTTACTTCTCGATGATCACAGCTGGGATGGGGTACAGTGTGTGTGAGGGTGGGGAGTTGGATGGGGAACAGTGTGTGTGAGGGTGGGGAGTTGGATGGGGTACAGTGTGTGTGTCAGAGGGTGGGGAGTTGGTTGGGGTACAGTGTGTGTAAAACGGTGGGGAGTTGGATGGGGTATAGTGTGTGTGAAAGGGTAAAGAGTTGGATGGGGTACAGTGTTTGTGAAAGGGTGGAGTTTTGGATGGGGTACAGTGTGTGAGAGGGTGGGGAGTTCCATGTGGTACAGTGTGTATGTGAAAGGGTGGGGAGTTGGATGGGGTACAGTGTGTGTGAGGGTGGGGTGTTGGATGGGGTACAGTGTGTGTTTGATGGTGGGGAGTTGGATGGGGTACAGTGTGTGTGAAAGTTTGGGGAGTTGGATGGGGAACAGTGTGTGTGAGGATGGGGAGTTGGATGGGGTACAGTGTTTGTGTGAGGGTGGGGAGTTGGATGGGGTACAGTGTGTGTGAGGGTGGGGAGTTGGATGGGGTACTGTGTGTGTGAGGGTGGGGTGTTGGATGGGGTACAGTGTGTGTTTGATGGTGGGGGATTGGATGGGGTACAGTGTGTGTGAAAGAGTCGGGAGTTGGATGGGGTACAGTGTCTGTGTGAAAGGGTGGGGAGTTGGATGGGCTACAGTGTGTGTGTGTGAAATGGTGGGGAGTTGGATGGGGTACAGTGTGTGTGAGATGGTGAGGTGTTGGATGGGGTACAGTGTGTGTGAGAGGGTGGGGAGTAGGATGGGGTACAGTGTGTGTGTGAGAGGGTGGGGAGTTGGATGGGGTTCAGTGTGTGTGAAAGGGTGGGGAGTTGGATGGGGTACAGTGTGTGTGTGAGGGTGGGGAGATGGATGGGGTTCAGTGTGTGTGAAAGGGTGGGGAGTTGGATGGGGTACAGTGTGTGTGTGAAAGGGTGGGGAGATGAATGGGGTACAGTGTGTGTGAGAGGGTGGGGAGTTGGATGGGGTACAGTGTGTGTGTGAGAGGGTGGGGAGTTGGATGGGGTACAGTGTGTGTGTGAGAGGGTGGGGAGTTGGATGGGGTACAGTGTGTGTGAGGGTGGGGAGTTGGATGGGGTACAGTGTGTGTATGAGAGGGTGGGGAGTTGGATGGGGTACAGTGTGTGTGAAAGGTTGTGTAGTTGGATGGGGTACAGTGTGTGTGTGAGAGGGTGGGGAGTTGGATGGGGTACAGTGTGTGAAAGGGTGGGGAGTTGGATGGGGTACAGTGTGTGTGTGTGAGGGTGGGGAGTTTGATGGGGTACAGTGTGTGTGTGAGAGGGTGGGGAGTTGGATGGGGTACAGTGTGTGTGTGAGGGTGGGGAATTGGATGGGGTCCAGTGTGTGTGTGAGAGGGGGGGGAGTTGGATGGGGAACAGTGTGTATGATTGGGTTGGGTGTTGGATGGGGTACAGTGTGTGTTAGAGTTTGGGGAGTTGGATGGGGTACAGTGTGTGTGAAAGGGTGGGGAGTCTGATGGGGTACAGTGTGTGTGTGAAAGGGTGGCGAGTTGGATGGGATACCGTGTGTGTGTGAGTGGGTGGGGAGTCTGATGGGGTACAGTGTGTGTGTAAAAGGGTGGGGAGTTGGATGGGGTACAGTGTGTGTGAAAGGGTGGGGAGCTGGATGGGGTACAGTGTGTGTGTGAGAGGGTGGGGAGTTGGATGGGGTACAGTGTGTGTGTGAGAGGGTGGGGAGTTGGATGGGGTACAGTGTGTGTGAGGGTGGGGAGTTGGATGGGGTACAGTGTGTGGGTGGGGAGTTGGATGGGGTACGGTGTGTGTGAGGGTGGGGAGTTGGATGGGGTACAGTGTGTGTGAAAGGGTGGGGAGTTGGATGGGGTACAGTGTGTGTGAGGGTGGGGAGTTGGATGGGGTACAGTGTGTGTGTGAGGGTGGGGAGTTGGATGGGGTACAGTGTGTGTGTGAGGGTGGGGTGTTGGATGGGGTACAGTGTGTTTGAGAGGGTGGGGAGTTGGATGGGGTACAGTGTGTGTGAGGGTAGGGAGTTGGATGGGGTACAGTGTGTGTGAGGGTGGGGAGTTGGATGGGGTACAGTGTGTGTGAGGGTGTGGAGTTGGATGGGGTACAGTGTGTGTGAGAGGGTGGGGAGTTGGATGGGGTACAGTGTGTGAGAGGGTGGGGAGTTGGATGGGGTACAGTGTGTGTGAGGAGGAGTTGGATGGGGTACAGTGTGTGAGGGTGGGGAGTTGGATGGGGTACAGTGTGTGTGAGAGGGTGGGGAGTTGGATGGGATACAGTGTGTGTGTGAGGGTGGGGAGTTGGATGGGATACAGTGTGTGTGAGATGGTGGGGAGTTGGATGGGGTACGGTGTGTGAGAAGGTGCGGAGTTGGATGGGGTACAGTGTGTGTGAGAGGGTGGGGTGTTGGATGGGATACTGTATGTGAGAGGGTGGGGAGTTGGATGGGGTACAGAGTGTGTGTGAGGGTGGGGAGTTGGATGGGGTACAGAGTGTGTGTGAGGGTGGGGAGTTGGATGGGGTACAGTGTGTGTGAGAGGGTGGGGAGTTGGATGGGGTTCAGTGTGTGTGAAAGGGTGGGGAGTTGGATGGGGTACAGTGTGTGTGTGAAAGGGTGGGGAGATGGATGGGGTACAGTGTGTGTGTGAGAGGGTGGGGAGTTGGATGGGGTACAGTGTGTGTGTGAGAGGGTGGGGAGTTGGATGGGGTACAGTGTGTGTGTGAGAGGGTGGGGAGTTGGATGGGGTACAGTGTGTGTGAGGGTGGGGAGTTGGATGGGGTACAGTGTGTGTATGAGAGGGTGGGGAGTTGGATGGGGTACAGTGTGTGTGAAAGGTTGTGTAGTTGGATGGGGTACAGTGTGTGTGTGAGAGGGTGGGGAGTTGGATGGGGTACAGTGTGTGAAAGGGTGGGGAGTTGGATGGGGTACAGTGTGTGTGTGTGAGGGTGGGGAGTTTGATGGGGTACAGTGTGTGTGTGAGAGGGTGGGGAGTTGGATGGGGTACAGTGTGTGTGTGAGGGTGGGGAATTGGATGGGGTCCAGTGTGTGTGTGAGAGGGGGGGGAGTTGGATGGGGAACAGTGTGTATGATTGGGTTGGGTGTTGGATGGGGTACAGTGTGTGTTAGAGTTTGGGGAGTTGGATGGGGTACAGTGTGTGTGAAAGGGTGGGGAGTCTGATGGGGTACAGTGTGTGTGTGAAAGGGTGGCGAGTTGGATGGGATACCGTGTGTGTGTGAGTGGGTGGGGAGTCTGATGGGGTACAGTGTGTGTGTAAAAGGGTGGGGAGTTGGATGGGGTACAGTGTGTGAGAGGGTGGGGAGTTGGATGGGGTACAGTGTGTGTGAAAGGGTGGGGAGCTGGATGGGGTACAGTGTGTGTGTGAGAGGGTGGGGAGTTGGATGGGGTACAGTGTGTGTGTGAGAGGGTGGGGAGTTGGATGGGGTACAGTGTGTGTGAGGGTGGGGAGTTGGATGGGGTACGGTGTGTGTGAGGGTGGGGAGTTGGATGGGGTACAGTGTGTGTGAAGGGTGGGGAGTTGGATGGGGTACAGTGTGTGTGAGGGTGGGGAGTTGGATGGGGTACAGTGTGTGTGTGAGGGTGGGGAGTTGGATGGGGTACAGTGTGTGTGAGGGTGGGGAGTTGGATGGGGTACAGTGTGTGTGTGAGGGTGGGGAGTTGGATGGGGTACAGTGTGTTTGAGAGGGTGGGGAGTTGGATGGGGTACAGTGTGTGTGAGGGTGGGGAGTTGGATGGGGTACAGTGTGTGTGAGGGTGGGGAGTTGGATGGGGTACAGTGTGTGTGAGGGTGTGGAGTTGGATGGGGTACAGTGTGTGTGAGAGGGTGGGGAGTTGGATGGGGTACAGTGTGTGAGAGGGTGGGGAGTTGTATGGGGTACAGTGTGTGTGTGAGGGAGGGGAGTTGATGGGGTACAGTGTGTGTGAGAGGGTGGGGAGTTGGATGGGATACAGTGTGTGTGTGAGGGTGGGGAGTTGGATGGGGTACAGTGTGTGTCAGAGGGTGGAGAGTTGGATGGGGTACAGTGTGTGTGTGAGGGTGGGGTGTTGGATGGGGTACAGTGTGTGAGAGGGTGGGGAGTTGGATGGGGAACAGTGTGTGTGTGAAAGGGTGGGGAGTTGGATGGGGTACAGTGTGTGTGTGAAAGGGTGGGGAGTTGGATGGGGTACAGTGTGTGTGTGAAAGGGTGGGGAGTTGGATGGGGTACAGTGTGTGTGAGGGTGGGGAGTTGGATGGTGTACAGTGTGTGAGGGGGTGGGGAGTTGGATGGGGTACAGTGTGTGTGAGAGGGTGGGGTGTTGGCTGGGGTACAGTGTGTGTGAGAGGGTGGGGAGTTGGATGGGGTACAGTGTGTGTGAGAGGGTGGGGAGTTGGATGGGGTACAGTGTGTGTGAGAGGGTGGGGAGTTGGTTGGGGTACAGTGATTATGTAAGGGTGGGGAGTTGGATGGGGTACAGTATGTTTGAGAGTGGGGAGTTGGCTGGCGTACAGTGATTGTGTAAGGGTGGGGAGTTGGTTGGGGTACAGTGTGTGTGAGGGTGGGGAGTTGGATGGGGTACAGTGTGTGTGAAAGGGTGGGGAGTTGGCTGGCGTACAGTGTGTGTGAGAGGGTGGGGAGTTGGTTGGGGTACAGTGTGTGTGAGAGGGTGGGGAGTTGGATGGGGTACAGTGTGTGTGTGAGGGTGGGGAGTTGGTTGGGGTACAGTGTGTGTGAGGGTGGGGAGTTGGATGGGGTACAGTGTGTGTGAGAGGGTGGGGAGTTGGTTGCGGTACAGTGTGTGTGAAAGGGTGGGGAGTTGGATGGGGTGCAGTGTGTGTGAGAGGGTGGGGAGTTGGTTGGGGTACAGTGTGTGTGAGGGTGGGAAGTTGGATGGGGTACAGTGTGTGTGAGAGGGTGGGGAGTTGGATGTGGTACAGTGTGTTTGTGAGGGTGGGGAGTTGGATGGGGTACAGTGTGTGTGAGAGGGTGGGGAGTTGGATGGGGTACAGTGTGTGTGTGAGGGTGGGGAGTTGGATGGGGTACAGTGTGTGAGAGGGTGGGGGGTTGGATGGGGTACAGTATGTGTGAGGGTGGGGAGTTGGATGGGGTACAGTGTTTGAGAGGGTGGGGAGTTGGATGGGGTACAGTGTGTGTGTGAGGGTGGGGAGTTGGATGGGGTACAGTGTGTGTGTGAGGGTGGGGAGTTGGATGGGGTACAGTGTGTGTGAGAGGGTGGGGAGTTGGATGGGGTACAGTGTGTGTGTGAGGGTGGGGAGTTGGATGGGGTACAGTGTGTGAGAGGGTGGGGAGTTGGATGGGGTACAGTGTGTGTGAGGGTGGGGAGTTGGATGGGGTACAGTGTGTGAGAGGGTGGGGAGTTGGATGGGGTACAGTGTGTGTGAGAGGGTGGTGAGTTGGATGGGTTGCAATATGTCTGTGAAAAGTTATGGAGTGGTTTTTGGGCATTTGTGAACTGAGGAAATGTTTGTTGGATGTGGGAGAGTGAAGTTAATTTTACGGCAGTTATGGTCTAGTTGAAATTGCAAATCTCTCTGTGTTCGTCATGTGGTAAGGTTAACGTTAACCCTGTAATTATTGATGAAAATTAGCAATTTATCGGGGCTGGGGTGAGCATTAAGAAATTTAAGAATTGTATCACCATTTTAGCGCCATCAACATTTGGATTGCCCCTTCAGCCTTTCATGCCCTTATGGATTTCTTTCTCGAGTACAAGTGAAGGATCTTGTATGTACTGATTGCTGATGACCCGAGCGGCCACCTTCTGTGCTCATCATTCTATGAGCTATAAAAAAAAATTGCTCTTGTGTCAGGACGTAAAGAAGATAAAGCTGACATTTTCATTGGTTAGTTCTATTGTCATTAGCCTTACAGCTCAGGTAGCTTAATCAATGAGAATTCCTTTCCCCTGAGCAGGGTACAAACCAATACATGATCTCAACATTGATTTTCTTCATACAAACACACATCATTTAAATGAGCTAATTTTACAACAACAATGCATGAAAAATGATCAAAGGCTGCTTGCTGGACAATAAGGATATTTTCAGGTAAAGTCAGTGTTGAGGAGGAAATGGTGTGTGTGAAAGGGTGGGGAGTCGGATTCAGTCTCAGGTTTACTTCCCCAATCTGACAGCTTCATGGTCACTTTTACTGATACCAGTTTATTTCCAGATTTTTTAAAATGCATCAAATTCTCAAACTGCTTATGGTGGGATTTGAACCCATGATTCTCCAGGTTACTAGTCCAGTAACATAACCACTACACTACACAAGTCTTCAGCCAATCCGCTTCACTCCACGTGATATCAAGAAACGGCTGAGCGCACTGGATTCAGCAAAGGCTATGGGCTTTGACAACATCCCGGCTATCGTGCTGAAGGCTTGTGCTCCAGAACTAGCCGCACCTCTAGCCAAGCTGTTCCAGTACAGCTACAACACTGGCATCTATCTAACAATGTGGAAAACTGCCCAGGTATGTCCTGTCCACAAAAAGCAGGACAAATCCATTCCGGCCAATTACCGCCCCATCAGTCTACTCTCAATCATCAGCAAAGTGATGGAAGGTGTCATCGACAGTGCTATCAAGCGACACTTACTCACCAAAAATCTGCTCACCGATGCTCAGTTTGGGTTCCGCCAGGACCACTCGGCTCCAGACCTCATTACAGCCTTGGTCCAAACATGGACAAAGGAGCTGAATTCCAGAGGTGAGGTGAGAGTGACTGCCTTTGACATCAAAGCAGCATTTGACCGAGTGTGGCATCAAGGAGCCCTAGTAAAACTGAGGTCAATGGGAATTGGGGGAAAACTCTCCACTGGCTGGAGTCATACCTAGCACAAAGGAAGATGGTTGTGGTGATTGAAGGTCAATCATCACAGCCTCAGGACATCGCTGCAGGAGTTCCTCAGAGCAGTGTCCTAGGCCCAACCATCTTCAGCTGCTTCATCAATGACTTTTCCTCCATCATAAGGTCAGAAGTGGGGATGTTCGCTGATGACTGCACAGTGTTCAGTGCAACTCCTCAGATAATGAAGCAGTCCATGCCCGCATGCAACAAGACCTGACCGGCATTCAGGCTTGGGCTGATAAGTGGCAGGTAACATTCGCGCCACAGAAGTGCCAGGCAATGACTATCTCCAACAAGTGAGAGTCTAACCACCGCCCCTTGACATTCAACGGCATTACCATCGCCGAATCCCCCACCATCAACATCCTGGGTGTCACCATTGACCAGAAACTTAACTGGACCAGCCACATGAATACTGTGGCTACAAGAGCAGGTCAGAGGCTGGGTATTCTGTGGCAAGTGTCTCATCTCCTGACTCCCCAAAGCCTTTCCACCATCTACAAGGCACAAGTAAGGAGTGTGATGGAATACACTCCACTTGCCTGGATGAGTGCAGCTCCAACAACACTCAAGAAGCTCGACACCATCCAGGACAAAGCAGCCTGCTTGATTGGCACCCCATCCACCACCTTAAACATTCACTCCCTCCACCGCCGGCGTACCGTGGCTGCAGTGATTACCATCTACAAGATGCACTGCAATTAGGGATGGGCAATAAATGCTGGCCTTGCCAGCGACGCCCACATCCCCATAAATGAACTTAAAAAAAACCTACTGTACCCTAGAATTTTGGCCATAAGATCAGTAGATCTCCCCTGCTCCTCTTCATATAAGGACATAAGAAGTAGGAGCAGGAGTAGGCCATACAGCCCTGAGAGCCTGCTCCGCCATTCAGTAAGATCATGGCTAACCTTCTACCTCAACTCCACTTTCCCGCCCGATCCTCACATCCTTGATTCCTTTATGGAGCCAAAGTGGCTGGATGGAGTTAGGATCTCAATCTTGAATATACTGAACGACTGAGCATCCACACCCTCTGGGGGAGAGAATTCTAAAGATTGGAATTTTTATATTCATCTGAACATGTAGAAAACATGGTAGAAGTGTGGAACTCTCTCCCACAAAATGCAGTAGATGCTAGCTCAATTAATAGTTTTAAATCTGAGATCGATAGATTTTTACTAGCCATGGGTATTAAGGGATATGGAGCCAAGGTGGGTGGATGTAGTTAGCATACAGATCAGCCATGATCTCATTGAAAGGTGGAAGTGGCTCGAGTGGCTAAATGGTCTCCTCCCGTTCCTATGCCAGCGACGCCCACATCTCGATACGAAATATAAACAAAAATCCTCCCTCAACAAACATCATAAAGCAGATTAATTGGTGAGTCATGCCATTTGCAGTTTGTGGAATGGCTGCTGGTGGGGAATGCTGCTGGTGGGGAATGCTGCTGGTGTGGAATGGCTGCTCTGCTGGTGTGGAATAGCTGCTGGTGGGGAATGGCTGCTCTGCTGGTGTGGAATAGCTGCTGGTGGAGAATGGCTGCTCTGCTGGTGGGGAATGTTGCTGATGGGGAATGGCTGCTGGAGGGGAATGCTGTTGGTGTGGAATGTTGCTGGTGGGGAATGGCTGCTGGTGGGGAATGCTGCTGGTGGGGAATGGCTGCTGGTGTGGAATGGTGGTGGGGAATGCTGCTGGTGGGGAATGGCTGCTCTGCTGGTGTGGAATGGCTGCTGGCGGGCAATGCTGCTGGTGGGGAATGGCTGCTGGTGGGGAATGGCTGCTGGTGGGGAATGCTGCTGGTGTGGAATGTTGCTGGTGGGAAATGGCTGCTGGGGGGGAATGGCTGCTGGTGGGGAATGTTGCTGGTGGGGAATGGCTGCTGGTGGGGAATGCTGCTGGTGTGGAATGTTGCTGGGGGGGAATGGCTGCTGGTGGGGAATGTTGCTGGTGGGGAATGGCTGCTGGTGGGGAATGCTGCTGGTGTGGAATGTTGCTGGTGGGGAATGGCTGCTGGGGGGGAATGGCTGCTGGTGGGGAATGCTGCTGGTGGGGAATGGCTGCTGGTGGGGAATGCTGCTGGTGGGGAATGGCTGCTGGTGGGGAATGGCTGCTGGTGGGGAATGCTGCTGGTGGGGAATGGCTGCTGGTGGGGAATGGCTGCTGGTGTGGAATGGTGGTGGGGAATGGCTGCTGGTGGGGAATGGCTGCTCTGCTGGTGTGGAATGGCTGCTGGTGGGGAATGGCTGCTGGTGTGGAATGGCTGCTCTGCTAGTGGGGAATGGCGGTGGGGAATGCTGCTGGTGGGGAATGGCTGCTCTGCTGGTGTGGAGTGGCTGCTGGTGGGGAATGGCTGCTGGTGTGGAATGGCTGCTCTGCTGGTGGGGAATGGCGGTGGGGAATGCTGCTGGTGGGGAATGGCTGCTGCATTTACCAACATAACAACAGTTGGTGCACTCCCAATTAAATCGTCACATCAAACACTTTGAGGTGACGATCTGATAAAGTGCTGCAGAAGTGCCGATATTTCAATTACAAAGTATTGCAAAGTATTTACAGCACTGAAACACAATAACTGACATGTAAAGAAACGAGCTCACAGATCCATCGTGAACACGCCAATTCCTTTTTTACATCGATTTTACCGCACAGAAACAGGCCATTCGGCCCAACTGCTTTGTGCCGGTGTTTATGCTCCACTCGAGCCTCCTCCCACCCTCTTCATCTCACCCCACCAACACATCCTTCTACTCCTTTCTCCCTCATGTGCTTATGTAGCTTCCCCTTTCTTTTATAAACCATCTTTTCCCTGCTTCGTAAAAAAAATCCTCCGCTTGATATGAAAAGAAGCAAATGGCAGAAGGCTGTGAGGAACGGCATTGGATCAGTGCCAAGGGAGGGGTGGGATGCTGCGTGCTTTTCAGAGAAGAGTGAAGCAGGAGACTGATTACCCCCAAGGCAACAGGCTCCGTTTCTGATTTCTAGGTCACTCCGAGATCTGTTACAAACTTTACTGTGCATCAGTCCTGATCCTAAAATAGACCACTGCGAGGAAATGTCGGCAGGAGTCCATCACCAGAATTTATGTATGTGAAACGTTTTTTGTTTGCCCGACCAGATGTCTGAATTGATTAAATTAAGTGCCTGTGCATTACCTCCATGCTTTATTTATAGCTTTTCAAAGGTAAACTACTTATTGAAAATCCTGACATGAAAATAATAACAGCTCTTTGCCTGTGGTACACAGTGTGATCCTATTGTTCGGTCTGGCAGAGGATCATCAATAGAATCCAGGCTTATTGATAAGGTCACCCGCGTTCTACCCTAGCCAGCTAAATTAATGCATTTCCAATCCAAGATGATTGATGTAGTCTGGAAGAGGGTTGAGTCAGACCTTAGGAGAGCTTCAGTCAGTAATAACCTTATTATCCTTTATCAGAACAAAGTCCTGGAATATTCAGTCTGGCCTTGAAAGCAACATTGTTCACTGTTATATCTCAAAGGAATTCTTCAACATTTAATTCAAGATCTAAAAGGCTCCAGCACAGTACCAGGGTATTGCAAATGTTCAAAGTAGGAACGCTTTTTATAATGGATGTATGTTTCTAGTCCAACAAGATCAGAAAGATTTGCTTGATCTTGTTCAGGTAAATGAAATGGGACAGATAACTGCTGTGAGAGTAGGAATCAGTTGTGGCTCAGTGGGTAGCACACTCTAGATGGGAGGGGCTAGGAGTGAGCAGGTGCTGCTGGGTGCTTGATTACTGCAGGGACTCGGAGTGAGTTTGTAAAAAGTTGGTGTTTTTTTTTCCAACTTTTAGGACCTTAAACAGCAGCCAGATGGCCGGGCCCCTCAGAGGACAATGCTCCCAGGATGAATTTAATCAGGGGGGAAAATGTTGGGGGAAGGGAGAAAAAAAGGCCCAAAGATTCGGGCCGGGACCCCAGTAGGTTTGGAAAAGAAAACACGGTGGTGGTTCAGTGCGAGGATAAGGAGATACGAGCTTGGGATATTATCCAGGCGGGACATGAGGACTGTGGCGAAGGAAGCTGCTTTGCCTGCCGACCAAAGCCAAATGTTGGGTTCGAGGTGACGGTCAGTGGCCGAGAGGAGGTGGAAAGACTTTTACTGAGTTTGAAGGTTGGAGATAAGTTCTTGGAGGTATCTCTGCTATATTCGGAAGAGGTGGTGGTTTCATTCTTAAACCTGCCGGTTTATATTGAGGACGATGTGCTAATCAAAAAGTTGGAGTCGTGGGACATTAAAATTTGCTCGGCAATAAAGGGGAGATACTATCCAGGATCACTGGTAGCAGATGGAACCCGTTACGTAAAGGTGCGGTTCCCAGAGGGGGTGATGTCATTGCCGTATAGCATGAAATTCGAAACAATGGAAGGAGTGCAGTACTTCCGGGTACTGCATGATAACCAGGTGAAGGTTTGTTCTGACGAAAGATCTTTGACCTGAAACATTAACTCTGTTTCTCTCTCCACAGATGCTGCCTGGCCTGCTGAGTTTTTCCAGCATTTTCTGTTGTTATTTTGGATTTCCAGCATCCGCAGTATTTTGCTATTGTATGAAGGTTTGTTATTATTGTCTTGGACACGACCATCTTGGAAGAAGCTGTCCAGACTTGTACTGTAATAATTGCGGCGAGTCTGGACACATCGATCGGAGCTGCAAGGCGGAGAGCTGTGGGGTTTGTCACAAAGGCCCCACCCGCTGCAAGTGTGAGGCAGAAGGAAGCCCCTTGATTGATGAGGAGATGAGAGAAGGAGCAGGAGGTGTGAGTGGAGTGCCTGGAGGAGCGGAGCAGGCGGAGGACACAGCTGCTGAATGGAAGGAGAAAAGAGCACAGGAAGAGGCAGAAAATTGCGGAGCAGGGAACAGGAGGAGATGGTGGAAAACACGGCAAGTTTTTTTTAATTCGCTTATGGGATGTGGGCGTCGCTGGCAAGGCCAGCATTTATTGCCCATCCCTAGTTGCCCTTGAGAAGATGCTGGTGAGCCGCCTGCTTGAACCGCTGCAGTCCGTGTGGTGATGGTACTCCCACAGTGCTGTTAGGGAGGGAGTTCCAGGATTTTGACCCAGCAATGATGAAGGATCGGCGATATACTTCTAAGTCAGGATAGTGTGTGACTTGGAGGGGAACTTGGAGGTGGTGGTGTTCCCATGCACCTGCTGCCCTTGTCCTTCTAGGTGGAAGAGGTCGCGAGTTTGGGAGGTGCTGCCGAAGAAGCCTTGGCGAGTTGCTGCAGTGCATCTTGTAGAGGGTACACACTGCAGCCACGGTACAACAGTGGTAGAGGGAGTGAATGTTTAAGGTGGTGGATGGTGTGCCAATTAAACGGGCTGCTTTGTCCTGGATGGTGTCGAGCTTCTTGAGTGTTGTTGGAGCTGCACTCATCCAGGCAAGTGGAGAGTATTCCATCACACTCCTTACTTGTACCTTGTAGATGGTGGAAAGGCTTTGGGGAGTCAGGAGGTGAGACACTCGCCGCAGAATATCTAGCCTCTGACCTGCTCTTGTTACCACAGTATTTATGTGGCTGGTCCAGTTAAGTTTCAGGTGACCCCCAGGATGTTGATGGTGGGGGATTCAGCGATGGTAATGCCGTTGAATGTCAAGGGGCGGTGGTTAGACTCTCGCTTATTGAAGATAGTCATTGCCTGGCACTTCTGTGGCGCGAATGTTACCTGCCACTTATCAGCCCAAGCCTGAACGTCGTCCAGGTCTTGTTGCATGCGGGCATGGACTGCTTCATTATCTGTGGAGTTGCGAATGGCGCTGAACACTGTGCAGTCATCAGCGAACATCCCCATTTCTGACCTTATGTTGGAGGGAAGGTCATTGATGAAGCAGCTGAAGATGGTTGGGCCTAGGACACTGCCCTGAGGAACTCCTGCAGCGATGCCCTGGGGCTGTGATGATTGACCTTCAACCACCACAACCATCTTCCTTTGTGCTAGGTATGACTCCAGCCAGTGGAGCATTTTCCCCCTGATTCCCATTGACTTCAGTTTTACTAGGGCTCCTTGATGCCACACTCGGTCAAATGCTGCCTTGATGTCAAGGGCAGTCACTCTCACCTCACCTCTGGAATTCAGCTCCTTTGTCCATGTTTGGACCAAGACTGTAATGAGGTCGGGAGCAGAGTGGTCTTGGCGGAACCCAAACTGGGCATCAGTGAGCAGGTTATTGGTGAGTAAGTGCCGCTTGATAGCACTATCGATGACATCTTCCATCACTTTGGATGGGGCGGTAATTGGCCGGGTTGGATTTGTCCTACTTTTTGTGGACAGGACATTCCTGGGCAGTTTTCCACATTGTTGGGTAGATGCCAGTGTTGTAGCTGTACTGGAACAGCTTGGCTAGAGGCGCGGCTAGTTCTGGAGCTCAAGTATTCAGCACGATAGCTGAGATGTTGTCGGGACCCATAGCCTTTGCTGTACCAATTGCGCTCAACCATTTCTTGATATCACAGTGGAAAAGGACAAAGACGGCAGCGGGCAGCATGGGTCGAGGGAATAGTATGGCTCGGCTCTCCCTAAAGAATCTGGTGTCCACAGGGGGAGAGGAGGCGGGTGCGGGGTAAGTGTAAGTCCTTCAAAGCAAGACAGGGAGTCGGACAACTCGGGGAGCAGGAGGGGTCAAGACAAGGAGAGGGTGCAAAAGGCAGGATGGGAGTGGGGAGACAAAGACGCCAGAAGGGAGCGAAATAGCTCCAGATGCGCCATTGCCCCAGAGAGAGAAGAAATGGGGAGCAAGGGTCAGCGGTGGAGATGAGGCCGACGGGATTGGCACTGTTGGAGGAACCGTGATAACAGGAAGACTCTCGAAGGGAGATTATGGGGGAAAAATTCAGTTGGTTGCACCTCCCGTTAGCGCCTTAAGAGGGCGCTAATGGGGCGCAAAGCCGCCAGCGCCCAGGCGCAGCGATGTTTGCGCCGCTCGGGAACTTAACTAGAGATTGTGCGGCGGCGCTAAACTTTACCGCTGCGACCACCTGCGCGCGCAGATTGTGATGTCATTCCATGGTGCAACGCCCTTGTGGTGCCCCGGAGCAGAAATTGAGTGGCGCCCCCTGCCTTACCGCTTGGCGCATCCAACGACCGGAAGACTGGAACGCTATCAATCGCTGTGGGGCTGGGGGGGGCGCTATTTAAAGGGGGCCTCTTCCTGTCTTTTTCTGTGGTTGATATTTTTGCACCACTCGTTCTGAGAGAGAGAGAGAGATTCGGAGAGAGAGAAAGAGAGACTTCTGCATTGAGTCAACGCTTTGTGAGGTAGTTTTGCCTACTGATCCTAACTTCGCTGGTACTTTGGTTGCTGTCCTTCATAACTTTGCTTGCAAAGAGACTATGGGGGCTGCACTGAATGGGGGCGTCGTCCTGCTCCAGCTGAATCGGAGGACACAGAGACGCAGAGAGAGAGTGGCAATGATGGCCAGACGGAGGAGGGCCAACAGGTGTCTGTACAGGAGAGCTTACCCTCCCAGGGTATATCGTGAACAGCTCTCCTACATTCATATGTCTGAGGAGCTGTGTTTGCGAAGGCTGCGATTCAGCATGGAGGTGGTCACTGAGCTCTGCCACCTGCTGCAGCCAGATCTGCAGCCTCAACTGAGGTCCAGGACGTCTCTGTTGGTGGCAGTGAAGGTCACAGTGGCTCTCAACTTCTATGCTACTGGCTCATTTCAAGCTGCTGCTGGGGACCTCGCCAATATCTCCCAGTTCGCATTGCTGCATCCGGCAGGTCACAAATGCCCTCTTTAAAAGGAGACGAGAGTTCATCTCTTTCCCCATGACCCTAGACAAGCAGCGTGACCGCGCTCTGGGCTTTGCGAGGATAGCGGGCTTCCCCATGGTGCAGGGCGCCATTGACTGCACGCATGTGGCTTTGCGTGCTCCACATGAGAATGCCGAGGAATTCTGGAACAGAAAGGGGTTCCATTCCTTGAATGTTCAGTTGGTCTGTGACCACAGACAGCTGATACTCGCTGTCAATGCCCACTATCCTGGCAGCTGCCACGATGCTTTCATCCTGCGCCAGACTACTGTGGCAGAACTTTTCGAGGCACCGCATCAGCCAGTTGGTTGGCTTCTCGGGGACAAGGGGTATCCATTGAGCACCTGGCTGATGACACCGCTCCGTACGCCCAACACCCCTGCTGAGCTGCGGTACAACGAGAGCCATCAAGCTACCAGAAATATCATTGAGTGCACAATCGGCGTGCTGAAGCAACGGTTCCGCTGTCTCGACCATTCTGGAGGAGCCCTGCAGTACTCGCCTGAGCGAGTATCCAACTTCGTAGTTGTGTGCTGCATGTTGCATAACATGGCAATCGTCAGGACCCAGCCAATGCCACCAGGCTTTGGAGCACCACCAGAGGAGGAGGAGGAAGAGGACGAGGAGGATGATCATCAGCAGCACCAAGGCGGGAGGGCGGCCCACAATGGTGAAACTGCAAGGGCCGTCCGTCAACGGCTGATAGCAAGCCGCTTCTAGGGCCCCTGCTGTGGAAATGGCTTCTGCCATTGCTAACAACATCAATGAACCCAGCACGCAACCCCTAAGCCGGCCAAGGCACCAATGATTCCAAGCACCAAACATGTATATTTTGAATACAAAAACTTATTTATTTTACAAACTCTGTGTGTGTCATTTCCTCATGACAAACTCATAGAAATAAACACAAAAAAACAGTCATTAACATAACTGGTTCTCACAACCTGGAGATAATGTCCAAAACACTAGACAAAAGTTGGACCACAAACCTCGGCCTTTAATAAAAAAATGACCAGCATTTTGTCACACCTCCTACTTTTTGCCCTTCGAGGGTGATCTCCTTCCCTTGCGCACTTCCCCCCTTCTAACCCTACTGCTCCTCCGTAATGGGACCTCAGTGGCTGCAGCAAGGCTGGTGGAAGGCTGCTGATTGTCAGCCCCTGACACTGCAGATGCCCCTGAGGACAGGGTGGCAGTAAGGGAGGAATAAGTGCAGCGAGTTAGCAAGTTGGATTGAAAGTGTCAAAGGCTGGTGTTGTGAGGGACAAGTGGAAGGACAGAGGACAAAAAGGTGATGACCTTACCATTGCTGTCCAGAACGGGGTCGGCGTCACCAGTGGCGACGGGACCGATCACCCGGCTTGCCACAATCCTGTGGACGCGCTCCTCAAGATCGCTGAGGGGTTGCAGCTGAGGCCGCCCTCCACCTGTCCGTTGCTGCTGTCTCCTATTATGCGCCAGCTTGGCCTGCAAGAAAAAGGACAGCATCTGAGTAAATATACAGCCATGGTCTTGCCTGATGTGCCTCCCATAGGTGAATAGCCCTTACTGTATGCAGCCATGGTCTTGCCTGATGTGCCTCCCATAGGTGAATAGCCCTTACTGTATGCAAAGTGTGGAATGTGTGTGTGTGTTTCATGAAAGGGCCATAGGTGTTGGATGAGTGTTGTGCATTGGGGTTTTAAGACCCTCTGGCCATAGAGTGAGGTTGAGATGGAGGGATGGAGAGGTATTGAGAAAAAGCCACTCACCCTGACGACCCGAGTGAGGTCGTTGAACTTTTTGCTGCATTGAACATGGGTCCTGGGCAGCATGCTCCTGGAGGAGACGCTCTGAGCCACCTCCCTCCACACTCTTCTGTACTCGCATGGCAAAGGCCTCCTGCCACTCTCAGGGAAGAGTATAGATCTTCTGCGCTCCACCGCGCCAACCAGAGCATCCAAGGCCCGCTCGGTGAAGCGCTGAGCTCGTTCTCTCACCCTCTCCATCCTTGGCAGCAAAATGGATTCACAGGTCTCTCCAGGCCGAGATTCAAGGCTGCAATGAGCAGGGTGTGGCTGGGGAGCAAGTTGGCCCCCCCCCCCCCTTTAAGAACTGGCCGGCGCCAGTGTGTCTGTGTTCCCTCGCTAACTGGCAGCACCTGCGCTGCGCTCGCGCGCTGAGTTAGCGCCTCACTGCTCGGCCTTTGCACCTTAAGACAGGTGTGCAGCGCCTGATTTAGCGCTCCACTCACCTCCCGGGGCGGTAAAAGTGAAGTTTCCAGTCAGTGACGATAAATAGCGCCAGGCGCTAATTTTTGCGTCCAGACGATATTTGCGCCCCAAATGGGGCGCGACCTAATTTTTCCCCCCATGTATCTGACGGGGAGCAGGGACGGGAGGTTACAGAAGAACTCGAGAGTGAGGAGTCAGAGGGGTACAGAGATATAGAAGTGGGTGGTGGGGTGGCATCGTGTGGAAAGGGAAAGGTTAGTGAGGGGCAGAAGGAGGGAGAAGGGGCAGCTCCTCGGCCCAAACCGAATGTAAGGAAAAGGCTGAAACTGCAGGGAAGATTCAAACAGGAGATGAAAAAGAGCAGGAGGCTCCAGGAGAAAGCAACGGCTGCCCGAAAAGTTGGGAAGGAGCATGAGAGGACGGAAGGGCCGGAGATTAAATGATGGGATTATCAGGCACACTTCCTTTACTCGGATCCATGATTACTGATCAATTTTTAAAGTACAATAGATTAGAATATGTTATGGGAGACAAATTAAACTTCAGGTTTTGATGTTAATATGTGGTGGAGGAATGGCTGTGCAGAGCGGCGGAATGGATTTGTATGATACAATGGAATGATCACGATGTTGTAAATGTTTTTAATGTTCAATAAATAATATATAAAAAAATAGTGGGTAGCACTCTTGCCTCGGAGTCAGAATGTTGTGGGTTCAAGTCCCACTCCAGAGACCTGAGCATGTAATCTAGGCTGATACTTCAGTGCAGTACTGAGGGAGTGCTGCATTGCTGGATGTGCCATCTTTCGGATAAGATGTTAAACCCATTGTATAACTTGCTCAGTTATACATAAAGCAGCCCGTGGCACTATTTCGACAGGAAGAGTCGGGGAGTTCTCCCCGGTGTCCTGGCTAATTTTTATCCTTCAACCAACATCACTAAAACAGATTATCTGGTCATATATCTCATTGCTGTTTGTGGGAGCTTGCTGTGCACAAATTGGCTGCTGTGTTTCCTACATTACAACAGTGACTACACTTCAACAAGTACTCCATTGGCTGAAAAGCGCTTTGGGACGTCCTGAGGGAGTATGAGTGCTCAGAAATGGTCTGGTTGTGGGGATGAAATTAAATAATTATTTTGTGTTGGTTTTTACAAGTCATGTAAGATTGGAGGTAGGAGGAGATATGGAGCAAGTGATAAAGCTGTAGAAAAGGATTTAGTTCTGAAATAAATAGCAGACCAATGTGGACAAATGACTGGGTCCTGTTGGACTGTAGGCTGTTGGAGGAGGTCAAAGAGCAGATAGTAGAGGCTCGTCTCCATGAAGCACCTTGGGAGTTGAAATCAACAACAACAGCTTGTATTTATATAACGCCTTTAACGTAGCAAAACGTCCCAAGGCGGTGCACAGGAGTGTTACAAGACAAAAAATTTGACACTGAGCCACATAAGCATAAGTTAGGGCAGGTGACCAAAGGCTTGGTCAAAGAGGTAGGTTTTAAGGAGCGTCTTAAAGGAGAGAGAGGTAGCGAGGCGAAGAGGTTTAGGCAGGGAATTCCAGAGCTTAGGGCCGAGGCAATAGAAGGCACAGCCATCAATGGTTGAGCGATTATAAACAGGGATGCTCAAGAGAGCAGAATTAGAGGAGTGCAGAGATCTCAGTGGGGTTGTGGGGCTGGAGGAGATTACAGAGATGGGGAACGGCGAGGCCATGGAAGGATTTGAAAACAAGGATGAGTATTTTGAAATCGAGGCGCTGCTTAACCGGGAGCCAATGTAGGTCAGTGAGCACAGGGGTGATGGGTGAACGGGACTTGGTGCGAGTTAGGACACGGGCAGCCGAGTTTTGGATGACCTCAAGTTTACGTAGGGTAGAATGTGGGAGGCCAGCCAGGAGTGCGTTGGAATAGTCAAGTCGAGAGGTAACAAATCATGGATGAGGGTTTCAGAAACGGATGAGCTGAGGCAGGGGCGGAGACGGGTGTTGTTACGGAGGTGGAAATAGGCGGTCTTTGTTTTGCTGCGGATGTGTGGCCGGAACTCATTTTAGGGTCAAATATGACATCAAGGTTGCGAACAGTGTGGTTCAGCCTCAGACAAATGTTAGGGAGAGGGATGGAGTCAGTGCCTAGGGAACGGAGTTTGTGGAAGGGAACGAAAACAACGGCTTCGGTCTTACCAATATTTAAATGGGGAAAATTTCTGCTCCTCCAGAACTATATGTCAGACAAGGAGTCTGAAAATTTAGAAACCGTGGAGGGGTCGAGAGAAGTGGTAGAGAAGTAGAGCTGGGTGTCGTCAGCATAGATGTGGAAACATGTCTGCACCATTACCAGTCTTCATTCTCTAATGCCTGCACCCTCTAATGCCTGCACCCTTTAATGCCTGCACCATTTAATGTCTGCACACTTTAATGTCTACACCCTTAACGGTCTGCACCCTTTACTGTCTTCATTATTGACTGTCTGCGCCATTTACAATCTCCATTCTTTACTGTCTGCTCTCTTTACTGTCTGCACCCATTAATGTCTGCACACTTTAATGTCTGCACTTTTTAATGTCTGCACCTTATAATGTCTGTACTCTTTACTGTCTGCACTGTTTAATGTCTGCTCTTTTTAACGTCTGCACTGTTTAAAATCCTCAACCTTTACTGTCTGCACCCTTTAATGTCTGCACCCTTTAATGTCTGCACGTTTTAATGTCAGCTCCGTTTACTGTCTTCACTGTTTAATGTCTGCACTGGTTAAAATCCTCACCCTTTAAAATCCTCACCATATAATGTCTGCACCATTTAATGTCTGCTTCATTTAATGTCTGCATCCTTTATTGTCTGCAGCCTTTACTGTCTGCACCCTTTACTGTGTTCATTGTTGATTGTCTGCACCCTTTACAATCTCCATTCTTTATGGTCTGCCACGTCAATCTCTGCACCCTTTACTCTCTACATTCTTTACTGTCTGCACGCTTTAATGTCGGCACCCTTTAATGTCTCCACCCTTTAATGTCTGCACACTTTACTGCCTGCTCTCTTTACTGCCTGCTCTCTTTAATGCCTGCACCCTTTAATGCCTGCACCCTTTAATGCCTGCACCCTTTAATTTCTGCACCCTTTAAAGTCTGCACCCTTTAATATCTGCACCCTTTACTGTCTGCACACTTTACTGCCTGCTCTTTTTAATGACTGCACCCTTTAATGTCTGCACCCTTTAATTTATGCACCATTTAAAGTCTGCACCCTTTACTGTCTGCACTCTTTAATGTCCACACCTTTTAATGTCTGCAGCCTTTAACATCTGCACCCTTTAAGGTGTGCACCCTTTACTTTCTGCACCCTTTAATGTCTGCACCCTTTTACTGTCTGCACCCTTTAATGTCTGCACCCTTTACTGCCTGCACTTTACTCTCTGCACCTTTTAATGTCTGCGCCCTTTAATGTCTGCACCATTTACTGTCTGGACCCTTTACTGTCTGCACCCTTTAATATCTGCTCCATTTACTGTCTGCACTGTTTAATGTCTGCTCTTTTTAACTTCTGCACTGTTTAAAATCCTCACCCTTTACTGACTGCACCCTTTAATGTCTGCACTTTTTAATGTCTGCACTCTTTAATGTCTGCACTTTTTAATGTCTGCACCCTTTAATGTCTGCACCCTTTAATGTCTGCACCCTTTAATGTCTGCATGTATTAATGTCTGCACCTTTTAATGTCGGCACCCTTTAATGTCTGCACTTTTTAATGTCTGCACTCTTTAATGTCTGCACCCTTTAATGTCTGCACCCTTTAATGTCTGCATGTATTAATGTCTGCACCTTTTAATGTCGGCACCCTTTAATGTGTGCACCCTTTAATGTCTGTACCCTTTACTGTCTGCACCCTTTACTGTCTGCACCCTTTTACTGTCTGCACCCTTTACTGTCTGCACCCTTTACTGCCTGCACTTTACTCTCTGTACCTTTTAATGTCTGCGCCTTTTAATGTCTGCCCCATTTAATGTTTACATTCTTTACTGTCTGCACCCTTTAATGTCTGCACCCTTTAATGTCTGCACCCTTTAATATCTGCTCCATTTACTGTCTGCTCTGTTTACTCTCTGCACTGTTAAATGTCTGCTCTTTTTAATTTCTGCCCTGTTTAAAATCCTCACCCTTTACTGTCTGCACCCTTTACTGTCTGCACCCTTTAATGTCTGCACCCTTTAATATCTGCTCCGTTTACTCTCCGCACTGGTAATGTCTGCACTGGTTAAACTCCTACCCCCTTAAAATTCTCCCCCTTTAATGTCTGCACCATTTAATGTCTGCATCCTTTAATGTCTGCACTCTTTACTGTCTCCATTGTTGATTGTCTGCACCCTTTACAATCTCCATTCTTTATGGTCTGCCACGTCACTCTCTGCACTCTTTACTCTTGTTGTGAAATATTTTAAACGAACACTCAACACAAGGTTTTCGGATCGATAATCAAGCCATCTTTATTGCACCGGTGGGGAGACAGTCTGCTCTGTCTTAGCCAGACTTCTCCAAATTGTTACAGCAAACACTACATTTTTATACATTAAAATACACATGTCCAGCTCATGCAAAATTCATTCCTGCCACCTGATTGGACCTTGGCCTGCATGCATCTTCACTGATTGGTTGCCTATGCTGCGTTTCATTAAAGTACCGCCTTTATTACCGGTAAAGTGTATGTCCATTATCACCGCAAGCTGTTGTTGCACCTATGACCTTTGTTTATGCCAGATGGGGTCTCACCAACATTGTACTTCTGACTCATTGTCCTGCTTTCCTGCCTCTCTAGGCCTCTTTACTTCCAACTCATTATTTTACTTTCCTGCCAGAACAGAACTTACATTCTCTAGGACTCTTATGGTTCCACGTCCGGCTATTTGCAATTGTCTCCAATTTATACAGTTTGCAGTCGTCAATCATTCTAACACTACTGCAAAATCAACATGTCATTCTTCGGTTATCTCAACTGCCAGTTCAGCAACTTAGAAAAAGCTTACTACTGCAAAGGCCTATTAGATTATTGTCTTTATTACACCATTCAGTGAAACTGCCAGCGATGTCAGTTCAACTCTTTCCCCACTGCAATCCCCCCTTTTGGTACTTGGCCCTTGCCCAAGTTAAACCACATGTATAAGCATCGCTGTGCCTCCTGCCCCATGTGGTGATCAGGTGCTGGTTCGGGAGGCCCTGCATACCCATCATGTTTAGAGCAAACTTGTGTTTTCCAGCTCTTTCCGACTCGCTTTAGCTATTTGTTTACATAAGAACATAAGAACATAAGAAATAGGAGCAGGAGTAGGCCAATTGGCCCCTCGAGCCTGCTCCGCCATTCAATAAGATCATGGCTGATCTGATCCTAACCGCCAATCTACTATCACAGAACCATCTCCTGAACCTAACAGAATTGGACACACGAAATAGGAGCAGGATCAGGCTACACGGCCCCTGGGCCCGCTACGCTACCCACAGGGCCATGACCGATCCGAACCTAGACTCATGTCCAAATTCCTGCCCGCTCCCCGTAACCCTTAATTCCCTTTACTTCTAGGAAACTGTCTATTTCTGTTTTAAATTTATGTAATGATGTAGCTTCTACAGCTTTTTGGGGCAGCATATTCCATGGACCTACCACCCTCTGAGTGAAATAGTTCCTTCTCATCTCAGTTTTGAAAGATCAGCCACTTATTCTAAGACTATGCCCCCTAGTTCTAGTTTCACCCATCATCGGGAACATCCTCCCCGCATCCACCCGATCCAACCCCTTCACAATCTTATATGTTTCAATAAGATCGCCTCTCATTCTTCTGAACTCCAATGAGTAGAGTCCCAATCTACCCAACCTCTCCTCATATGTCCATCCCCTCATCCCCGGGATTAACCGAGTGAACCTTCTTTGTACTGACTCGAGAGCAAGTATGTCTTTTCTTAAGTATGGACACCAAAACTGTATGCAGTATTCCAGGTGCGGTCTCACCAATACCTTGTACAACTGAAGCAATACCTCCCTATTTTTATATTCTATCCCCTCAGCAATGAAAGCCAACATTCCATTGGCCTTCTTAATCACTTGCTGCACCTGCATACTAACCTTTTGAGTTTCGTGCACCAGGACCCCCAGATCCCTTTGTACTTCAGTACTTTCCAGTTTCTTGCCATTAAGATAATAACTTGCTCTACTATTTTTCCTGCCAAAGTGCATAACCTCACACTTTCCAGTATTGTATTCCATCTGCCAAATCTCTGCCCACTTACTTAGCCTGTCTATGTCCCCTTGCAGATTTTTTATGTCCTCCTCACTCACTACTTTCCCTCCCATCTTAGTATCATCTGCAAACTTTGATATGTTACACTCGGTCCCCTCCTCCAAATCGTTAATATAGATTGTAAAGAGTTGGGGACCCAGCACTGACCCCTGCGGAACACCACTAGTTACTGATTGCCAGTCTGAGAATGAACCATTTATCCCAACTCTCTGCCTTCTGTTAGATAGCCAATCCTCTATCCATGCCAGAATATTACCCCCAATCCCGTGATTTTTTATCTTAAGCAATAATCTTTTGTGTGGCACCTTGTCAAATGCCTTTTGGAAGTCTAAATACACCACATCCACTGGTTCCCCTTTATCCACCCTGTGTGTTACTTCCTCAAAGAACTCCAGCAAATTTGTCAAACATGACTTCCCCTTCATAAAACCATGCTGACTTTGTCCTATTAAATTATGATTATCCAAATGTCCCGTTACTGTCTCCTTAATAATGGACTCCAAAATTTTACCTACCACAGATGTTAGGCTAACCGGTCTATAGTTTCCAGCCTTCTGTCTACTGCCCTTTTTAAATAAGGGTGTTACATTAGCAGTTTTCCAGTCTGCCGGGATCTTTGCTGAGTCCAGGGAGTTTTGGAAAATTATTACCAATGCATCCACAATCCCTACCGCCACTTCCCTCAAGACCCTAGGATGTAAGCCATCAGGTCCAGGGGATTTATCCGCCTTGAGTCCCATTATTTTACCGAGTACCACTTCCTTAGTGATTTTGATCGTGTTTAGCTCCTCTCCCCCTATAGCCCCCTGTTTGTCCAGTGTTGGGATATTCTTAGTGTCCTCTACCGTAAAGACTGATACAAAATATCCATTCAGTGTATCTGCTATCTCCATATTTCCCACCATTAATTTCCGGTCTCATCCTCTAAGGGACCAACATTTACTTTAGCCACCCTTTTTCTTTTTATATAACTATAAAAACTCTTACTATCTGTTTTTATATTTTTTGCTAATTTACTTTCATAATCTATCTTCCCTTTCTTAATCAATCTTTTTGTTATTTTTTGCTGTCTTTTAAAGTTTTCCCAATCCTCTGTCCTCCCACTAGACTTTGCTACCTTATAAGCCCTTGTTTTTAGTCGAATATTATCCTTAATTTCTTTACTTAGCCATGGATGACTGTCTTTTCTTTTACACCCTTTTCTTCTCAGTGGAATATATATTTTTTGGAAGTTGTAAAATAACTCCTTAAATGTACACCACTGATCATGTATCGTCTTACCCTTTAATCTATTTTCCCAATCTACTCTACTCAATTCTGCTCGCATACCTTCATAGTCTCCTTTATTCAAGCTTAGCACGCTTGTTTGAGATCCAACCTTCTCACCCTCTAATTGAATATGGAATTCAACCATGTTATGGTCACTCATTCCAAGGGGATCCTTTACTAGGATATTTTTAATTAATCCTGTCTCGTTACACAGGACCAGATCTAAGGTTGCTTGCCCCCTGGTCGGTTCAGTTACATACTGCTCCGAAACCCATCCCTAATACACTCAATGAACTCATCTTCAAGGCAGCCCTGCCCAATTTGATTTGTCCAATTAATATGATCGTTAAAATCCCCCATAATTAAAGATGTTCCCTTATTACAAGCCTCAACTATTTCCTGATTGATACTCCATCCAACAGAGTTGCAACTGTTCGGAGGCCTATAGACTACGCCCACTAATGTTTTTTTCCCCTTATTATTCCTTATCTCCACCCAAACTGTTTCATTATCCTGATCTTTTGACCCAATATCATTTCTCTGTATTACAGTGATTCCTTCCTTTATTAACATAGCCACCCCACCTCCCCTTCCTTCCTGCCTGTCCTTCCTGATCGTTAAATAACCTGGTATGTTTAATTCCCAGGCATTGTCACCCTGCAGCCATGTTTCTGTAATGGCCACAAGATCATACCCATATGTAGTTATTTGTGCCATTAACTCATCTATTTTGTTACGAATGCTACGTGCATTCAGATAGAGAACTTTCAAATATGTTTTGTGACACTTAGTTCCTGCTTTTGCCCTTTTTATTACTTTACCTTTTACTCCATACCTTCTGCCCCTTCCTGACACACTCTAGTTTTTAATTTCCCCACTGCTACCTAAGTCTATGACCTTCTCTGTTGTCATTTTTATTATTTGCTCTCTAGGAACCTCCCCCCCACTAGTTAGTTGAAAGCCCTCTCTACAGCCCTAGTTATATGATCCGCCAGGACTCTAGTCCCAGCACTGGCCAAGTGAAGCCCGTCCCAACGGAACAGCTCCCTCCTGCCCCAGTACTGGTGCCAGTGTCCCAGGAAGCAAAACCCATTTCTCCCACACCAGTCTTTGAGCCACTCATTTAACTCTCTAATTTTATTTGTCCTAGCCAAATTCGCTCGTGGCTCAGGTAATAATCCAGAGATTAATACCCTTGAGGTTCTGTTTTTTAATTTGACCCCTAGCTGCTCATACTCCTTTAACAGAACCTGCTTCCTTGTCCTATCTACGTCGTTTGTACCAACATGGACCACGACAACTGGATCCACCCCCTCCCACTGCAAGTTTCTTTCCAGCCCAGAGGAGATGTCCTTAACCCTGGCACCGGGCAGGCAACACAGCCTACGGGACTCTTGCTCTCGGCTGCAGAGAACTCTATCTATCCCCCTAATAATACTATCCCCTACCACTACAACATTTCTATTTACTCCCCCCTCTTGAATGGCCCCCCGTTCCACGGTGCTGTGGCCAGGTTGCTCATCCTCCCTGCAGTCCCTGCTCCCATCCTCACAGGGAGTAAGAACCTCGAACCTGTTGGACAAGAGCAAGGGCTGCGGCTCCTCCAACACTACCTCCTGGATCCCCGTACCTGCCTCACTCGTAGTCACACCGTCCTGTCCCTGACCATGGGCTACATCTGAATTAATTAACTTCATAGGTGTGACCACCTCCTGAAACACAAAGTGCAGGTACTTCTCCCCCACCCTGATGTGTCGCAGTGTCTGAAGCTCAGACTCCAGCTCATCAATACGGAGCTGGAGTTCCTGTAGCAGCAGACACTTGTCACAGATGTAATCACCGTGAGCCTCAATGGGGTCCACCGGCTCCCACATCTCGCAACAGTAACACATCACCTGCTCCATTCTATGTAATTAATTAAAAAAAATTTATTGTTAGTTATGGACACTCTCTGCCCAATTATAGATGCTAGTATCCCCTCTAATTAATTGGATTTAAATTAAATCAATCCCTCTAAATTACACCAGTTAAATAGTTTACCAACAGTCACTCTGCACCAGAAAGGCCTTATTAACTACAACCCACAGGGGGAGAAATTCAGTATTGCCCCATTTGGGGCGCAATTATCGGCCGGGCGCAAAGATTAGCGCCTGGCGCTAATTATCGCCACCGACTGCAAACTTGACTTTTATCGCCCCTGGAGGTGATTGCAGCGCTATATCAGGCGCTACGCACCTGTCTTAAGGCGCAAAGGCCGAGGAGCGAGGCGCTACCTCAGAGCGCTGGCGAAGCTCATGTAATGTCAGTCAGCAATGGAACACACACACAATGGCACGGGCTAGTTCTTAAAGGGGATGGTTAATCTTGCTTTCCATCCACATCCTGCTCATTGCAGCCTTGAATCTCGGCCTGGAGACACCTGCACATCAAATGTGCTGGAAAGAACAATGGAGAGTACCAGTCCAAGAGCTCAGAATGCAGCCCCCACAGTCTCTGCTAAATCGATACAAGGAATGGCAAATCAAAATGAACCTGCAAAGTGCTGCTCAGTACCCAAAACTCCTTCACACAACGTTGAATCTCTCCAGAAGTCTCTCCCTCTCTCTCTTAGAATGCGTAGTTCAAAAATGGCACCAACAATTAAAGGCAGGAAGCGGTCACCTTTAAATAGCGCTCCCCCTTTCCCTTCATGACTGCAGAACGCTCCCCTCAACCTGTCGTTGCTAGCGTCAGGCGGTAAGGCAGGGGGCGCCACTCAATATCCGCTCCGGGGCGATACCGGGGCGTTGCGCACTCGAGTGACGTCATGATCTGCCGGCGCAGGAGATCGTGGCGGTAGTGTTTAGCGCCGCCGCAAAATGTCTAGTTAATTTCGCGAGCGGCGCAAACTTCGCCGCGCCTGGGCGCTAGATGCTTTGCGCCCCATTAGCACCCTCTTAAGGCGCTAACGGGAGGTGCAACCAACTGAATTTTTCCCCCTGAGTTTAAGTTTAAAAAGAGAGAAATACTCACCAACCAATTACTTACCTGCTTTCTGGTGACGTCACACCTCGATTATTTTTACCTCTCTCCCTCCCTCCGAGTTCGGAGACTGGTCCCGCCTTACCTGGTCTCTGGAGCTTTTTAAACCCTCTGCCGCCGCCTCGCCTCACGCAGGTCCGCCGCCGCACCAGGAAGCTGACAAAGAGGGAAAAAGGAAGGCACACCTCCCTCCCCGAATTCCCTCACTCACCAAACTCGCAGCCTAGCACTCTGTTCCAAATCTGCACTCCATGACAAACTGCACTCTAGTCTCCCTTATTTATACTGCTGAGCACCCTTTACTGTCTGCACCCTTTAAGGTCAGCACCCTTTACTGTCTGCACCCTTTATTGTCTGCACCCTTTAATGTCTGCACCCTTTACTGTCTGCACCCTTAAAGGTCAGCATCCTTTACTGTCTGCACCTTTTATTGTCTGCACCCTTTAATGTCTGCACCCTTTACTGTCTGCACCCTTAAAGGTCAGCACCCTTTACTGTCTGCACCCTTTAATGTCTGCACCCTTTACTGTCTACAATTTTTAATGTCTGCACTGTTTAATGTCTGCACCCTTTAATGTTTGCATTTTTTAATGTCTGCGCCCTTTAAGGTCAGCACCCTTTACTGTCTGCACCCTTCAATGCCTGCAACCTTTATTGTCTGCACCCTTTATTGTCTGCACCCTTTACTGTCTGCACCCTTTACTGTCTGCACCCTTTAATGCCTGCAGCCTTTAAGGTCTGCACCATTTACTGTCTGCACCCTTTACTGCCTGCACTCTTGAATGCCTGCAGTCTTTAAGGTCAGCACCCTTTAATGTCTGCACCCTTTAATGTCTGCAGCCTTTAAGATCTGCACCCTTTAATGTCTGCACCCTTTACTGTCTGCACCCTTTACTGTCTGCACCCTTTAATGTCTGCGCCATTTAATTTCTGTACCCTTTAATGTCTGCACCCTTTAATATCTGCTCCGTTTACTGTCTGCTCCGTTTACTGTATGCACTGTTTAATGTCTGCTCTTTTTAACTTCGGCACTGTTTAAAATCCTCACACTTTACTGTCTGCACCCTATAATGTCTGCACCCTTTCATGTCTGCACTTTTTACTGTCTGCACCCTTTACTGTCTGCACTATTTAATGTCTTCATTGTTGATTATCTGCGACCTTTACAATTTCCATTCTTTATGGTCTGCCACATCACTTTCTGCACCCTTTACTCACTACATTGTTTGCTGTCTGCACCTTTTAATGTCGGCACTCTTTAATGTCAGCATCCTTTACTGTCTGCACCCTTTATTATCTGCACCCTTTAATGTCTGAACCCATTAATGTCTGCACCCTTTATTATCTGCACCCTTACAGTCTTCATTGTTGATTGTCTGCACCATTGAAAAATCCATTCTTTATGGTTTGCCACGTCACTCCCTGCACCCTTTACTCTCTACATTCTTTAATGTCTGCACCCTTTAATGTCTGAACCCTTTACTGTCTGCACCTTTTAAAGTCTGCACCCTTTAATGTTTGCAGCCTTTAAGGTCTGCACCCTTTAAGGTCTGCACCCTTTAATGTCTGCACCCATTACTGTTGGCACCCTTTAAGGTCAGCACCCTTTACTTTCTGCACCCTTTAATGTCTGCACCCTTTAATGTGGGCAGCCTTTACTGTCTGCACCCTTTACTGTCTGCACCCTTTAATGTCAGCACCCTTTACTGTCTGCACCCTTTAATGTCTGCACCCTTTACTTTTTGCACCCTTTAATGTCTGAACCCATTAATGTCTGCACCCTTTAATGTGGGCAGCCTTTACTGTCTGCACCCTTTAATGTCTACACCCTTTAATTCCTGCACTCTTTACTCTCTGCAAACATTACTGTCTGCACTCTTTACTGTCTGCACTCTTTACTGTCTGCACTCTTTACTGTCTGCACCCTTTAATGTCTGCACCCTTTAGTGTCTGCACCCTTGACTGTTTGCACCCTTTTCTATCTGCAACGTCTGCACCCTTTAAATTCTGCTCCGTTTACTGTCTGCACCTTTACTGTCTGCACCCTTTAATTTCTGCACCCTTTAATATCTGCACTTTTTAATGTCTGCTCCGTTTACTGTCTGCAATTTTTAATGTCTGCTCCGTTTACTGTCTGCACTGTTTAATGTCTGCTCCGTTTACTGTCTGCACTGTTTAATGTCTGCTCCATTTAATGTCTGCACCCTTTACTGTCTGCACCCTTTACTGTCTGCACCCTTCACTGTCTGCACCCTTTACTGGCAGCACTTTTTAATGTCTGCACTCTTTACTGTCTGCTCCCTTTAATGTCTGCACAGTTTAATGTCTGCACTGTTAAAACCCTCAACCTTTACTGTCTGCACCCTTTACTCACTGCTACCTTTACTGCCTGCTCTCGTTACTGTCTGCACCCTTTAATGTCTGCACCCTTTAATGTCTGCACTTTTTAATATCTGCTCCATTTACTGTCTGCTCCATTTACTGTCTGCACCCTTTACTGTCTGCACTATTTAATATCTTCATTGTTGATTATCTGCGACCTTTACAATCTCCATTCTTTATGGTCTGCCACGTCACTTTCTGCACCCTTTACTCACTACATTCTTTGCTGTCTGCACCTTTTAATGTCGGCACTCTTTAATGTCAGCATCCTTTACTGTCTGCACCTTTTACTGTCTGCACCCTTTATTATCTGCACCCTTACTGTCTTCATTGTTGATTGTCTGCACCATTGAAAAATCAATTCATTATGGTTTGCCACGTCACTCCCTGCACCCTTTACTCTTTACATTCTTTAATGTCTGCACCCTTTACTGGCTGCACTTTTTAATGTCTGCACCCTTTAATGTCTGCACTTTTTAATGTCTGCACCCTTTAATGTCTGCACCCTTTAATGTCTACACCCTTTAATGTCTGCATCCTTTACTGTCTGCACTTTTTAATGTCTGCACCCTTTAATGTCTGCACCCTTTACTGTCTGCACTTTTTAATGTCTGCACCCTTTAATGTCTGCACCCTTTAATGTCTGCACCCTTTATTATCTGCACCCTTACTAACTTCATTGTCTGCACCATTGAAAAATCCATTCTTTATGGTCTGCCACGTCACTCTCTGCACCCTTTACTCTTTACATTCTTTAATGTCTGAACCCTTTACTGTCTGCACACTTTAGTGCCTGCTCTCTTTCATGCCTGAACCCTTTAATTTCGGCACCCTTTAATGTCTGCACCCTTTAATGTCTATACCCTTTAATGTCCGCAGCCTTTAAGGTCTGCACCCTTTAAGGTCTGCAACCTTTAATGTCTGCACCCTTTACTGTCTGCACCCTTTAAGGTCAGCACCCTTTACTTTTTGCACCCTTTAATGTCTGAACCCATTAATGTCTACACCCTTTAATGCCTGCACTCTTTACTCTCTGCAAACATTATTGTCTGCACTCTTTACTGTCTGCACCCTTTAATGTCTGCACCCTTTAGTGTATGCACACTTGACTGTTTGCACCCTTTTCTATCTGCAGCGTCTGCACCCTTTAAAATCTGCTCCTTTACTGTCTGCACCCTTTAATTTCTGCACCCTTTAATGTCTGCACTTTTTAATGTTTGCTCCCTTTGCTGTCTGCTCCGGTTACTGTTTGCACCGTTTAATGTCTGCGCTGTTTGATGTCTGCTCCATTTAATGACTGCTCCATTTACTGTCTGCACCCTTTACTGTCTGCACCCTTCACTGCCTGCACCCTTTACTTGCAGCACTTTTTAATGTCTGCACTGTTTACTGTCTGCTCCCTTTAATGTCTGCACAGTTTAATGTCTGCACTGTATAAAATCCTCACCCTTAATGTGTTCACCCTTTAAATTTGCACCCTTTAATGTCTGCTCCGTTTAATCCCTGCATCCTTTAATAACTGCACCCTTTAATGGCTGCAGCCTTGACTGTCTGCTCCCTTATCTTTCTGCACCCTTTAGTGTCTGCACCCTTTAAAATCTGTTCCGTTTACTGTCTGCTCCGTTTACTGTCTACACTGTTTAATGTCTGCTCTGTTTAACGTCTGCACTGTCTAAAATCCTCACCCTTTAATGATTGCACCCTTTAATGTCTGCGCTTTTTAATGTCTGCTCCATTTAATGTCTGCTCCATTTACTGTCTGCACCCTTTACTGTCTGCACCCTTTACTGACTGCACCCTTTACTGTCTGCACCATTTAATGTCCACACTTTTTAATGTCTGCGCCCTTTAATGTCTGCAACCTTTAATGTCTGCACCCTTTAATGTCAGCAGCCTTTAACGTCTGCACCCTTTAATGTCTGCACCCTTTAACGTCTGCACTCTTTAATGTCTGCACTCTTTAATGTCTGCACCCTTTAATACCATCACTCTTTAATGTCTGCACCTTTTAATGCCAGCACCCTTTATTCTCTGCAAACATTACTGTCTGCACCCTTTACTGTCTGTACCCTTTAATGTCTGCACCCTTTAATGTCTGCATCCTTTAATGTCTGCACCCTTTAATTGCTGCACCCTTGACTCTCTGCACCCTTTTCTATCTGCACCCTTTAAAATCTGTTCCCTTTACTGTCTGCTCCGTTTACTGTCTGCACTGTTTAATGTCTGCTCTGTTTAACGTCTGCACTGTTTAAAATCCTCACCCTTTGCTGTCTACACCCTTTAATGTCTGCACCCTTTACTGTCTCCACCCTTTACTGTCTGCACCCTTTACTGATTGCACCCTTTACTGTTTGCACCCTTTAATGTCCACACTTTTTAATGTCTGCGCCCTTTAATGTCTGGACCCTTTAATGTCTGCACCCTTTAATGTCTGCTCCCTTTAATGTCTGCACCCTTTAAATTCTGCACCCTTTAAATTCTGCACCCTTTAATGTCTGCACCCTTTAATGTCTGCCCCCTTTAATGTCTGCACCCTTTTAATGTCTGCACCCTTTAATGTCTGCACCCTTTTAATGTCTGCACTCTTTAATGTCTGCACTCATTAATGTCTGCACTTTTTAATGTCTGCACCCTTTAATGTCTGCCCCCTTTAATGTCTGCACCCTTTAATGCCTGCACCCTTTACTGTCTGCACCCTTTAATTTCTGCACCCTTTAATATCTGCACTTTTTAATGTCTGCTTTGTTTACTGTGGGCACTGTTTAATGTCTGCCCCCTTTAATGTCTGCACCCTTTAATGCCTGCACCCTTTACTGTCTGCACCCTTTAATTTCTGCACCCTTTAATATCTGCACTTTTTAATGTCTGCTTTGTTTACTGTGGGCACTGTTTAATGTCTGCTCCGTTTACTGTCTGCACCCTTTAATGTCTGCACACTTCAAAGTCTGCACTTTTTAACGTCTGCACTCTTTACTGTCTGCACCCTTTTAATTTCTGCACCCTTTAATAGCTGCACTTTTTAATGTCTGCTCAGTTTACTGTCTGCACTGTATAATGTCTGCACTTTTTAATGTCTACACTGTTTAAAATCCTCACCCTTTACTCTCTGCTCCCTTTCATGTCTGCACCCTATAATGTCTGCGCTTTTTAATGTTTGCTCCCTTTGCTGTCTGCTCCGGTTACTGTCTGCACCGTTTAATGTCTGTACTGTTTAATGTCTGCACTGTTGAAATCCTCACCCTTTAATGCCTGCACCCTTTAATGTCTGCTCCATTTACTGTTTGCACCCTTTACTGTCTGCACCCTTCACTGTCTGCACCCTTTACTGCCTGCACTTTTTAATGTCTGCACTCTTTACTGTCTTCTCCCTTTAATGTCTGCACTTTTTAATGTCTGGTCCGTTTACTGTCTGCACTGTTTAATGTCTGATCCATTTAATGTCTGCTCCATTTACTGTCTGCACCCTTTACTCTCTGCTACCTTTACTGTCTGCACTGTTTAATGTCTGTTCCATTTACTGTCTGCACCCTTTAATGTCTGCACCCATTAATGTCTGCACATTTTAATATCTGCTCCGTTTACTGTCTGCACTTTTTAATGTCTTCCCCATTTAATGTCTGCTCCATTTATCCTCTGCTCCATTTACTGTCTGCCTCATTTACTCTCTGCACTCTTTTATGTCTGCCCCATTTAATGTCTGCTCCATTTACTGTCTGCTCCATTTACTGTCTCCTCCATTTACTGTCTGCACTGTTTAATGTCTGCACTGTTTAATGTCTGCACTGTATAAAATCCTCACCCTTAATGTGTTCACCCTTTAAATTTGCACCCTTTAATGTCTGCTCCGTTTAATCCCTGCATCCTTTAATAACTGCACCCTTTAATGGCTGCAGCCTTGACTGTCTGCTCCCTTATCTTTCTGCACCCTTTAGTGTCTGCACCCTTTAAAATCTGTTCCGTTTACTGTCTGCTCCGTTTACTGTCTACACTGTTTAATGTCTGCTCTGTTTAACGTCTGCACTGTCTAAAATCCTCACCCTTTAATGATTGCACCCTTTAATGTCTGCGCTTTTTAATGGCTGCTCCATTTAATGTCTGCTCCATTTACTGTCTGCACCCTTTACTGTCTGCACCCTTTACTGACTGCACCCTTTACTGTCTGCACCCTTTACTGTCTGCACCCTTTACTGACTGCACCCTTTACTGTCTGCACCATTTAATGTCCACACTTTTTAATGTCTGCGCCCTTTAATGTCTGCAACCTTTAATGTCTGCACCCTTTAATGTCAGCAGCCTTTAACGTCTGCACCCTTTAATTTCTGCACCCTTTAACGTCTGCACTCTTTAATGTCTGCACCCTTTAATGTCTGCACCCTTTAATACCATCACTCTTTAATGTCTGCACCTTTTCATGCCAGCACCCTTTATTCTCTGCAAACATTACTGTCTGCACCCTTTACTGTCTGTAGCCTTTAATGTCTGCACCCTTTAATGTCTGCATCCTTTAATGTCTGCACCCTTTAATTGCTGCACCCTTGACTCTCTGCACCCTTTTCTATCTGCACCCTTTAAAATCTGTTCCCTTTACTGTCTGCTCCGTTTACTGTCTGCACTGTTTAATGTCTGCTCTGTTTAACGTCTGCACTGTTTAAAATCCTCACCCTTTGCTGTCTACACCCTTTAATGTCTGCACCCTTTACTGTCTCCACCCTTTACTGTCTGCACCCTTTACTGATTGCACCCTTTACTGTTTGCACCCTTTAATGTCCACACTTTTTAATGTCTGCGCCCTTTAATGTCTGGACCCTTTAATGTCTGCACCCTTTAATATCTGCTCCCTTTAATGTCTGCACCCTTTAAATTCTGCACCCTTTAAATTCTGCACCCTTTAATGTCTGCACCCTTTAATGTCTGCCCCCTTTAATGTCTGCACCCTTTTAATGTCTGCACTCTTTAATGTCTGCACTCATTAATGTCTGCACTTTTTAATGTCTGCCGCCTTTAATGTCTGCCCCCTTTAATGTCTGCACCCTTTAATGCCTGCACCCTTAACTGTCTGCACCCTTTAATTTCTGCACCCTTTACTGTCTGCACCCTTTAATTTCTGCACCCTTTAATATCTGCACTTTTTAATGTCTGCTTTGTTTACTGTGGGCACTGTTTAATGTCTGCTCCGTTTACTGTCTGCACCCTTTAATGTCTGCACACTTCAAAGTCTGCACTTTTTAACGTCTGCACTCTTTACTGTCTGCACCCTTTTAATTTCTGCACCCTTTAATAGCTGCACTTTTTAATGTCTGCTCAGTTTACTGTCTGCACTGTATAATGTCTGCACTTTTTAATGTCTACACTGTTTAAAATCCTCACCCTTTACTCTCTGCTCCCTTTCATGTCTGCACCCTATAATGTCTGCGCTTTTTAATGTTTGCTCCCTTTGCTGTCTGCTCCGGTTACTGTCTGCACCGTTTAATGTCTGTACTGTTTAATGTCTGCACTGTTGAAATCCTCACCCTTTAATGCCTGCACCCTTTAATGTCTGCTCCATTTACTGTTTGCACCCTTTACTGTCTGCACCCTTCACTGTCTGCACCCTTTACTGCCTGCACTTTTTAATGTCTGCACTCTTTACTGTCTTCTCCCTTTAATGTCTGCACTTTTTAATGTCTGGTCCGTTTACTGTCTGCACTGTTTAATGTCTGATCCATTTAATGTCTGCTCCATTTACTGTCTGCACCCTTTACTCTCTGCTACCTTTACTGTCTGCACTGTTTAATGTCTGTTCCATTTACTGTCTGCACCCTTTAATGTCTGCACCCATTAATGTCTGCACATTTTAATATCTGCTCCGTTTACTGTCTGCACTTTTTAATGTCTTCCCCATTTAATGTCTGCTCCATTTATCCTCTGCTCCATTTACTGTCTGCCTCATTTACTCTCTGCACTCTTTTATGTCTGTACCCTTTAATGTCTGCTCCCTTTAATGTCTGCTCCGTTTACTTTCTGCTCTGTTTAATGTCGGCACTGTTTAAAGTCCGCACCCTTTAATGTCTGCCCCATTTAATGTCTGCTCCATTTACTGTCTGCTCCATTTACTGTCTCCTCCATTTACTGTCTGCACTGTTTAATGTCTGCACTGTATAAAATCCTCACCCTTAATGTGTTCACCCTTTAAATTTGCACCCTTTAATGTCTGCTCCGTTTAATCCCTGCATCCTTTAATAACTGCACCCTTTAATGGCTGCAGCCTTGACTGTCTGCTCCCTTATCTTTCTGCACCCTTTAGTGTCTGCACCCTTTAAAATCTGTTCCGTTTACTGTCTGCTCCGTTTACTGTCTACACTGTTTAATGTCTGCTCTGTTTAACGTCTGCACTGTCTAAAATCCTCACCCTTTAATGATTGCACCCTTTAATGTCTGCGCTTTTTAATGTCTGCTCCATTTAATGTCTGCTCCATTTACTGTCTGCACCCTTTACTGTCTGCACCCTTTACTGACTGCACCCTTTACTGTCTGCACCCTTTACTGTCTGCACCCTTTACTGTCTGCACCATTTAATGTCCACACTTTTTAATGTCTGCGCCCTTTAATGTCTGCAACCTTTAATGTCTGCACCCTTTAATGTCAGCAGCCTTTAACGTCTGCACCCTTTAATGTCTGCACCCTTTAACGTCTGCACTCTTTAATGTCTGCACCCTTTAATGTCTGCACCCTTTAATACCATCACTCTTTAATGTCTGCACCTTTTAATGCCAGCACCCTTTATTCTCTGCAAACATTACTGTCTGCACCCTTTACTGTCTGTACCCTTTAATGTCTGCACCCTTTAATGTCTGCATCCTTTAATGTCTGCACCCTTTAATGTCTGCATCCTTTAATGTCTGCACCCTTTACTGACTGCACCCTTTACTGTTTGCACCCTTTAATGTCCACACTTTTTAATGTCTGCGCCCTTTATGTCTGCAACCTTTAATGTCTGCACCCTTTAATGTCTGCATCCTTTAATGTCTGCACCCTTTAATTGCTGCACCCTTGACTCTCTGCACCCTTTTCTATCTGCACCCTTTAAAATCTGTTCCCTTTACTGTCTGCTCCGTTTACTGTCTGCACTGTTTAATGTCTGCTCTGTTTAACGTCTGCACTGTTTAAAATCCTCACCCTTTGCTGTCTACACCCTTTAATGTCTGCACCCTTTACTGTCTCCACCCTTTACTGTCTGCACCCTTTACTGATTGCACCCTTTACTGTTTGCACCCTTTAATGTCCACACTTTTTAATGTCTGCGCCCTTTAATGTCTGCACCCTTTAATGTCTGCTCCCTTTAATGTCTGCACCCTTTACATTCTGCACCCTTTAAATTCTGCACCCTTTAATGTCTGCCCCCTTTAATGTCTGCACCCTTTTAATGTCTGCACTCTTTAATGTCTGCACTCATTAATGTCTGCACTTTTTAATGTCTGCACCCTTTAATGTCTGCCCCCTTTAATGTCTGCACCCTTTAATGCCTGCACCCTTTACTGTCTGCACCCTTTAATTTCTGCACCCTTATATATCTGCACTTTTTAATGTCTGCTTTGTTTACTGTGTGCACTGTTTAATGTCTGCTCCGTTTACTGTCTGCACCCTTTATTGTCTGCACACTTCAAAGTCTGCACTTTTTAACGTCTGCACTCTTTACTGTCTGCACCCTTTTAATTTCTGCACCCTTTAATAGCTGCACTTTTTAATGTCTGCTCAGTTTACTGTCTGCACTGTATAATGTCTGCACTTTTTAATGTCTACACTGTTTAAAATCCTCACCCTTTACTCACTGCTCCCTTTCATGTCTGCACCCTATAATGTCTGCGCTTTTTAATGTTTGCTCCCTTTGCTGTCTGCACCGTTTAATGTCTGTACTGTTTGATGTCTGCACTGTTGAAATCCTCACCCTTTAATGCCTGCACCCTTTAATGTCTGCTCCATTTACTGTTTGCACCCTTTACTGTCTGCACCCTTCACTGTCTGCACCCTTTACTGCCTGCACTTTTTAATGTCTGCACTCTTTACTGTCTTCTCCCTTTAATGTCTGCACTATTTAATGTTTGCACTGTTAAAACCCTCAACCTTTAATGTCTGCACCCTTTCAAAGCTGCTCCATTTAATGTCTGCACCCTTTACTGTCTGCACCCTTTATTCACTGCTCCCTTTACTGCCTGCACTCTTAACTCTCTGCACCCTTTAATGACTGCACCCTTTAATGTCTGCCCCCTTTAATGTCTGCACTTCTTAATGTCTGCTCCGTTTACTGTCTGCACTTTTTAATGTCTGCTCCATTTATCCTCTGCTCCATTTACTGTCTGCTTCATTTACTCTCTGCACCCTTTACTGTCTGCTCTGTTTAATGTCGGCACTGTTTAAAATCCTCACCCTTAATGTGTGCACCCTTTAATGACTGCACCCTTTAATGTCTGCCCCCTTTAATGTCTGCACTCGTTACTGTCTGCACCCTTTAATTTCTACACCCTTTAATATCTGCACTTTTTAATGTCTGCTCCATTTACTGTCTGCACTGTATAATGTCTGCACTTTTTAATATCTACACTGTTTAAAATCCTCACCCTTTACTCTCTGCACCATTTAATGTCTGCTCCATTTAATGTCTGCTCCATTTACTTTGTGCACCCTTCACTGTCTGCAACCTTTATTGTCTGCACTCTTTACTCTCTGCAAGCATTACTGTCTGCACTCTTTATTGTCTGCACCCTTTACTCTCTGCCCCCTTTACTGTCTGCACCATTTAATGTCTGCACCCGTTAGTGTCTGCACCCTTTATTTGGCTGCACCCTTGACAGTCTGCACCATTTTCTACCTGCAACGTCTGCACCCTATAAAATCTGCTCCGTTTACTGTCTGCTCCATTTTATGTCTGCTCCATTTACTCTCTGCACCCTTTACTGTCTGCACTCTTTTAAGTCTGCACACTTTAAATTCTGCTCCCTTTAATGTCTGCTCCCTTTACTGTCTGCACCCTTCACTGTCTGTACTCTTTACTGCTTGCTCTTTTTAATGTCTGCACTCTTTACTCTCTGCACCCTTTAATGTCTGCACTTTTTAACGTCTGCTCCATTTTATTTCTGCTCCATTTATTGTCTGCACCTTTTACTGTCTCCACTCTTTTATGTCTGCACCCTTTAATGTTTGCTCCGTTTACTGTCTGCTCCATTTAATGCCTGCACTGTATAAGGTCTTCACTGTTTAAAATCCTCACCCTTTAATGTCTGCAACCTTTAATTTCTGCACTGTTTAATGTCTGCTCCATTTTATGTTTGCTCCATTTACTGTCAGCTCCATTTAATATCTGCACCCTTTACTGTCTGCAGCCTTTAATATCTGCTCCGTTCACTGTCTGCACTGTTTAATGTTTGCTCTATTTACTGACTGCTCCATTTACTGACTCCTCCATTTACTGTCTGCACCCTTTACTGTCTGCACCCTTTAATGTGTGCACCCTTTTATGTCTGCACCCTTTAATGTCCATGATGCAGAGATGCCGGTGTTGGACTGGGGTGGACAAAAGTGAGAAGTCGCACAACACCAGGTTATAGTCCAACAGTTTATTTTGAAATCACAAGCTTTCGGAGCGGCTGCTTAACCTGACGAAGGAGCAGCCGCTCCGAAAGCTTGTGATTTCAAATAAAACTGTTGGACTATAACCTGGTGTTGTGCGACTTCTCACTTTTGCCCTTTAATGTCTGCACTCTTTATTGTCTGCACCCTTAAATTTCTGCACCCTTTAATATCTACACTGTTTAATGCCTGCTCTATTTACTGTCTGCACCCTTTAATGTCCGCACTTTTTAATGTCTGCAACCTTTAATGTCTGCACACTTTAAAGTCTGCACTTTTTAACGTCTGCACTCTTTACTGTCTGCACCCTTTAATTTCTGCACCCTTTAATATCTGCACTTTTTAATGTCTGCTCCATTTACTGTCTGCAACCTTTAATGTTTGCACACTTTAAAGTCTGCACTTCTTAACGTCTGCTCCGTTTACTGTCTGCACTGTTTAATGTTGGCACTGTTTAATGTTTGCTCTATTTACTGACTGCTCCATTTAATGTCTCCTCCATTTACTGTCTGCACCCTTTACTGTCTGCACCCTTTAATTTCTGCACCCTTTAATATCTGCACTTTTTAATGTCTGCTCCGTTTACTGTCTGCACTGTTTAATGTCTGCTCCATTTAATGCCTGCTCCATTTACTGTCTGCACCCTTTAATGTCCGCACTTTTTAATGTCTGCAACCTTTAATGTCTGCACACTTTAAAGTCTGCACTTTTTAACGTCTGCACTCTTTACTGTCTGCACCCTTTCATTTCTGCAGCCTTTAATGTCTGCACCCTTAAATGTCTGCACCCTTTCATTTCTGCACCCTTTAATGTCTGCACCCTTAAATGTTTGCACCCTTTAATGGCTGCACACTTAAAAAGTCTACACTTTTTAACGTCTGCACTCATTACTGTCTGCACCCTTTAATTTCTGCACCCTTTAATATCTGCACTTTTTAATGTCTGCTCTGTTTACTGTCTGCACTGTATAATGTCTGCACTTTTTATTATCTACACTGTTTAAAATCCTCACCCTTTACTCTCTGCACCCTTTAATGTCTGCTCCGTTTAATGTCTGCACTGTTTGATGTCTGCACTGTTGAAATGCTCACCCTTTAATGCCTGCACCCTTTAATGTCTGCACCATTTAATGTCTGCTCCATTTACTGTCTGCACCCTTCACTGTCTGCACCCTTTACTGGCTGCACTTTTTAATGTCTGCACTCTTTACTGTCTGCAACCTTTAATGCCTGCACTCTTTATTGTCTGCACTCTTTACTCTCTGCAAACATTACTGTCTGCTCTCTTTATTGTCTGCACCCTTTACTCTCTGCACCCTTTACTGTCTGCACCATTTACTGTCTGCACCCATTACTGCCTGTACTTTTTAATGTCTGCACTCTTTACTGTCAGCTCCCTTTAATGTCTGCACAGTTTAATGTCTGCACTGTTAAAACCCTCAACCTTTAATGTCTGCACCCTTTACTGCCTGCTCCCTTTACAGTCTGCACTCTTTACTATCTGCACCTTTTAATGTCTGCACCCTTTAATGTCTGCACTTTTTAATGTCTGCTCCGTTTACTGTCTGCACGTTTTAATGTCTGCTCCATTTAATGTGTGCCCCATTTATTGTCTGCTTCATTTACTCTCTGCACCCTTTTATGTCTGCACTCTTTTATGTCTGTACCCTTTAATGTCTGCTCCCTTTAATGTCTGCACCCTTTACTGTCTGCTCTGTTTAATGTCTGCACTATTTAATGTCGGCACTGTTTAAAATCCTCACCCTGTAATGTCTGCCCCCTTTAATGTCTGCCCCATTTAATGTGTGCTCCATTTACTGTCTCCTCCATTTACTGTCTGCACTGTTTAAAATCCTCACCCTTAATGTGTGCACCCTTTAATGTCTGCATCCTTTAATGTCTACACACTTTAAGTCTGCACTTTTTAATGTCTGCACCCTTTAATGTCTGCACCCTTTAAGGTCTGTACACATTACTGTCTGCAACCTTTAACATCTGCACCCTTCAATGTTTGCACTCTTTAATGTCTGCACCCTTTACTGTCTGCACCCTTTACTACCATCACCCTTTAATGTCTGCACCCTGTAATGCCTGAACCCTTTACTCTCTGCAAACATTACTGTCTGCAATCTTTAATGTCTGCACCCTTTAATGTATGCACTCTTTAATGTCTGCACCGTTTAATATCTGCACCCTTTAATGTCTGCACCCTTTAATGGCTGCACCCTTGACTGTCTGCACCCTTTTCTATCTGCACCCTTTAAAATCTGTTCCATTTACTGTCTGCTCCGTTTACTGTCTGCACTGTTTAATGTCTGCACTGTTTAATGTCTGCTCTGTTGAAAATCCTCACCCTTTACTGTCTACACCCTTTAATAACTGCACCCTTTGATGTCTGCACTTTTTAATGTCTGCACCCTTTACTGTCTGCACCCTTTAATGTCTGCACCCTTTAATGCCTGCACTCTTTACTCTCTGCAAACATTACTTTTTGCACCGTTTTCTACCTGCAACGTCTGCACCCTTTAAAATCTGCTCCGTTTACTGTCTGCACCCTTTACTGTCTGCACCCTTTAATGTCTGCACTGTTAAAATCCTCACCCTTTAATGTCTGCACCCTTTTATGTCTGCTCCATTTTATGTCTGCACCCTTTACTCCCTGCTCCCTTTACAGTCTGCACTTGTTACTGTCTGCACCCTTTAATGACTGCACCCTTTAATGTCTGCACCTTTTTATGTCTGCGCCCTTTAATGTCTGCTCCGTTTACTGTCTGCTCCATTTACCGTCTGCACTGTTTAATGCCTGCTCTGTTTAAGGTCTTTACTGTTTAAAATACTCACCTTTTAATAAATGCCCCCTTTAATGTCTGCCCCATTTAATTTCTGCACCCTTTAATATCTGCACTTTGTAATGCCTGCTCTGTTTACTGTCTGCACTGTATAATGTCTGCACTTTTTATTGTCTACACTGTTTAAAATCCTCACCCTTTACTCTCTGCACCCTATAATGTCTGCACTTTTTAATGTTTGCTTCGTTTGCTGTCTGCTCCGGTTACTGTCTGCACTGTTGAAATCCTCACTCATTAATGCCTGCACCCTTTAATGTCTGCTCCATTTAATGTCTGCACAGTTGAATGTCTGCACTGTTAAAACCCTCAACCTTTCATGTCTGCTCCATTTAATGTCTGCACCCTTTACTGCCTGCACTCTTTACTATCTGCACCTTTTAATGTCTGCACCCATTAATTTCTGCACTTTTTAATGTCTGCTCCATTTATCCTCTGCTCCATTTACTGTCTGCACCCTTTACTGTCTCCACTCTTTTATGTCTGCAACCTTTAATCTCTGCTCCCTTTAAAGTTTGCTCCATTTACTGTCTGCGCCATTTAATGCCTGCACTGTTTAAGGTCTGCACTGTTTATAATACTCACCTTTTAATGTCTGCTCCATTTAATATTTGCACCCTTCACTTCTGCACTCTTTACTGTCTGCACCCTTTAATGCAGCTCCCTTTAATGTCTGCTCCGTTCACTGTCTGCACTGTTTAATGTTTGCTCTATTTACTGACTGCTCCTTTTACTGTCTGCACCCTTTAATGTCTGCACTTTTTAATGTATGCACCCTTTACTGTTTGCTCCGTTTAATGTCTGCACTGCTTAAAATCCGCACCCTTTAATGTCTGCCCCATTTACTTTCTGCACTTTTTCCTGTCTGCTCAAAATACTGTCTGCACTGTTTAACGTCTGGTAACTTTATTGTCTGCACCCTTTAATATCTGCATCCTTTACTGTCTGCACACTTTACTATCATAGAAACATAGACGATAGGAGCAGGAGTAGGCCATTCGGCCCCTCGAGCCTGCTCCGCCATTCGATGAGATCATGGCTGATCATCCAAACTCAGTACCCTGTACCTGCCTTCTCTCCATATCCCTTGATACCTTTAGCTTTATGAAATATATCTAACTCATCCTTGAATATATTTAATGACTTGGCCTCAACTACCTTCTGTGGTAGAGAATTCCACAGGTTCACCACTCTCTGGGTGAAGAAATTCTTCCTCATTTCTGTCCTAAATGGTTTACCTGTTATCCGTAGATTATGACCCCTGGTTCTGGACTCTCCGACCATCGGGAACATTCTTCCTGCATCTAGTTTGTCCAGACCTGTCAGAATTTTATATGTTTCGATGAGATCCCCTCTCATTCTTCTATACTCCAGTGAGTATAAGCCCAATCGACCCAATCTCTCCTCATATGTCATTCCTGCCATCCCAGGTATCAGCCATGTGAATCTTCGCTGAACTCCTTCCATGGCAAGAACATCCTTCCTCAGATAAGGCGACCAAAACTGCACACAGTACTCAAGGTGTGGTCTCACCAAGGCCCTGTACAACTGCAGCAGGACATCACTGTTCCTATACTCAAACCCTTTCGCTATGAAGGCCAACATACCATTTGCCTTCTTCACCGCCTGCTGCACCTGCATGCTTACTTTCAGCGACTGGTGCACAAGGACACCCAGGTCTCGTTGCACTTCCCCTTCTCCCAATCTATTGCCATTCAGATAATAGTCTGCCTTTCTGTTTTTGACACCAAAGTGGATAACCTCGCACTTATCCACGTTATATTGCATCTGCCACGCTTCTGCCCACTCACCCAACCTGTTCAGATCATCCTGGAGTTTCTCGGTATCCTCCTCGCAGCACACACTCCCACCCAGCTTTGTGTCATCTGCAAACTTGGAGATATTACATTTAATTCCCTTATCTAGATCATTAATGTATATTGTGAATAGCTGGGGTCCAAGGACCGATCCCTGCGGTACCCCACTAGTCACTGCTTGCCACTCGGAAAAAGACCCATTAATTCCTACTCTCTGCTTTCTGTCCGCCAACCAGTTCTCTATCCAAGTCAATACCTTGCCCCCAATCCCATGTGTCTTAACTTTACATGCTAATCTCTTATGCAGGACCTTATCGAAAGCCTTTTGAAAGTCCAAATACACCACATCTACTGGTTCTCCCTTATCTATTTTCCCAGTTACATCCTCAAAAAATTCCAGTAGATTAGTCAAGCACGATTTACCTTTTGTAAATCCATGTTGACTTTGTCCAATCCTGTCACTGTTTTTCAAGTGCTCAGCTATTACATTCTTTATAATGGACTCTAGCATTTTCCCCACTACCGATGTCAGGCTTACCGGTCTGTAATTCCCCGCTTCTCTCTACCACCCTTTTTGAATAGTGGGGTAACATTAGCTACCCTCCAATCCATGGGTACAGTTCCAGATTCCATCGAATGTTGGAAGATGATCAGCAATGCATCTACTATTTCTAGGGCCACTTCCTTAAGTACCCTAGGATGTAGATTATCAGGCCCTGGGGATTTATCGGCCTTCAATACCGTCAATTTCCCTAACACCATTTCCCTGCAAATACTGATTTCTTTCAGTTCCTCCCTTTCATCAGACCGTATGTTCTCCAACATCTCTGGGAGGTTATTTGTGTCCTCCTTTGTGAAGACAGAACCAAAATATGCATTTAATTGGGCTGCCATTTCTTTGTTCCCCATTATAACTTCCCCCGCTTCTGACTGCAAGGGACCTACACTTGATTTCACTAATCTTTTTCTCTTCACATATCTATAAAAGCTCTTACAGTCAGTTTTTATGTTCCCAGCAAGCTTACTTTCATATTCTATTTTCCCCTTCTTAATTAATCCCTTTGTCCTCCTTTGTTGAATCCTAAACTGCTCCCAATCCTCAGGGCTACCGCTTTTTCTGGCCAATTTATATGCCCTCTCCTTGGATCTTATGCTATCCCTAATTTCCCTTGTTAGCCACGGTTGAGTCACCCTTTTTGTTTTATTCTTATGCCACACTGGGATGAACAAATTCTGTAGTTCATCCATGCAGTCTTTGAATGTTTGCCATTGCCTATCCACCGTCAACCCTTTGAGTGACATTCCCCAATCAATCCTACCCAATTCGCGCCTCATACCATCGTAGTTTCCTTTATTTAAATTCAGGACCCTAGTCTCTGATTCAACTACTTCACTCTCCATCCTAATGAAGAATTCTATCATATTATGATCACTCTGACCCAAGGGGCCTCGTACAACAAGATTGCTAATTAATCCTTTCTCGTTACATAATACCCAGTCTAAGATGGCCTGATCTCTGGTTGGTTCCTCGACATATTGTTCCAGAAAACCATCTCGTAAACATTCTAGGAATTCCTCCTCCACAGTATTTTTACTAATTTGGTTAGCCCAAACTATATGTAAATTAAAGTCACCCATAATGACTGCTGTGCCCTTACTACATGCTTCTCTAAATTCCCTTTTAATGCCGTCCCCAACCTCCGTATTACTGTTTGGAGGTCTATATGCCACTCCCACTAACGTTTTCTGCCCCTTGTTATTTCTCAGTTCTATCCATACAGATTCCGCATCATCAGAGCTAATATCCTTCCTTTCAATTGTGTTAATCCCCTCTTTAACCAGCAATGCTACCCCACCTCCCTTTCTTTTTTGCCTATCTTTCCTAAATATTGAATAAGCCTGGATGTTGAGTTCCCAGCCTTGGCCACCCTGGAGCCATGTTTCTGTAATCCCAATCAAATCGTATTCATTTACCTCTATTTGCGCAGCTAATTCATCCACCTTGTTCCGAATGCTCCTTGCATTAAGTCTGCACCCTTTACTGTCTGCACTCTTTAATGTCTGCACTCTTCAATGTCTGCACCATTTAATGTCTGCACCCTTTACTGTCTGCATCCTTTACTGTCTGCACCCTTCAAAATCTGCACCCTTTAATGTCTGCTCTGTTTCCTGTCTGCACCCTTTACTGTCTGCACCCTTTAGTGTCTGCACTCTTTACTGTCTGCACCCTATAAGGTCTGCAGCCATTACTGTCTGCACCCTTCAATGTCTGCACCCTTTAATATCTGCACCCTTTAATGTCTGCCCCGTTCACTGTCTGCTCCGTTTACTGTCTGCACCATTTAATGTCTGCACTTTTTAATGTCTGCTCCGTTTACTGTCTGCTCCGTTTAATGTCGGCACCCTTTAACGTCTGCCCCTTTTAATGTCTGCCCCATTTACTGTCTGCACCCTTTAATGTCTGCACCCTTTACTCTCTGCACCCTTTACTTTACATTTGTGCCACATTAATCGCCAGCTGATGACCATCTACAACAAGAGGAAACCCAACCCTCTCCCCCTGATCTCCAACAGCATCATTGCCAAAATCCACACTCTCAAAACCATGGGCGTCACCAATGACCAGGAGCGTAACTGGACCAGCCAGCTCACTGATATGGCTGCAAAAGCAGATTCAGAGGCTAGGCACTCTACAAGTGGCGCACCTCCTGACCCCTCAAAGCCTCTCCACTACATTCAATGCTCAAGTCAGGAGAGTGGTGAAAAAAAACACGCTCATGAAGCTGGACATCATCCAGGACGGTACAGTCAACGGGTGCCCCTGCCACTGGACTTGACATCCATCCCCCTCCAGCCACTGGCACTCTGTGGCTGCAGTATGTATAATCTACATGGCGCGCGGCAACAACTCTCCCTCCTCTGCGACCTCCATCATTGAGAAGGACTGGAGCAGCAATGTCATGGGAACACGATCACCTCCAAGTCACACATAAACCTGACTTGGACACATAAAAACAGTGGCCCGGAATTTACCCGCGTTCGCTGTCATTACCCCTCTGAAACTGACCGCAACATTATGATTTAGCGCATGCACATCTAAACACGGAAATCCTGAAGTTGCAGTCAGTCATTCACTACTCCGACAGTGCCCCCCCCCCCACCCACCCCATAGCCGGTAAACACTGAAGTCAGTGAAACTAAGGAGACCAAAACTGTACGCAGTACTCCAGGTGTGGTCTCACCAACGCCCTGTACAGTTGTAACAGGACTTCCCTACTTTTATACTCTATTCCCTTTGCAATAAAGGCCAACATTCCATTTGCCTTCCTAATTACTTGCTGTACCTGCATGCTAACTTTTTGTGATTCATGTACAAGGACCCCCAGATCCCTCTGTACCTCAGCATTTTGTAATCTCTCCCCATTTAAATAATAATTTGCTTTTTTATTTTTCCTACCAAAGTGGATAACCTCGCACTTTCCCACATTAAACTCCATCTGCCAGATTTTTGCCCACTCACTTAGCCTATCTATATCCCTTTGGAGATTCTTTGAGACCTCCACACAATTTGCTTTCCCACCTATCTTCGTATCGTCAGTAAATTTGACTACATTACACTCAGTCCCTTCATCCAAGTCATTAATATAGATTGTAAATAGTTGAGGCCTCAGCACCGATCCCTGCGGCACCCCACTAGTTACAGTTTGCCAACCTGAAAATGACCCATTTATCCTGACTCTCTGTTTTCTGTTAGTTAGCCAATCCTCTATCCATGCTAATATATTAATATATAAACAAAAGTGATGGGAAACAGTTGAAGGTCTGGCCTGTGTGTTCTGGGAATGGAAGTTGCACATTGAGGGCTGAGGGAGACTTGCATTTGTAATGATGGTGAGAGTGATCGGAACCCACAGGTTCTTGGTCATTGTGTATGGTGTGATAAGAAGGTGCCAGCCACATGTGTTTGATTCGTCTACCTAAACGAATCTGGCAAAGATTAGTGCATCCCTTGCATCACGGGCAGCAATGTGCTCGCGTGCTGCTGGAGCTGGCTCACCTGCCTCCGCAAGGTCCTCCTCCTCCTTCTTCTCCTCCTTATCTGAGGAGGCTGTGTGCTGAGCCACTTGTTCTTCAGACAGCGGTAAGCCACGCTGCTGTGCGATGTTGTGCAGGGCACAGCAGACCATGATGATTCTGGAGACCCTGGCTGGTGAGTACTGTAGGGCTCCACCTGATCTGTTGAGGCATTTTGAGCAAGCTGATGGTTTGCTCGATGATGGCTCTGGTGGAAATGTGGCTGGCATTGTAGCGCTCCTCAGCTTCGTTTGATGGCCTCCTCAACGGCGTCATTAGCCATGTCTTCAGGGGATAGCCCTTGTCTCCAAGTAGCCATCCGGAAAGTTGGGTTGGCAGATTGAAGAGCTGAGGCACGGTAGACTGCCGCAGGATGAACGAGTCATGGCAACTGCCAGGGAACTTGGCGCAAACATGCATCATGTTCTTCCTGTGGTTACACACCAGCTGGACGTTAAGGGAGTGGTAACCCTTGCGGTATAATACAGCTGGGTTGTGATGGGGTGCCCTAATAGCCACATGTGTGCAGACGCCCTGCACCCTTGGCAAGCCTGCCATCTTTGCAAAGCCAACCGCACACGCGGTTACACTTGCTTCATCCGTGGAGAAGTGGATGTAATTGTGTGCCTTGGTAAAGAGGGCATCGGTAACCTGCGTGATGCAAGTGTGTGCGGCCGACTGGGAGATGCCGCTGATGTCTGCTGATGAGCCCTGGAAGGACGCTGAAGCAAAGAAGTTGAGTGCAGTGGTGACTTTGACAGCCGCTGGTAAGGAGTGTCCACCCGCTCCTCTGGGCTCCAGGTGTTGGTCCAGCTTTGCGCAGATGTCAGCGACTACCTCTCGCAAAAGTCTCAGCCTCCTTTGGCACTGCTGCTCAGTCATGTTGAGGAAGCTCATCCTCTGCCTGTAAACCTGGTGTTGGGGGTATCTCCTGCGGCGAGGTGCAGCCCTGCACTGACGCCCTCTGCCCTGTGCAGCATCAGGTGGGTGAGGAGGAGGTTGGCGCTCCTGTTGTTGCTGCTGCTGTTGTACCTGGTTCTGCTGCTGCCACAGCTGCTCTTCCTCCGATTCTGAGGACCAGGATGAGAGGGAATAAATGGTTCCCATTCCGCTGGTATATATCTCAGTTGAGGAATAGATGTTATAAGCGCTCAGGCAATGTGGGGAGAGGGTTTTCCCAGGAGGTCACAGTGGAGATGGATCTCAGCTTAACCACTTACCTGCAAAAAGTGTTCCAACACCTGAAAACAAAGTTCTGTCATCTGTAAGTGAACCTTGTTAGAGCTCCATTTTTATGCTGGAGCTGCAGCTGTCACGAAGTCAGGCACTTTCTGGACCCGGCACAAACAGCTGGCATGGTTTGGGAACAGCGTGGAACACGCAGAAAATGTGCAAAAAAAAAGAAAAACGCTGTTAAAATAGGCTGTTAACTGCCTTAAGGGCCTCTCCTGGCGCTTGGTGACGTGACCGATCAGGAGTCCCAGAGCCGGCATTTGACAAAGTGGCGTGGAGGCGGGTTTACGGCGGGATCGTAACCCGCCGTCAATCAAAACAATTTTAACCCTTGACCCGCTTCCAAAACAGCCCTCTCAGTGCCGATAAAAATGGCACTCGTTCCTGTCGGCACCAGTTCCTGTCGGCACCCTTTCCTGTCGGCACCCGTTCCTGTCAACACCTGTTCCTGTCAACACCCTTTCCTGTCAACACCCGTTCCTGTCAACACCCTTTCCTGTCAACACCCTTTCCTGTCAACACCCGTTCCTGTCAACACCCTTTCCTGTCAACACCCTTTCCTGTCAACACCCTTTCCTGTCAACACCCGTTCCTGTCAACACCCTTTCCTGTCAACACCCGTTCCTGTCGGCACCCTTTCCTGTCGGCACCCGTTCCTGTCGACACCCTTTCCTGTCGACACCCGTTCCTGTCGACACCCTTTCCTGTCAACACCCTTTCCTGTCAACACCCTTTCCTGTCGACACCCTTTCCTGTCAACACCCTTTCCTGTCGACACCCTTTCCTGTCGACACCCTTTCCTGTCGGCACCCTTTCCTGTCGACACCCTTTCCTGTCGGCACCCTTTCCTGTCAACACCCGTTCCTGTCGGCACCCTTTCCTGTCAACACCCTTTCCTGTCGACACCCTTTCCTGTCGGCACCCTTTCCTGTCAACACCCTTTCCTGTCGGCACCCTTTCCTGTCAACACCCTTTCCTGTCGGCACCCTTTCCTGTCAACACCCGTTCCTGTCAACACCCTTTCCTGTCGGCACCCTTTCCTGTCGGCACCCTTTCCTGTCGGCACCCGTTCCTGTCGACACCCTTTCCTGTCGACACCCTTTCCTGTCGGCACCCTTTCCTGTCAGCACCCGTTCCTGTCGGCACCCTTTCCTGTCAACACCCGTTCCTGTCGGCACCCTTTCCTGTCAACACCCTTTCCTGTCAGCACCCGTTCCTGTCGGCACCCTTTCCTGTCAGCACCTGTTCCTGTCGGCACCCTTTCCTGTCAACACCCGTTCCTGTCGGCACCCTTTCCTGTCAGCACCCGTTCCTGTCGGCACCCTTTCCTGTCAGCACCCGTTCCTTTCGGCACCCTTTCCTGTCGGCACCCTTTCCTGTGAGGAAAGCGGCCTTTATGGAAAAGGGGCTCATTCTCACACCGAGTCTGAATTCTTCAGTCGAACCTGCCGGCACTGGTTTCCAGCAGCTGGATAACACTGAATTTCCCACCTGAACCGCGCCCACTCTCCTGTCCCCCCCGTCCCCCCCCCCAGTAGTTATCCCAGCTGTACCGACCCTGGCATGGAAACCGACACATTGGGCCAGTATTCGGCTGTTGTCGGGTGAGTACGCGCTGTGTGCTCACCCGTAAGGCCACCTGAAGTGCCGGTTTCCTGCATGCACTGCACATGCGCAGGAAACCAGAACTTCCGGGCTCGTGAAGGGAGGGGTTCAGAAGTCGAACACGTGCGCGGGAGAGGCTGCGCGCACGCAGCGAACTTCAGGTTTTTTTCAGGTTTCTCCGGGAAGGTAAGTATGAAGAAGCTGTGCTTTTAAAAAGGAGGCGCAAGGCCTGTTTTTAACAAGGTAAGTGGTTAATTAATTACAATTTAAAAAATTTTCAGCAGGTTTATCTTTTTTAGATACTTTAAAGAAAGGTAAGTTTATTTTTAGCACTGTTAAAAAGTATAATTAATTGTTTCAAAAATTTAAATTTTTGTTTAAAGTAGTTAATTTATTTAACTTATAGTTATTTTAAAAATGTGATTTAAAAAAAAAAATATTTGAAGTTTAAGTGTAGTTTTGGGGCCGATTTCTATTCATAGATTTGACAGGTCTTCCTGTCAAATCTATGAATGAAAATGCCCTGCTAGGATTGGCTCTCCCTGGCCCACGTGATCCCAGGGGACGCTTCGAACTAACTGCGCCCCTGGGATACACAAGCACTGCGCGCCGGCAGCTGGAGGAGGCCCAGGACCCGAAGTCCTCGTGGGCCCAAAGCACAACTGCAGGCGCGGTAGGCAAGTACGCGCGTGATCCTTGCACCCGCAGGAAGCCTGAAAGCTGAATTTCTGGCCCATTGTCTGTAAATTGCCTGACCTTAGAAATCCAAAAGTTCCTGGTGTGTATCCTTGCAGTTGTTTAAGGGCCTCCTATTGTTACAAACGGCTCTAGGATTTTCAACCCAGATGTATTTTGCCTCCCCTCCTCTTCATGTGTCACCCATGGCTCAGTGGGTGGCACCCTCGCCTCTGAGTCAGAAGGTTGTGGGTTCAAGTCCTACTCCAGAGACTCGAGCACAAAAATCTAGGCTGACACTCCAGTGCAGTGCTGAGGGAACGCGGCACTGCCGGAGGTGCCGTCTTTCAGATGAGACGTTAAACCGAGGCCCCGTCTGCTCTCTCAGGTGGATGTAAAAGATCTCATGGCACATTTCGAAGAAGAGCAGGGAGTTCTCCCCGGTGTCCTGGCCAATATTTATCCCTCAATCAACATCGCTAAAACAGATGATCTGCTCATTATCACATTGCTGTTTGTGGGAGCTTGCTGTGCGCAAATTGGCTGCTGCGTTTCCTACATTACAACAGTGACTACACTTCAAAAAGTACCTCAATGGTTGTAAAGCACTTTGGGACGTCCGATGGTCGTAAAAACTCCCAGGTTCTGTTGCTATGCTGATGCTGACAGGTCAATCTCTCCTCAGCAATAAGTTCCTTTTGTTTGGGAAGGTAACATTTTCTGTCTCAATTTACAAATCAACTCATAGAGTGTGAATCTTGCCAGGACCTCAGAGTGCCGAGAGATGACCATTAATAACAGTAGCCAATTAAGTTTAATCTTCATTAACACCGTGATCATAACTGATTCACCTTTCCCGTCCGATCTATCAGACTCAGTGAAGAACCTTGTGAGAAGCAGAGCCAGAGAACAGTCTGTAAAACAACTTTACTTATCACTGCTGTTGATGAAGCGAAGATTAGACTACTGAGCTACATCATAGTGTTGAATTTAATTAAAAAAGAGGTATTTGTCACGCTTTACTGTAGTTTATGTCATGCGAAGCATGGGAAAAGAGAATTGGTGAATTAATATTGGTGGTAATCAAGGAACCAATATTCATGGGTGTGCCTTGCTAGTGAGTTCTGGGGTTGAGGGATATGGTGAGAAGGTGGGGTTGAGGGATTTGGTGAGAAGGCGGGTAGGTAGGGATGAGTGATATGCGGAGAAGATGGGTAGGTGGAAATGAGGGATATGCGGAGAACATAAGAACATAACATAAGAAATAGGAGCAGGAGTAGGCCATTCAACAAGATCATGGCTGATCTTCAACCTCAACTCCACCTTCCTGCACTATCCCCATAATCCATTAATTCCCTTAGTTCCCAAAAATTTATCGACCTCTGTCTTGAATATAATCTTCAGCAGTCAAGGGCATTCAGCCTCGGATCTGCGGGTTAGCGTTCTCCAAGGCGGCCTTTGGGATACACGACAACGCAAAATCATCGAGCAGAAACTGATAGCCAAGTTCCGCACTCATGAGGACGGCCTCAATCGGGATATCGGGTTCATGTCACGCTATAGAACGTGACTTGACATCGTTGCCGGTCTTTCCAGTTTTTAAAAAAAAACAAACACAAGAAACAAACACAAAAAACAAACCCAAATGGAGAGGATATGCAGCCAGCAGGTGTTTTGACGCGTTGGACCCCCTGGGACACATCTCATTGTCTTGGCTGTGCTCTTAGTGTGTCTTTGATGTAGGGAAAGATTTAATCTATGCATTTTCTCTGTGTTTATATTCTGTGAATTCTGATAGATTCTCTCACAGTAACTTTACCTGACGAAGGGGCGACAGCTCCGAAAGCTTGTAATTTTAAATAAATCTGTTGGACTATAACCTGGTGTTGTGCGACTTCTCATTTTTGTCCACCCCAGTCCAACGCCGGCATCTCCGCATCTTGAATATAATCAACAACTGAGGATCCACAGCTCTCAAGGTTGAGAATTTCAAAGATTCACAACCCTTTGAGTGGAGAAATTTCTCCTCATCTCAATCCTTAATAAGGACCGACCCCTTATTCTGAGACTGTGAACCCTGGTCCTAGATTCCCCAGCCAGGAGAAACATTTTCTTAGCATTAACCCCGTCAAGCCCCTTAAGAATTTTATATGTTTCAATTAGATCACCTCTCATTCTTCTAAGCTCTAGGGAATATAAACGTATTCTACTCAATCTCTCCTCATAGGGCAATCCCCTCATAGAAACATATAACATAGAAAAATAGGCGCAGGAGTAGGCCATTCGGCCCTTCGAGCCTGCTCTGCCATTCAATATGATCATGGCTGATCCTCGATCTCAATACCATATTCCCGCTCTCTCGCCATACCCCCTGATGCTTTTTGTGTCTAGAAATCTCCTTCTTAAATATATTCAGTGATGGCCTCCACAGCCTGCTGTGGTAGAGAATTCCACAGGTTCTCCACCCTCTGAGTGAAGTAATTTCTCCTCATCTCAGTCCTAAATGTCCTACCCCATATCCTGAGACTGTGACCCCTCGTTCTAGACCCCCCAGCCAGGGGAAACATCCTCCCTGTATCCAGTCTGTCTAGCCCTGTCAGAATTTTATACGTTTCAATGAGACCCCTCTCATTCTTCTAAACTCGAGGGAATACAGGCCTAGTCGACCCAATCTCTCCTCATACGACAGTCCTGCCATCCCAGGAATCAGTCTGGTGAACCTTCGCTGCACTCCCTCTATGGCAAGTATATCCTTTCTTAGGTAAGGAGACCAAAACTGCACACAGTACTCCAGGTGTGGTCTCACCAAGGCCCTGTATAACTGTAGTAAGACATCCTTGCTCCTGTACTCAAATCCTCTTGCAATGCAGGCCAACATACCATTTGCCTTCCTAACTGCTTGCTGCACCTGCATGTTTGCTTTCAGTGACTGGCGTACAAGGACACCCAGGTCCCTTTTTACATCAACATTTCCCAATCTATCACCATTTAAATGATACTCTGCCTTTCTGTTTTTCTTACCGAGGTGGATAACTTCACATTTATCCACATTATACTGCATCTGCCATGTATTTGCCCACTCACTCAACTTGTCTAAATCACCTTGCATCCTCCTCACAACTCACAATCCCACCTAGTTTCGTGTCATCAGCAAACTTGGAAATATTACATTTGGTTCCCTCATCCAAATCATTGATATATATTGTGAATAGCTGGGGCCCAAGCACTGATCCCTGCGGTAGCCCACTAGTCACCGCTTGCCACCCCGAAAAAGACCCATTTATTCCTACTCTCTGTTTCCTGTCTGTTAACCAATTTTCAATCCATGCCAGTATATTACCTCCAATCCCACGTGCTTTAGTTTTGCACACTAACCTCTTATGTAGGATTTTATCAAAGGCCTTCTGAAAATCCAAATACACCACATCCACTGGTTCTCCCTTATCTATTCTAACAGTTACATCCGCAACAAACTCCAGTAGGTTTGTCAAACACGATTTCCCTTTCATAAATCCATGTTGATTTTGTCTAATCCCGTTGATATTTTCTAAGTATCCTGTTATCACATCCTTTATAACAGACTCTAGCATTTTCCCTACTACTGATGTTAGGCAAACCGGTCTGTAGTTCCCCGTTTTCTCTCTCCCTCCTTTTTTAAATAGTGGGGTTAAATTTGCTACCCTTCAATCTGCAGGAACTATTCCATAATCTATAGAAGTTTGGAAGATGACAACCAATGCATCCACTATTTCCATGGCTACCTCTTTTAGTACTCTGGGATGCAGATTATCAGGCCCTGGAGATTTATCAGCTTTCAGTCCCATTAATTTCTCCAGCACTATTTTTTTACTAATACTAATTTCCTTTAATTCCTCCTTCTCACTAGACCCTTGGGGGTAAAAATTGAGTCGCGCCCCATTTGGGGCGCTAACCTCGCCGGGGCGCGACTTTTAGCGCCCCGAAAAAATTAGCGGCCCCGCGCCGGAACTTCAGTGGTTGCGCCCCAAGAGGGAAGCGGGGCGCAACTGGAAGCACCCCGCATCCCTCTTGGGGCGCTGCGAGTGAATATCCTGGCGCTACGTGCCGCAGCGCCACGCGCTGCGGCACGTCGCGCCGCGGTATTGCAGGCCTTCCTCCCCTTCTTAAAGGGGAGGGGCCTTGCGCAGCGCGAACCGGGGCCCAGCTGGGCTCCCAGGGATCGGGAGTGCCGGCAAAAGAGCCCGGCACTCAAGAGAAGTGCCGGGCTCTTGGAGCGCAGCCGGCACTTCACGGTGGGGGGGCTTCACGGGGGCCGGGGACAGCAACGGGGGCAGGTGCTGGCAGGCGGCCAGCAACAAAAATGGCCGCCTGCCACCTCCCCTTTAAATATCGCCGCCCCGGCCGCACGTACGCCCCCCTGAACCCGTCGGACATAGCGTCTGGCGGTAAATCAGGGGGCGCGACTGAAGATCACGGCCGGGGCGCGAGCGGGGCGCTGCGCACGGCGATGACGTCATCGCCGGCGGCGCAGCGCCACAGGGCGCTACCGGCTGCCGCCGCCGCTAACCTCCCACTAAATTTTTCGGGAGGCGTGGGCGGCGCTGCGCCCGGGCGTTAGCTGCTTTACGCCCCATTAGCGCCCTCTTAAGGCGCTAACGGGAGGCGCAAGCAACTGAATTTTTCCCCCTTGGTTCCCTAGCATTTCTGGGAAGTTATTTGTGTCCTCTTCCGTGAAGATAGAACCAAAGTATTTGTTTAATTGCTTTACCATTTCCTTGTTCCCCGTTATACATTCTCCCGATTCTGACTGTAAGGGACCTACATTTGTCTTCACTAATCTTTTTCTTTTTACCTACTTGTAGAAGCTTTTACAGTCTGCTTTTATGTTCCTTGCAAGTTTACTCTTGTACTCTATATTTCCCCTCTTAATCTCTTGGTCCTTTTTTGCTGAATTCTAAACTGCTCCCAATCCTCAGGCTTGCTGCTTTTTCTGGCAACTTTATATGTCTCCTCTTTGGATCTAATACTATCCTTAACTTCTTTAGTTGGCCATGGTTGGGCTGCTTTTCCTTTTGTGTTTTTGCACCAGAAAGGAATGTACAACTATTGTAATTCATGCATTCGTTCCTTAAATGTGAGCCATTGCCTCTCCACTGTCATGCCTTTTAATGAAGCTCCCCAATCTATCATAGCCAACTCACTCCTCATACCTTCGTAGTTTCCTTTGTTTAGATTTAGGACCCTAGTTTCCGATTGGACTACTTCACTTTCCATCTTAATGAAGAATTCTATCATGTTATGGTCACTCTTCCCTAAAGGACCCCGCACAAGAAGATTATTAATTATCCCCTTCTCATTGCACAATACCCAATCTAGGATAGCCTGTTCCCTAGTTGGCTCCTCAACGTACTGGTCTAAAAAAACCATCTCGTACACACTCCAGGAATCATCCTCCACAGTATTATTGCTAATTTGGTTTGGCCAGTCTATATGTAGATTAAAGTCACCCATGATTACTGTAGTACCCTTTGTTACATGCATCTCTAATTTCCTGTTTGATGCCATCCCCTACATTACCACTACTGTTTGGAGGCCTATAGACAACTCTCACCCCTTGGTGCTTCTTAGCTCCACCCAGACTGATTCTACATCTTGATTTTCTGAGCCAATGTCCTTTCTCACTTTTGCTCTGATTTTATCCTTTACTAACAACGTCGCCCCACCTCCTTTTCCTTTTTGCCTGTCCTTCCTAAATATCGAATATCCTTGGATATTCAGCGCCCAGCCTTGGTCACCCTGCAGCCATGTCTCCGTAATCGCAATTATATTGTATCCGTTTTCATCTATTTGCGTTGTTAATTCGTCTACCTTATTACGAATGCTTCATGCATTCAGATACAATGCCTTTAGATTTGTCTTTTTAACATTTTTAGACATAACATTTTTTTGTACTATAGCCCTATTTGTCTTATTACCATCTTTTCTTACCCGGACCCTATTTTTTAGTGCACACTTTTGTTTGTACGCCCTGTCCCTCCCTGACACAATCTGGTTATCCTTACCCCAATCACTTTCCTGCACAGCTTCCTTGTCTTTTCTCTTTAGCATTCTAGATTTCTCTCCACCGGGACCCTCCCCCCCCCCCCCCTTATTTAGTTTAAAGCCCTAGCTACCTCCCTAGTAATTCGATTTGCTAGAGCTCTGGTTCCAGCATGGTTCAGGTGCAGTCCATCCCAACGGAACAGCTCTCTCTTTCCCCCGCACTGGTGCCAGTGCCCCACGAATTGAAACCCACTTCTCCCACACCAATCTTTGAGCCACGCATTCATCTCCCTGATCCTATTGACCCGGTGCCAATGACCTTTGTGGCTCTGCTTTTTAATTTAGTCCCCAGTTACTCAAACCCTCTCAGCAGAACCTCTTTCTTTGTCCTACCTATGTCATTGGTATCTACGTAGACCACGACAACTGGATCCTCCCCCTCCCACTCCAAGTTCTTCTCCAGCCCGGAGGAAATGTCCTATACCCTGGCAACATAGCCTTTGGGACTCACGCTCCTGGCTGCAGAGAACAGTGTCTATCTTCCTAACTATACTGTCGCCTACTACAACCACCTTCCTGTTTACTCCCCCCACTTGAACGGCTTCCTGTACCACGGTGCCGTGGTCAGTTTGCTCGTCCTCCCCGCAGTCCTCGCACTTTTCCACAAGGGTTGCAAGAACCTCGAATCTATTGGACAAGTGCAGGGGCTGAGGCTCCTGCAATACTACCTCCTGGATCCCTGTATCTGTCTCACTCGCAGTCACACCCTCCTGTCCCTGACCACGTGTCAATTCTAAAGTATTTAATCTAAGGGCTGTGGCTGCCTCCTGGAGCAAAAAGTCCAGGTAACTTTCTCCCTCCCTGATGTCTCGCAATGTCTGCAGCTCGGACTCCAGCTCCTCAACTCGGAGCCGAAGTTCCTCGAGCCGCAGACACTTACCGCAGATGTAGTCGGCCTGGACAAAAATGTCCACCAGCTCCCAAATATTGCAGCAGCAACACATCACCTGTTCTCCCATTATTTTATTTAATTAATTAGTTTAGTGTTAATCAAATTATTTACCTCATTTAGTTTATTAAATTAATTAAATTAAGTTTAGTTTTTAAAATTTAGTTATATGCTATGTGTTAACTTAAAACTTAGCCCACAGTCACGACCAATCACTTACCTGCCTTACCTGTGACATCACACTGCAGTTTTCTCTTGTTGATGCAGGTCTGTTGCTGCTTTTATCCCCGCTCTCGGGCCTCGGTCTCTCCCGCTCTCGGGCCTCGGTCTGCTCCCGCTCTCGGGCCTCGGTCTGCTCCCGCTCTCGGGCCTCGGTCTGCTCCCGCTCTCGGGCCTCGGTCTGGTCCCACTCTCGGGCCTCGGTCTCTCCCGCTCTCGGGCCTCGCTCTGCTCCCGCTCTCGGGCCTCGGTCTGGTCCCGCTCTCGGGCCTCGGTCTGCTCCCGCTCTCGGGCCTCGGTCTGGTCCCCCTCTCGGGCCTCGGTCTCTCCCGCTCTCGGGCCTCGGTCTGCTCCCGCTCTCGGGCCTCGGTCTCTCCCGCTCTCGGGCCTCGGTCTCTCCCGCTCTCGGGCCTCGGTCTCTCCCGCTCTCGGGCCTCGGTCTCTCCCGCTCTCGGGCCTCGGTCTCTCCCGCTCTCGGGCCTCGGTCTGCTCCCGCTCTCGGGCATCGGTCTCTCCCGCTCTCGGGCATCGGTCTCTCCCGCTCTCGGGCCTCGGTCTGCTCCCGCTCTCGGGCCTCGGTCTCTACCGCTCTCGGGCCTCGGTCTCTCCCGCTCTCGGGCCTCGGCCTGCTCCCGCTCTCGGGCCTCGCTCTGCTCCCGCTCTCGGGCCTCGGTCTCTCCCGCTCTCGGGCCTCGGTCTCTCCCGCTCTCGGGCCTCGGTCTCTCCCGCTCTCGGGCCTCGGTCTCTCCCGCTCTCGGGCCTCGGTCTGCTCCCGCTCTCGTACCTCGGTCTCTCCCGCTCTCGGGCTTCGGTCTGCTCCCGCTCTCGGGCCTCGGTCACTCCCGCTCTCGGGCCTCGGCCTGCTCCCGCTCTCGGGCCTCGGTCTCTCCCGCTCTCGGGCCTCGGTCTCTCCCGCTCTCGGGCCTCGGTCTGCTCCCGCTCTCGGGCCTCGGTCTCTCCCGCTCTCGGGCCTCGGTCTGCTCCCGCTCTCGGGCCTCGGTCTCTCCCGCTCTCGGGCCTCGGTCTGCTCCCGCTCTCGGGCCTCGGTCTCTCCCGCTCTCGGGCCTCGGCCTGCTCCCGCTCTCGGGCCTCGGTCTCTCCCGCTCTCGGGCCTCGCTCTGCTCCCGCTCTCGGGCCTCGGTCTCTCCCGCTCTCGGGCCTCGGTCTGCTCCCGCTCTCGGGCCTCGGCCTGCTCCCGCTCTCGGGCCTCGCTCTGCTCCCGCTCTCGGGCCTCGGTCTGCTCCCGCTCTCGGGCCTCGGTCTGCTCCCGCTCTCGGGCCTCGGTCTGCTCCCGCTCTCGGGCCTCGGTCTGCTCCCGCTCTCGGGCCTCGGTCTGCTCCCGCTCTCGGGCCTCGGTCTGCTCCCGCTCTCGGGCCTCGGTCTGCTCCCGCTCTCGGGCCTCGGTCTCTCCCGCTCTCGGGCCTCGGTCTGCTCCCGCTCTCGGGCCTCGGTCTGCTCCCGCTCTCGGGCCTCGGTCTGCTCCCGCTCTCGGGCCTCGGTCTGCTCCCACTCAGGTCCGCCGCCGCTCTGCGGGAGAAGTTAGGAAAAGCGAGGCAAAGCAGCACCTCCTTCCCCCACTTCACCGAATTCCCACACTTACCAAACTCCATGTTGTTCACTCTGTGCCCGCTGCACTCAGTGCCAGTTGCACTCACAGGCCCCTGTATTTATACCGTTTGTAATTCAGGTGAGTCAGCACTGCTCTGCTATTGTTTCAGGAACTAGTTTAATCTAGCTAGCTAATTAACTGACTACAGTTGCTCTCCAGTGGGAGAGCTTGCGTGTTTGTCTCTGCTTAAGCCTGAAAGAAACTTAAAAATGTTAAGTTTAAAATTTAACTTCAACAGTTTATCTTACTTAAGAGCTACTAGCAGTTAACACTAGATTTTAAAAGAGATTAACCTTTAAAAGAGATTAACCCTTAAAACTCCCACACTTACCAAATTCTAAGTTGTTCAATCTGTGCCCACTGCACTCATCCTAGGAACCAGTCTAGTGAACTTGCGTTGCACTCCCTCTAAGGCAAGTATGTCTTTCCTTAGGTAAGGAGACCAGAACTGTACAGAGTACTCCAGGTGTGGCCTCACCAGTGCCCTGTATAATTGTAGTAAGACTTCTTTACTCTTATACTCAAATCCCTTTGTAACAAAAGCTAACATACCACTTGCTTTCCTAATTGCTTGCTGTACCTGCATGTTAATTTTCTGTGATTCATGTACAAGGACACCCAGGTCCCTCTGAATGCAAACATTTCCCAGTCTCTCACCATTCAAAAAATATTCTGCTTTTTTGTTTTTCCTACCAAAGTGGTAAACTTCACACTTCCCCACGTTGTATTCCATTTGCCATGTTCTTGTCCACTCTGTCAACCTGTCTATATCTCTCTGCAGCCTCTTTGCATCCACCTCACAGCTTACTTTCCCAACTAACTTTGTATTATTGGCAAACTCGGATATGTTACACTCAGTCCCTTCATCCAAATCATTGATGTAGATTGTTAATAGTTGAGGCCCAAGCACTGATCCTTGCTGTACCCCACTAGTTACAGTGCGTGGATTCTTTAGCGCGGTCAAGACCACCTATGGCCCAAGCACCCAAGGTCCTACCCCACTGCGGGCCAAGAACGGAGGGGTACTCATCAAGGACAGAGAGGCAGTCAGCGCCCGCTGGAAGGAGCACTTCGAAGATCTCCTTAACCGCGACTCTGTCTTCGATGCGAGTGTCCTCAACTCCATCCCGCAGCATGCTACCCGCCACCATCTCAGCACAACCCCAGCCCGGCATGAGGTTGAAAAGGCCATCCGACAACTGAAGAACAACAAGGCCTCAGGAGCAGATGGAATCCCCGCTGAGGCACTGAAACATGGCGGAGAAGCACTATTGGCGCGAATACATGAACTAATTTCTCATATTTGGAAGGAGGAGAGCATGCCAGGTGATCTCAGAGAGATCGTAATCGTGACCATCTTCCAGAAAGATGACAATCCGATTACGATAATTACAGAGGAGTCTCCCTGCTGTCTGCCACAGGGAAAGCCATTGCAAGAATCCTCCTCAATCGCCTTCTCCCAGTGGCTGAAGAGCTCCTCCCAGAGTCACAATGCGGATTCCGCCCACTAAGGGGCACAATGGACATGATCTTCACCGCGCGTCAACTACAAGAGAAATGCAGAGGCCAGCACCAACCACTGTACATGGCCTTCTTTGACCTCACAAAGGCCTTCGACACTGTCAACCGTGAGGGATTATGGAGTGTCCTCCTCAAATTCGGCTGCCCTCAAAATTTTGTCACCATCCTCCGCCTGCTTCACGACAATATGCAAGCCATGATCCTGACCAACAGACCCACCACAGACCCAATTCACATCCGGATTGGGATCAAGCAAGGCTATGTCATCGCACAAACACTCTTCTCGATCTTCCTGGCTGCAATGCTCCATCTCACCCTCAGTAAGCTCCCCGCTGGAGTGGAGCTAATTTACAGAACAAACGGGAAACTGTTCAACCTCCGTCGCCTCCAGTCCATATCCAAGGTCGTCCCATCCTCTGTCATCGAATTACAATATGCAGACGACGCTTGCGTCTGTGCACACTCGGAGGTCGAACTCCAAACCATCGTCAACACCTTCACCGAAGCATATGAGAGCATGGGCCTTACACTAAACATCCGTAAGACAAAAGTCCTTTACCAACCTGGCCCCGCCACACAGTACTGCCCCCCGATTATTAAAATCCACGATGAGGCCTCAGACAACATGGACCACTTTCCATACCTCGGGAGCCTACTGTCAACAAGGGCAGACGTCGATGACGAAGTCCAACACCGCATTCAGTATGCCAGTGCAGCCTTTGGTTGCCTGAGGAAGAGAGTGTTTGAAGACCAGGACCTCAAACGCAGCACCAAGCTCATGGTCTACAGAGCAGCAGTGATACCCGCCCTCCTGTATGCTTCAGAGACATGGACCATGTACAGCAGGCACCTCAAAGCACTGGAGAGGTACCATCAACATTGCCTCCACAAGATCCTGCAAATTCATTGGTAGGATAGGTGCACCAACGTCAGTGTTCTCGCTCAGGCCAACATCCCCAGCATCGAAGATTTGACCACTCTCGATCAGCTCCGATGGACGGGTCACATCGTCCGCATGCCCGATACGAGACTCCCAAAACAAGTGCTCTACTTGGAGCTTCGACACGGCAAGAGAGCCCCAGGTGGCCAGAGGAAATGCTTCAAGGACACCCTCAAAGCCTCCTTGAAAAAGTGCAACATCCCAACCGACACCTGGGAATCCCTGGCCCAAGACCGCACAAAGTGGAGGAGAAGCATCTGGGAGGGTGCTGAACACCTCGACTCTCTTCGCCGGGAGCAAGTGGAAGCCAAGCGCAAACAACGGAAGGAGCGCACGTCAACCCAAGTACCCCACCCACCCGTCCCTTTAACCACCGTCTGCCCCTCCTGTGACAGGGACTGTAGGTCCCGCATTGGACTCATCAGTCACCTGAGAACTAATTTTTAGTGTGGAAGCAAGTCATCCTCGGTTCCGAGGGACTGCCTAAGAAGAAGAAGTTACAGCCTGCCAACCCGAAAAAGTCCCGTTTATTCCTACTCTCTGTTTTCTGTCCATTAACCAATCCTCAATCCATGCTAGTATATTACCTCCACTCCCATGATTCCTAATTTTGTGTAATAACCTCTTGTGTGGCACCTTATCAAATGATTTATAAAAATCCAAATACATTACATCCACTGGTTCCCCCTTATCCATCCTACTAGTTACAGCTTCAAAAAATGCTAACAGATTTGCCAACCACGATTTCCCTTTCATAAAGTCATGTTGGCTGCCTAATCATATTACAATTTTCTAATTGCCCTGTTACCACGTCCCTTATAATAGATTCTAGCATTTTGCCTACTATTGATGTCAGGCTAATTGGCCTCTAGTTCCTCGTTTTTTCTCTTCCTCCTTTCTTAAATAACAGGGTTATGTTTGCTACCTTCCAATCCTTGGGGACTGTTCTAGAATCTAGGGAATTCTGGAAGATTAAGCCCAGTGCCTCCACTATCTCTGCAGCTACCTCTTTTAAAACCCTAGGATGCAGGTCGTCAGGTCATGGGGATTTGTTGCCACTTAGTCCCATTAATTTCTCCAGTACTGTCTTTACTTATACTGATTTCTTTAAGTTCCTCATTCTCTCTAGACCCTTGGATCCCCATTATTTCCAGAATGTTTTTGTATCTTCTACCATGAAGACAGATACAAAGTATTTGTTTAATGTCTCAGCCATTTCCTTATTGCCCATTATAATTTCTCCTGTCTCTGCCTCTAATGGGCCCACATTTACTTTCACTAATTTCTTCCTATTTAGATACCTATAGAAACGTTTACAATCTGTTTTTATGTCTCTTGCCAAATAGTCTCATATTCTTTTTTCTCTTTCCTTCTCAATTCCTTGGTCCTCCTTTGCTGAATTATAAAATCCTCCCAATCCTCAGGCTTACTGCTCTTTTTGGCAACATTATAAGCCTCTTCCTTTGATCAAATACTATCTCTAACTTCTCTTGTTAGCCACGGTTGGACCACTTTTTCTGTGGGGTTTTTGTGCCTTAAAGGAATGTATATTTGTTGTAAAATATGTATTAATTCTTGCCAGCCATTGCTTGTATACTGTTATCCCTTTTAATGTAGTTTCCCAATCTATTTTAGCCAACTTGCCCCTCATACCTACATAGTTTGCTTTGTTTAGATTTAAGACCCTAGTTTCTGACTTAACTAAATCACTTTCAAACTCAATATAAAACTCTATCATATTATGGTCACTCTTCCCTAAAGGCCTCTTTACTACAAGGTTATTAATTAACCCTTTCTTGTTGCACAATACTAGATCTAAAATAGCTTGTTCCCTAGTTGGTTCCTCAACATGCTTAATCTAGAAAACTATCTTGTATACATTCCATGAACTTGTCCTCCACACTATTACTGCAAATTTGATTTACCCAGTCTATATGTAGATTAAAGTCCCCCATGATTACTGTATTACCCTTGTTACATGCGCCTCTAATTTCATGATTTATACTCTGCCCTACATTACAACTACTGTTTGGGGGGCCTATAAACAACTCCCACCAATGATTTCTGCCCCTTGCTGTTTCTTAGCTCCACCCAAACTGATTCTACTTCTTGATTTTCTGAGCCAAGATCCTTTCTCTTTACTGTCTTTAACCCATCCTTTATTATCAGGGCTACCCCTCCTCCTTTTCCATTTTGCCTATCTCTTCTAAAAGTTAAGTATCCTGGAATATTTAGTTCCCAACCTTGGTCACTTTGCAACCACGTCTCCGTAATGTCTATTAGATCACACCTATTAATTTCTATCTGCGCTATTAATTCATCTATATTGTTGCGAATGCTTCGTGCATTCAGATGTAATGCCTTTAGCTTTGAGTTTTCTATTTTTCCCTGATGACACCTTAGTCACTGATGCCCTATTACCTTTGTTACTTTCTCTGTCCCTTCCTGACCCACTCTGCTTATTTTTACCCAAAACTCTGCTCTGCTCTAGAGCCTTGACATTTCTCTTGCTGCTTTTAAATTTACTATTTCCTGAATCTTCCCAACGCCCCCCCACACCCCCCTCATTAGTTTAAAGCCCTCTTTACTGCCCCTAGTTATTCGGTTCGCCAGGGCACTGGTTCCAGCTCGGTTTAAATGGAGCCCGTCCCAATGAAACAGCTCCCTCTTTCCCCAGTACAGGTGCCAGTGACCCATGAAGCGAAGCCCCTGCCTCCCACACTACTCTTTCAGCCATGCATTTAACCTTCTAATCTGTTTATCCCTATGCCAATTGGCGCGTTGCTCAGGTAACAATCCAGAGATTATTACCTTTGAGGTTCGGCTTTTTAATTTGGACCCCAACTCCTCAAACTCTCTCAGCAGAACATAAGAGCATAAGAACATAAGAAACAAGAGCAGCAGTAGACCAATCGGCCCCTCGAGCCTACTCCGCCATTCAATAAGATCATGGCTGATCCAATCTTGGTTTCAACACCACTTTCCCGCTCTCTCCCCATACCCCTTGACTCATTCTTAGTTCTACCCATGTTGTTGGTTCCTACGTGGACCACGGCAACTGGATCCTCCCCCTCCCACTCCAACTTCTTCTCCAGCCGCGAGGAGATGTCTTTAACCCTAGCACCGGGCAGGCAACACAACCTTCGGAACTCCCTGTCGCGGGTGCAGAGAACCGTGTCTATCCCCCTGACTATACTGTCCCCTACCACTACCACATTCCTTTTTACTCCCCCCACTTCAATGGCCTCCTGTACCACGGTGCCGTGGTCAGTTTGCCCATCCTCCCTGCAGTCCTTGTTCTCATCCATACTCAGCAAGTACCTCGTAACTGTTGAACAAGGTCAAGGGCTGAGGCTCCTCCATCACTATATCCTGGGTCCCCATACCTTCCTGACTCGCAGTCACACCCTCTTGTCCCTGACCATTAACTAACTCTAAAGTATTATTTAACCTAAGGGGTGTGACTGCTTCCTGGAACAAAGTGTCCAGGTAACTCTCCCCCTTCCCTGATGCATCGCAATGTCTGCAGCTCGGACTCCAGCTCAACACCTCTGAACCAAAGTTCCTCGAGCTGCAGGCATTTACCACAGATGTGGTTGCTCGGGATCTCGTTGGTCTCCACCAACTCCCACATGCTGCAGTTACGACACAGCACCTGCACTAACCTTGTTTTATTTATATAATTAGTTACAGTTTTTATTCATCTTATTTTTAGTTTTAATTTTGAGCTTTAATTATTTAATTTAGTTTGTTACTAATTCAGTGAAGTTCTAGTAGTTAATCCTCTCCCAGTTCCGAATTTAATCCACTTACCTAACCTAAAGAGCAAAAGAGCTGTAATACTCACCAACCGGGAATGGTAGCGTAGTGGGAATGTCACTGGTGCTAGTTAATCCAGAGGCTTGGATGTCCCAGTGATGTGAGTTCAAATCCCACCATAGCAGCTGGGGAATTTAAATTCAGTTAATTAAATAAATCTGGAATTAAAAAAAGCTAGTGTCACTAACCATGAAACTATCAGATTGGGGTAAAAACCCATCTAGTTCACTAATGTTCCTTTAGAGAAGGAAATCTGCCATCCTTACCCAGTATGGCATGTGACTCCAGACCCCACAGCAATGTGGTTGATTCTTAACTGCCCCTCTGAAATGACCCAGCAAGACTAACAGCTACGAAACAAAATAATAAGAATGAAACCGGACGGACCTCCTGGCATCGAACTCGGCACTGGCTATGGACATGGCAACAGCCCAGTCAACCCTGCAAAGTCCTCCTCACCAACATCTGGGGACTTGTGCCAAAATTGGAGAGAGCTGTCCCACAGACTAGTCAGGCAACAGCCTGACATAGTCATACTCCTCCATCACCATTCCTGGGTATGTCCTGTCCCACCGGCAGGACAGACAGTGGTATACAGGAGGCAGGGTGTGGCCCTGGGAGCCCTCAACATTCATCCAGACCCCATGAAGCTTCATGGACAAGGAAACCTCCTGCTGATTACCACCTACTACCCTCAGCTGATGAATCAGTACTCCTCCATCTTGAGCACCACTTGGAAGAAGCACTGAAAGTCGCAAGGGCACAGAATGTACTCTGGGTGGGGGACTTCAAAGTCCATCACCAAGAGTGGCTCGGGTGAAGGACATAACTGCCAGTCTGGGCTTGCAACAGGTGGTGAGGGAAAAACCTACTCGTCCTCACCAAGCTACCTGTCGCAGATGCAGCAGTGACCATGACGAAGACGAGAACACCCTCCATCGTGTTGTGTGGCACCTACCACCGTGCTAAATGGGATAGATCTAGCAGCTCAAAACTGGGCATCCATGAGGTGCTGTGGGGCAGCAACAGAATTGTATTCCACCACAATCTGTAACCTCATGGCCCGGCCGGCATATACCTTACCATTACCACCAACCCTGGCTCAACAACGAGTATGTCAGGAGCAGCACCAGGCGTACCCAAAAAATGAGGTCCCAATCTGGGGAAGCTGCAACACAGGACTACACGCATGCTAAAAAGCGGAAGCAGCATGCTATAGACAGAGCTAAGCGATCCCACAATCAACGGATCAGATCAAAGTCCTGCCACATCCAGTTGTGAATGGTGGTGGACCATTAAACTAACGGGAGGAGGAGGCTCCAAGAATATCCCCCTCCTCAATGATGGTGGAGCCCAGCACGTGAGTGCAAAAGACAAGGCTGAAGCGTTTGCAGCCAGAAGTGCCAAGTGGATGATCCATATCGGCCTCCTCCCGAGGTCCCCACCATCACAGAAGCCAGTCTTCAGCCAATTCGATTCACTCCACGTGATATCAAGAAATGGCTGAGCGCACTGGATACAGCAAAGGCTATGGGCTCCGACAACAGTTGTGCTCCAGAACTAGCCAAGCTGTTCCAGTACAGCTACAACACTGGCATCTATCCGACAATGTGGAAAACTGCCCAGGTATGTCCTGTCCACAAAAAGCAGGACAAATCCAACCCGGCCAATTACCGCCCCATCAGTCTACTCTCAATCATCAGCAAAGTGATGGAAGGTGTCATCGACAGTACTATCAAGTGGCATTTACTCACCAATAACCGGCTCAGTTTGGGTTCCACCAGGACCACTCGGCTCCCGACCTCATTACAGCCTTGGTCCAAACATGGACAAAGGAGCTGAATTCCAGAGGTGAGGTGAAAGTGACTGCCCTTGACATCAAAGCAGCATTTGACCGAGTGTGGCATCAAGGAGCCCGAGTAAAACTGAAGTAAGGGGGAAAATGCTCCACTGGCTGGAGTCATACCTAGCACAAAGGAAGGTGGTTGCAGGTCAATCATCACAGCGCCAGGAGTTCCTCAGGGCAGTGTCCTAGGCCCAAGCTGCTTCATCAATGACATTCCCTCCATAAGGTCAGAAATGGTGATGTTCGCTGATGACTGCATAGTGTTCAGCGCCATTCAGAACTCCACAGATAATGAAGCAGTCCATGCCCGCATGCAACAAGACCTGGACGACGTTCAGGCTTGGGCTGATAAGTGGCAGGTAACATTCACGCCACAGAAGTGCCAGGCAATGACTATCTCCAACAAGCGAGAGTCTAACCACCTCCCCTTGACATTCAATGGCATTACCATCGCCGAATCCCCCACCATCAACCGCCTGGGGGTCACCATTAACCAGAAACTTAACTGGACCAGCCACATAAATACTGTGGCAACAAGAGCAGGTCAGAGGCTAAGTATTCTGCGGCGAGTGCTTCACATCCTGACTCCCCAAAGCCTTTCCACCATCGACAAGGCACAAGTAAGGAGTGTGATGGAATACTCTCCACTTGCCTGGATGAGTGCAGCTCCAACAACACTCAAGAAGCTCGACACCATCCAGGACAAAGCAGCCCATTTGATTGGCACCCCATCCACCACCTTAAACATTCATTCACTCCCTCCACCACCGGCGTACCGTGGCTGCAGTGTGTACCATCTACAAGATGCACTGCAGCAACTCGCCAAGGCTTCTTCGGCAGCACCCCCCAAACCCGCGACCTTTTCCACCTAGAAGGACAAGGGCAGCAGGTGCATGGGAGCACCATCACCTCCAAGTTCCCCTCCAAGTCACACACCATCCTGACTTAGATATATATCGCTGATCCTTCATCGTCGCTCGGTCAAAATCCTGGAAAACTCTCCCTAACAGCACTGTGGGAGCACCTTCACCACACGGACTGCAGCGGTTCAAGAAGGCGGCTCACCACCACCTTCTCAAGGGCAACTAGGGATGGGCAATAAATGCTGGCCTTGCCAGCGACGCCCAGATCCCATAAACAAATTTTTAAAAACCAATCACCTACGTGCTGTCCTGTGACATGTCTCCTTGTTATTTTTTGTTTTTAAATCGCCGCTCAGCTCTCTTTAAGCTGCTGCCTCTGCTTCCTGTCAGGCCCGCGAAAGTGGGTAGGTGTGGTTGAGGGAAATGGAGAGTAGGTAGGGATGATGGGAATGGTGAGAAGGTGGGTTTGAGGGAAACAGTGAGAAAGTGGGTAGGTGGGGATAAGGGATATGGGGAAAGGGTGGGTAGGTGGGGATAAGGGATATGGGGAAAGGGTGGGTAGGTGGGGATAAGGGATATGGGAAGAAGGTGGGTAGGTGGGTATAATAGATATGGGGAGAAGGTGGGTAGGTGGGGATGAGGGATATGGGGTGAAGGTGGGTAGGTGGGGATGAGGGATATGGGGAGAAGGTGGGTAGGTGGGTTTTAAGGAAACAGTGAGAAGGTGGGTAGGTGGGGATGAGGGATACGGGGAGAAGTTGGACAGTTGGGGATGAGGGATATGTTGAACCCTCAACCCTCAGATCTTACTATTGTGCTAAAATCTGCCGTATGATTATAATTCCCATTTTATTTTTGTCTTCAGAAGCCAGTTCTGCTCAGTGAGATTGAACTCTCGTCATTGAGTTGGTAATCCTTTGAAGTCTCTGTTCAGTTCCTCTGTCTCATTTGTTTCACTTTCTTGAAGCATTTAAGCATCAAACATCAGAATTGTCTGCTTTATTGATTGGTAAAGAATTACGATCTGGGCTCTGTGAAACTGTTTTTTTTTGGACTGGCTCTGTTACAAGACAATGCTACCGGAGTCTATTTTTAGCACAGCGGAGCCCAGCAGAACTGTCATTAATCGACATGTTCAGATTGTCAGGGGCACGGCAGCTCTGACAGCCACTGTCTGAACATAAAGGCTACAAAAGAGAAAGGATCGTCACTGAGTGCGGCCTCTCCAGATGAGGTCAGGCAGGTGGAGTATATCTGGAGATTAATCCCATTAAACAGTCACTAATCAGCCCACCGAATGGAAAGGCTTCATGGGGTAAGATATGGACATGGACCAACGTTTTATCTCCCATCCCTCCTTCCAATTCTGTGGTGATTTCACAGTCGAGGCCTTTGATTGCGATTCCATTTGTCAGTAACAAGTAGACGTTTCAGGCTCTTGTCATTGACAGGCTGCTAATTAACGGCAAATGGGCTATTTTTATACTCAGCGTAGGAGTAACCTTGAGTGTGAATCTTACTGGAACAAACTCCTGAGAGAACTGAGTGTCCCAGCACGAAAGAATTTGGATTTCTACAGCGCCTTTCAGGACCTCAGGACATCCCAAAGCGCTTTACAGCCAATGAAGTATTTTTGAAGTGTAGTCACTGTTGTAATGTAGGAAACACGGCAGCCAATTTACACACAGCAAGCTCCCACAAACAGCAATCTGATAACGACCAGATCATCTGTTTTTAGTGATGTTGGTTGAGGGATAAATATTGGCCCCAGGACACCGGGGATAACTCCCCTGCTCTTCTTCGAAATAGTGGCCATGGTATCTTTTATGTCCACCTGTCGGAGCAGACCAGGCCTCGGTTTAATGTCCCATCTGAAAGATGGCACCTCTGACAGTGCAGCACTGCCTCAGTACTACACTGGAGCATTCACCTAAGGTTTTTGTGCTCAAATAACTGGAGTGGGGCTTGAACCCACAGCCTTCTGATTCAGAGGCGAGAGTGCTACCCACTGAGCCATGGCTGACATGTGGCCTGTCTCTCCTAGCATGTATTGTGTATAACAGAACTGACTGTAACTGTACAGCAGTAACTCTGTTTTCATCTGCTAATATACATAAAAGCTCTTTCTATCCTCAATTTCCGCTGTATCCTTGGAGAATTCTGTGCTGTTACAAACTGAGATATGTTCACACTATTGGCAAAAATGTCGCCCTTTTCACCTCATCTAGACTGTGTCATGGGTACAGAGGGACATTACCCCTGAGGGCAGTTTCCTGTTAATAGATCATTAGCATAATTGTAAAGTTTTAAAAGCCGATGATTCAATTTTCATTCTGTTGCAAAATTAATAATTAAACAGCAGTTATAAAGCAGTGGTAATAAATATTGCTGTGAGTTGGGTGAGTCAGGGAGTCTTAACTGGTTGCTAAAATCAAACTTTTGTTTGTTTCACATTTACTGTTACTGTTTACTGTTTAAAATCTAAATTTCCCAGCTTTAAGCAGGGTTATAAAGGGATATACAAGGCCTACAATTCAGAGCAGCTGAAGGCAGTTAATTAGGGAAACTAGATTAAACTGGTTCTCCTGTAGCAGAACCCAGCAAGCTCCTTTGTTTCAGGGCCTGTAAAAACAGGCTTTGAAGTGCGATTTTGCACTGAGTGCGGTTTAAACAGAGTGTTGTGAGTTGGGTGAGTCAGGGAGTTAGCTGAGGAGTGGAAGGAGGAGCTCCCTTGCTTCGCCTTTGGTTTTCCTAACTTTTCACCCTGTAGGAATTGGTTCTTACTTTACACCAAGGAAAGAGTCCAAGAGCGGGAGCAGTCAAACAACAACAACTGCGAAACCGCTAAAGTGACATCACAACTAGGGAAGGAGCTGATTGGTAAGTAGGACTTGGTTAGTATTTCTACAGTCCAGTCGTTAAAGTAAAAGTAAGGTCTCTAGTTTAGAGTAACTAGTGTTTAAAGGGAAGTAAGGTCCCTAGTGTATTTAATATTCTTTAATTTAAAGGAAGTAGAGGGAGTAAATTAAGGGTAGGACATGGCAGGGCAGCTCGGCTGCGTGGAGTGCTCCTCCTGTGCTATGTGGGAAATCAGGGACACTTTAGATGTCCAGGGCGAACATATGTGCAGGAAGTGTCTCCAGCTGCAGCTACTCGAAATCCGCGTTTCGGAGCTGGAGCTGCGGCTGGAGTTACTGGAGCATCCGCGAAGCTGAGATCTTCATGGATAGCACGTTTAACGAGGTGGTCACACCGCAGGAAAGAGTGCACAGGCAGACAGGAAATAGGTGACCACCAGAAAGAGTAAAAGAACTAGGAAGGTAGGGCAGAAGTCCCCTGGGTCCATCTCCCTCTCTAACAGATTTTCCGTTTAGGATATTGATGGGGGAGATGGTTTCTCAGGGGAATGCAGCAAGAGCCAAGTCCGTAGCACTACGAGTGGCTCAGCTGCACAGGAGGGGAGGAAAAAGAGTGGGAGAGCAATAGTGATAGGGGATTCTATTGTAAGGGGAACAGATAGATGTTTCTGTGGCCGCAGACGTGACTCCAGGATGGTATGTTGCCTCCCTGGTGCCAGGGTCAAGGATGTCACTGAACGGCTGCAGGGCATTCTGAAGGGGGAGGGCGAACAGTCAGAGGTCGTGGTTCACATTGGTACCAACGACATGGGTAGAAAGCGGGATAAGGTCCTGCAACAAGAATTTAGGGAGCTAGGTAGCAGATTAAAAAGCAGGACCTCAAAGGTTGTAATCTCTGGATTACTCCCAGTGCCACGTGCTAGTGAGTATAGGAATAGGAGGATAGAGCAGATGAATGCGTGGCTAAAGAGTTGGTGCAGGAGGGAGGGCTTTAGTTTCTTGGATCACTGGGTCTGCTTTTGGGGAAGGTGGGACCTGTACAAGTCAGACGGGTTGCACCTGAACCGGAACGGGACCAACATCCTTGCGGGGAGGTTTGCTAGTACTGTTGGGGGGTGTTTAAACTAACTTGGCAGGGGGATGGGATACGGAGTGGAGCTATAGTAGGGGGTGATGCACAGCCAAATATGGAGGAACAAAACAAGTCAGCCTGGAAGACAGAGCAAATATGTAACGGCACAAGGGAGTATGGCAAGGCTGGTTGGCATTTATTTTAATGCAAGGAGTCTTGCGAGTAAGGCAGATGAATTGAAGGTGTTGATGAACACATGGGAGTATGATATTGTTGCTATCACAGAGACATGGTTGCAGGAGGGGCAGGACTGGCAGCTCAATATTCCGGGGTATAGAATCTTCAGGCGAGACAGAGGGGGGTGTAAAAGAGGAGGGGGTGTTGTATTATTAGTTAAGGAGTCAATTACTGCTGTAAGGAGGGATGATATCTTAGCAGGTTCCTCTAATGAGGCCATATGGGTAGAACTTAAAAACAAAAAGGGGGCAAGCACTTTGCTGGGAGTGTACTATAGGCTCGCCCGAAACAGTCAGGGGGAGATAGAGGAACAGATATGTAGGCAAATCTCAGAGAAGTGTAGAAATAATAGGGTAATAATAGTAGGGGATTTCAAATTCCCCAATATTAACTGGGATAGTCAGAGTGTGAAAGGCTTAGAGGATGCAGAATTCTTAAAGTGCATCCAGGAGAGCTTTTTGAGCCAGCATGTAGAAAGTCCTACAAGAGAGGGGGTGGTACTGGACCTAATTCTAGGGAATGTAGCCGGGCAAGTGGTAAACGTGTCAGTAGGAGAGCATTTTGGTGACAGTGACCATAATTCAGTGAGATTTAAGGTAGTCATGGAAAAGGACAAAGATGAACCGGAAATAATGCTTCTAAATTGGGGGAAGGCAGATTTTAATATGATAAGGCAGGATCTGACCAAAGTGGACTGGGATCAGCTACTTGTAGGAAAATCCACATCAGAGCAATGGGAGTCTTTCAGAAAGGAAATAGAGAGAGTACAACGCCAACATGTTCCCGTAAAGGTCAAGGGTGGGACCAACAAGCTCAGGGAATCCTGGATGTAAAGGGATATACAAGAATTGATTAGAAAAAAAGGGAGGCTTTTGGCAGATACAAAGGACTAAAAACAGTGGAAGCCCTAGAGGAGTATAGAAAGTGCAGGGGGTTACTTAAAAAAGAAATTAGGAGAGCGAAGAGCGGGCATGAAATAACACTGGCGGGCAAAATAAAGGAAAATCCCAAGGTGTTTTATAAGTATATTAAGGGCAAGAGGATAACCAGGGAAAGAATAGGGCCCATTAGGGACCAAAGTGGCAATCTGTGTGTAGAGCCGGAAGATGTAGGTGAGGTTCTAAATGAATATTTTGCATCTGTGTTCACTATGGAGAAGGACGATATAGGCATAGAATATAAGAGCAGGGAGGTTATGATGGAGCTGTACAAAATGCTAGTTAGGCCACAGCTGGAATATTGTGTACAGTTCTGGTCGCCACACTATAGGAGGGATGTGATTGCATTGGAGAGGGTGCAGAGGAGATTCACCAGGATGTTACCTGGGCTGGAGCGCTTCAGCTATGAAGAGAGACTGGACAGGCTGGGGTTGTTTTCCTTAGAGCAGAGAAGGCTGAGGGGGGACCTGATTGAGGTGTACAAAATTATGAGGGGCATAGATAGGGTAGATCGAAAATAACTTTTCCCCTTAGTAGAGGGGTCAATAACCAGGGGGCATAGTTTCAAGATAAGGGGCAGGAGGTTTAGAGGGGATTTGAGGAAAAACTTTTTCACCCAGAGGGTGGTTGGAATCTGGAACTCACTGCCTGAAAGGGTGGTAGAGGCAGGAACCCTCACAACATTCAAGAAGCATTTAGATGAGCACTTGAAACGCCATAGCATACAAGGCTATGGACCAAGTGCTGGAAAATGGGATTAGAATAGACAGGGCTTCATGGCCGGCGTGGACACGATGGGCCAAAGGGCCTCTTTCTGTGCTGTATAACTCTATGACTCTATGACTCTATTTCTACATACTGATAATTTTCTGCACTTACATCCAGGAAACTCTCGATAGACACTAGCTCTTCATTTAACACATTAAAAACAAGACCTGCAGTAAACTTCACATTTTATTCTAACTGAATTTTTGTGCTTGTTAAGGGGAGGGGAGTCACTGCTCAGAAAATAATCAATTTACGACTTTTCTGCTCCCAGGGCAGGTATAGCACGGGTTAGATACAGAGTAAAGCTCCCTCTACACTGTCCCATCAAACACTCCCAGGGCAGGTATAGTACGGGTTAGATACAGAGTAAAGCTCCCTCTACACTGTCCCATCAAACACTCCCAGGGCAAGTATAGCACAGGTTAGATACAGAGTAAAGCTCCCTCTACACTGTCTCATCAAACACTCCCAGGGCAGGTACAGCACAGGTTAGATACAGAGTAAAGCTCCCTCTACACTGTCCCATCAAACACTCCCAGGGCAGGTACAGCACGGGTTAGATACAGAGTAAAGCTCCCTCTACACTGTCCCATCAAACACTCCCAGGGCAGGTACAGCACGGGTTAGATACAGAGTAAAGCTCCCTCTACACTGTCCCATCAAACACTCCCAGGGCAGGTACAGCACGGGTTAGATACAGAGTAAAGCTCCCTCTACACTGTTCCATCAAACACTCCCAGGGCAGGTACAGCCCAGGTTAGATACCGAGTAAAACTCCATCTACACTGTCCCATCAAACACACCCAGGGCAGGTACAGCGCGGGTTAGATTCAGAGTAAAGCTCCCTCTATATCCAGGAATATTCCTCAGGGCAGTGTCCTCGGCCCAACCATCTCCAGCTGCTCCATCAATGACCTTCCTTCCAACATAAGGTCAGAAATGGGGATGTTTGTCGATGACTGCACAGTGTTCAGTGCAATTCACAATGCCTCAGATAATGAAGCAGTCCATGCCCGCATGCAACAAGACCTGGATGACGTTTAGACTTGGGCTGATAAGTGGCAGGTAACATTCGCGCCACACAAGTGCCAGGCAATGATTATCTTCAACAAGCGAGAGTCTAACCACCGCCCCTTAACATTCAACGGCATTACCATTGCTGAATCCCCCTTCATCAACATCCTGGGGGTCACCATTGACCAGAAACTTAACTGGACTAGCCACATAAATACTGTGGCAACAAGAGCAGGTCAGAGGCTAGGAAATTCTGTGGCAAGTGTCGCACTTCCTGACTCCCCAAAGCCTTTCCACCATCTACAAGGCACAAGTAAGGAGTGTGATGGAATACTCTCCACTTGCCTGGATGAGTGCAGCTCCAACAACACTCAGGAAGCTCGACACCATCCAGGACAAAGCAGCCCGTTTGATTGGCACCCCATCCACCACCTTAAACATTCACTCCCTCCACCATCGGTGTACCGTGGCTGCAGTGTGTACCATCTACAAGATGCACTGCAGCAACTCGCCAAGGCTTCTTCGGCAGCACCTCCCAAACCCGCGACCTCTTCCACCTAGAAGGACAAGGGCAGCAGGCGCATGGGAACACCACCAACCCCAAGTTCACCTCCAAGTCACACACCATCCTGACTTGGAAATATATCGCTGTTCCATCATCGTTGCTGAGTCAAAATTCTGGAGCTCCCTCCCGAACAGCACTGTGGGAGTACCTTCACCACACGGACTGCAGTGGTTCAAGAAGGCGGCTCACCACCACCTTCTCAAGGGCAATTAAGGATGGGCAATAAATGCTGGCCTTGCCAGCAACGCCCACATCCCATGAATAAATTTTTTTTTTTATACCCAATCCTGCCCTTTTATGAGCCAGGTCTCCATTATTGCCACGACATAAGAACATAAGAAATAGGAGTAGGCCATTCAGCCCCTCGAGCCTGCACCACCATTCAATAAGATCATGGCTGATCTTCCACCTCAACTCCACTTTCCTGCCCTATCCCCATATCCCTTGATTCCCTTAATATTGAAAAATCTATCGATCTCTGTCTTGAATATACTCAACGACTGAGCCTCCACAGCCCTCTGGGGTAGAGAATTCCAAAGATTCATCATCCTCTGAGTGAAGAACTTTCTCCTCATCTCAGTCCTAAATGGCCGACCTCTTATTCTGAGACTGTGATCCCTGGTTCTAGACTCCCCAGCCAGTGGAAACATCCTCCCTGCATCTACCCCGTCAAGCCCTGTAAGAATTTTGTATGTTTCAGTGAGATCATCTCTCCTTCTTCTAAACGCTAGGGAATATAGGCCTAGTCTACTCAATCTCTCCTCATAGGACAATCCCCCCATCCCAGGAACCAGTCTGGTGAACCTTCGTTGCACTCCGTCTATGGCAAGTATATCCTTCCTTCGGTAAGGAGACCAAAACTGTACACAATACTCCAGGTGTGGTCTCACCAGGGCCCTATATAATTGCAGTAAGACGTCTTTACTCTTATACTCAAATCCTCTTGTAATAAAGGCCAACATACCATTTGCTTTCCTAATTGCTTGCTGTACCTGCATGTTAACTTTCAGTGATTCGTGTACAAGGACACCCAGGTCCCTCTGAACACCAACATTTCCCAATCTCTCACCATTTAAAAAATACTCTGCCTTTCTATTTTTCCTACCAAAGTGGATAACTTCACATTTCTCCACATTATATTCCATTTACCATGTTCTTGCCCGCTCACTTAGCCTGTTTATATCCTCTTGAAACCTCCTCACAACTTACATTCCCACCTAGCTTTGTATCATCAACAAACTTGGATCTATTACATTTGGCCCCCTCATCCAAATCATTGATGTAGATTGTGAATAGCTGAGGCCCAAGCACTGATCCTTGCAGTACCCCACTAGTTACAGTCTGTCAACCCAAAAATGACCCGTTTATTCCTACTCTCTGTTTTCTGTCCGTTATCCAATCCTCAGTCCATGCTAATACAAAAGCAAAATACTGCGGACGCTGGAAATTGGAAATAAAAGCAGAAAATGCTGGAAATACTCAGCGGGTCAGGCAGCATCTGTGGAGAGAGAAACAGAGTTAACGTTTCAGGTCGATGACCCTTCGTCAGAACTGGAAAAAGTTGGAGATGTAAAATCTTTTTAAGCAAGTGTAGAGGCAGGGAGAGGGGGGAGGAGAGGAAAGAACAAAAGGGAAGGTCTGTGATAGGATGGCAGGCAGGAGAGATTATGAGACAAAATGGATGATGGTGCGAGGCAAAAGGAGATGGTAATGGGACAAGTTAAGCAACAAAAGATGAGTCTAGATGAAGTGTAAATGGCACTGGCAGAATCATCAACAGCTGCCATGTGGGAAAAAAAATAGGGGCCGAGGTTATGGTCTGAAATTGTTGAACTCTATGTTGAGTCCAGAAGGCTGTAAAGTGCCTAATCGAAAGATGAGGTGCTGTTCCTCGAGCTTACGTTGGGCTTCATTGGAACAGTGTAAGAGGCCGAGGACGGTGAGGTCAGAGTAGGAGTGGAGTGGAGAATTAAAGTGACAGGCGACCGGAAGCTCGGGGTCACCCTTACGGAGTAAACGGAGGTGTTCTGTAAAGCGGTCACCCAATCTGCGTTTGGTCTCCCCAATGTAGAGGAGACCGCATCGTGAGCAGCGAATACAGTATGCTAAATTGCAAGAAGTACAAGTAAATCGCTGTTTAACCTGGAAGGGGTGTTTGGGGCCCTGGACAGTGGGAAGGGAGGAGGTAAAACGGCATGTGTTGCATCTCCTGCGCTTGCACGGGAAGGTGCCGGGTGAAGGGGAAGGGCTTTTTTGGGTGATAGAGGAGTGGACCAGGGTGTCGCAAAGGGAGCGGTCCCTTTGGAATGCTGAAAGGGGAAGTGAGGGGAAGATGTGTTTGGTGGTGGGATCACGCTGGAGGTGGCGGAAATGGCGGAGGATGATCCGTTGATTGTGGAGGCTGGTGGGGTGAAAGGTGAGAAGGGGAACCCTATCGTGGTTCCGGGAGGGAGGGGAAGGGGTGAGGGCAGAAGTGCGGGAAAGAGAATGGACACGGTCAAGGGCCGTGTCAACCACGGTAGAGGGGAATCCTCGGTAGAGGAAAAAGGAAGACATGTCGGAAGCACTGGTATGGAAGGTGGTATCGTCAGAGCAGATGCGGTGGAGACGGAGAAACTGGGAGAATGGAATAGAGTCCTTACAGGAAGCGGGGTGGGAGGAAGTGTAGTCCAGGTAGCTGTGGGAGTCAGTGGGCTTGTAGTGAATGTTTGTCAATAACCTATCCCCAGAGATGGAGACAGAGAAGTCGAGGAAGGAAAGGGAAGAGTCGGAGATGGACCATGTGAAGGTGAGAGAAGGGTGGAAATTGGAAGCAAAGTGAATGAAATTTTCTAGTTCAGGGCGAGAGCAGGAAACCGCACCGATACAGTCATCAATGTACTGGAAAAAGAGATGAGGTAGGGGACCTAAGTAGAACTGGAACAAAGAATGTTCCACATATTCCACGAAAAGGCAGGCATAGCTAGGACCCATGTGGGTTCCCATAGCAACACCTTTAATTTGAAGGAAGTGAGTAGAGTCAAAGGAGAAGTTGTTCAATGTGAGAACAAGTTCAGCCAGGCGGAGGAGGGTGGTGGTGGATGGGGACTGGTTGGGCCTCTGTTCAAGGAAGAAGCGGAGCGCCCTCAGGCTATCCTGGTGGGGGATGGAGGTGTGGAGGGATTGGACATCCTTAGTGAAAAGGAGATGATTGGGGCCAGGAAACTGGAAACTGTTAAAGTGGCGGATAGTGTCGGAAGAGTCGCGGATGTAGTTGGGAAAAAGCTGGACAAAGGGAAGAAAAAATAGAGTTGAGACTGGAAGGGATAAGTTCTGTGGGGCAAGAACAGGCTGAAACAATAGGTCTACCAGGGCAGTCCTGTTTGTGAATCTTGGGAAGGAGGTAGAAGCGGGCTGTGTGGGGTTGGGGAACTATGAGGTTGGTGACCGTGGAGGGAAGATCTCCAGAGGAGATGAGGTCAGTGACAGTCTTGGAAACGATGGCTTGATGTTCGGTAGTGGCGTCATGGTCCAGGGGGAGGTAGGAGGAGGTGTCAGAGAGTTCGTGTTCAGCCTCTGCTAGGTAGAAGTCAGTTCACCAAACTCACTGCCACTTCTCTTCTATGAATGCCCACCTTGAAGAAGTTCTGCTCTTCTCTCCGACGGCATTTCCGTTTGTCTCTTTTACCTTGTTCATCTTCATTGCTTTCTGTTTCCCTTCTCATGTTTGATCAGGTATCTATCAAAACTCGCTTTCACAGCCACATCTCTTTCCTCAGCAATTGTCTCCGGTTCCGACTTATTCCACGTGGATTCCAACTGAAATTCCACCCTTCGTGTTTTGGATCCACCCAGGACTGCAGATATCTCCAAGTTATTCAGCGTTCCTCGAACCACTGCTCTCGCCGTATCCTGAGATCCACGCTGAATGCCATGTGCCACCACATGAACACTCTCAACCTCTCTCTTCAGCAGCACCGACTCACTATCTCAAAGCTGTCCTGGTCCGCAGTTCCATTTCATCCTTCGCCTCATCCGGCGCTTTAACAAAAAACTATTTTTCTTCCTTTCAGGTGTCAAGGATCACAAGCTTCAACAACTCTTGGACACCAACGCCCCTCCGGAACCTTCTTCCCCTTCACTTTCCTCTGACCCCATTCCTTCTTCCAATCTCACCCCCTCTGACCATACCCTCTCTGACCCCGAACGATCAGTCCTCAGCAAAGGCCTGAGCTTCATCCCCTTATGCCCCCACCTCAATGAATTTCGAGCTCGGCACGATGCTGAGCTCTTTTTCCGCCGCCTTTGTCTCCGTGCCCACTTCTTTGGCCAGGAGTCTTCCCCCCGCACAGCTGACCCTTTCTCCCATTTTCAGAATTCTCGTTCTACCTGGACCCCTCCCTCTGGTCTCTTAACCTCTCTAGATCTTTTCATTGCAAACTGCCGGCGTGACATCGGCTGTCTCAATTTCTCTGCTCCCCTCACTCACTCCAACCTACCTCCCTCTGAACTTGCAGCACTCCATTCGCTCAGGTCCAATCCCAATATTGTCATTAAACCTGCTGACAAGGGTGGTGCTGTTGTTGTTTGGCGAACCGACCTCTACTTAGCGAAGGCTGAACGCCAACTCTCCGACACCTCCTCCTACCTCCCCCTGGACCATGACGCCACTACCGAACATCAAGCCATCGTTTCCAAGACCGTCACTGACCTCATCTCCTCTGGGGATCTTCCCTCCACGGCCGCCAACCTCAAATTCCCCAACCCTGCACAGCCCGCTTCTACCTCCTTCCCAAGATCCACAAACAGGACTGCCCTGGTAGACCCATCGTTTCAGCCTGTTCTTGCCCCACGGAACTTATCTCTTCCTATCTCGACTGTATTTTTTCTCCCCTTGTCCAGTCTCTTCCCAACTACATCCGCGACTCTTCCGACACCCTCCATCACTTTAACAGTTTTCAGTTTCCTGGCCCCAACCGTCTCCTTTTCACTCAGGACGTTCAATCCCTCTACACCTCCATCCCCCACCAGGATGGCCTGTGGGCGCTCCGCTTCTTCCTTGAACAGAGGCCCAACCAGTCCCCTTCCACCACCACCCTCCTCCGCCTGGCTGAACTTGTTCTCACATTAAACAACTTCTCCTTTGACTCCACTCATTTCCAACAAATCAAAGGTGTTGCTATGGGAACCCGCATGGGTCCTAGCTATGCCTGCCTTTTCGTGGGATGTATGGAAAACTCTTTCTTCCAATCCTACTCAGGTCCCCTCCCTCACCTCTTTTTCCAGTACATTGATGACTGTATCGGTGCTGTTTCCTGCTCTTGCCCTGAACTAGAAATTTTCATTCACTTTGCTTCCAATTTCCACCCACCCCTCACCTTCACATGGTTCATCTCTGACTCTTCCCTTCCCTTCCTCGACTTCTCTGTCTCCATCTCTGGGGATAGGCTATTGACAAACATTCACTACAAGCCCACTGACTCCCACAGCTACCTGGACTACACTTCCTCCCACCCCGCTTCCTGCAAGGACTCTATTCCATTCTCCCAGTTTCTCTGTCTCCGCCGTATCTGCTCTGACAATGCCACCTTCCATAACAGTGCTTCCGACATGTCTTCCTTTTTCCTCAACCGAGGATTCCTCTCTACTGTGGTTGACACGTCCCTTGACCGTGTCCGTTCTATCTCCCGCACTTCTGCTCTCACCCCTTCCCTTCCCTCCAGAACCACGATAGGGTTCCCCTTGTCCTCACCTTTCACCCCACCAGCCTCCACATTCACTGGATGATCCTCCGCCATTTCCGCCACCTCCAGCGTGATCCCACCACCAAACACATCTTCCCCTCACTTCCCCTTTCAGCATTCTGAAGTGACCGCTCCCTCCGCGACACCCTGGTCCACTCCTGTATCACCCCCAACAATCCTTCCCCTTCCCCTTCGCCCGGCACCTTCCCGTGCAAGCGCAGGAGATGCAACACATGCCCTTTTACCTCTTCCCTTCCCACTGTCCAGGGCCCCAAACACTCCTTCCAGGTGAAACAGCGATTTACTTGTACTTCTTGCAATTTAATATACTGTATTCGCTGCTCACGATGCGGTCTCCTCTACATTGGGGAGACCAAACGCAGATTGGGTGACCGCTTTGCGGAACACCTCCGTTCAGTCCATAAGGGTGACCCCGAGCTTCCAGTCGCCTGTCACTTTAATTCTCCACTCCACTCCCACTCTGACCTCTCCGTCCTCGGCCTCTTACACTGTTCCAATGAAGCTCAACGTAAGCTCGAGGCACAGCACCTCATCTTTCGATTAGGCTCTTTACAGCCTTCTGGACTCAACATCGAGTTCAACAATTTCAGACCATAACCTCTGCCCCTACTTTTTTTTTCCACATGGCAGCTGTTGATGATTCTGCCATTCCCATTTACACTTCATCTAGACTCATCTTTTATTTCTTAACTTTTCCCATTACCATCTCCTTTTGCCTTGCACCATCATCCATTTTGTCTCTTATCTCCCCTGCCTTCCATCCTATCACAGACCTTCTCTTTTGTTCTTTCATCTCCTCCCCCCTCTCCGTGCCCCTACACTTGCTTAAAAACATTTTACATCTCCACCTTTTTCCAGTTCTGATGAAGGGTCATCGACCTGAAACGTTAACTCTGTTTCTCTCTCTACAGATGCTGCCTGACCTGCTGAGTATTTCCGGCATTTTCTGTTTTTATCTCAGTCGATGCTAGTATATTACCCCCAATCCCATGAACCCTAATTTTGTTCAATAACCTTTTGTGTGGCACCTTATCGAAAGCCTTCTGAAAATCCAAATACACCACATCCACTGGTTCCCCCTTATCTATTCTGTTAGTTACAACCTCAAAAAACTCGAACAGATTCGTCAAACATGATTTCCCTTTCATAAATCCGTGCCCAATCCTATTATTATTTTCTAAGTCCCCTTTTACCACGTCCTTAATAATAGATTCTAGCATTTTCCCTACTACTGATGTCAGGCTAACTGATGTGTAGTTCCCCATTTTCTCTCTCTCTCCTTTCTTAAATAGCCACTTGGGAATATGATGTCGTGGCAATAACAGAGACCTGACTCAAAAAAGGGCAGGATTGGGTATTAAATATTCCTGGATATAAGTTGTTCAGGAAAGATAGGGAAGGAAAGATAGGAGGCCCAACTAGGAAGCAGGCATTGCTGGATCTGGTGCTGAGGAATGAGGTGGGACAGGTCGACTAAGTGTCTGTGGGAGAACACTTGGGTACGAGTGATCATCATATCATAAGATTTAGATTAGCAATGGAGAGGAGCAAGGAACAATCTAGAGTGGAACTTCTAAACTGGAATAGGGCTAACTTCAATGGGATGCGAAAGGATCTAGCCAGGGTAAAATGGAACCAAAGACTGACAGGAAAAACTGTAATGGAACAATTGGTGATCTTTAAGGAGGAGATGTTCCAAGTACAGGCTAGGTACATTCCAACAAGAGGGAAGGGTAAGGGAACCAAAGCAAGGGCTCCTTGGATGATGAGGGAGATAGAGAAGATGATGAAACAAAAAAAGAGGGTGTATGATGCATGTCAGGTGAATTCTTCAAGGGAGAACCAGACCAAATACAATAAGTTGAGAGGGGAAGTGAAGATAAAAATAAGATTGGCAAAGAGAGAATATGAGAGTAGAATGGCAGTTAACATAAAAGGGAACCCAAAAATCTTCTACTGGCATGTAAACAGTAAGCGGGTAGTAAGAGGCGGGGTGGGGCCCATTAGGGACAAAGAAGGTGATATATGCTTAGAGGCGCAGGGCAAGGCTAGAATACTCAATGAGTGCTTTGTGTTCACTAAGGAGGTGGATGCTGACAAAATATCGGTAGAAGTGGAAAAGGTAGAAGCAATGGAAGGGGTGAAAATTGATAGACAGGATGTACTAGAAAGGCTGGGTATGCTTAGAGTGGATAAATCGCCTGGTCCAGATGGCTTGCATCCCAGGTTGCTAAGGGAATTGGGGGAGGAGATAGTGGAAGGGCTTGCCATAATTTTCCATTCTTCCCTAGATGCGGGCGAGGTGCTTGAGGATTGGAAAATGGCAAATGAGACACCGTTGTTCAAGAAAGGGTGTAAGGACAATCCTAGTAACTATAGGCCGGTCAGTTTAACATCAGTGGTGGGTAAAGTTTTAGAAACAATAATAAAGGAAAAAATTAACGGGCATTGGATAGGTTTAAGCTAATTAAGGAGAGCCCATACAGATCATGTTTGACTAATCTAATTGAATTTTTTGATGAAGTAACAGGGAGGATCGATGAAGGGAATGCAATGGATGTTGTCTACATGGATTTTAGGAAGGCATTTGACAAAGAACCACATAGAAGTCTGGTTAACAAAATTGAGGCTCATGGAATAGGTGGGTCAGTGGCAGCTTGGATAAGGAATTGGCTTAAGGATAGAAAACAGCGAGTTGTGGTAAATGGCTGTTTTTCAGCCTGGAGGATGGTAGACAGTGGTGTTCCCCAAGGGTCAGTGCTGGGGCCACTTCTTTTTTTGTTGTATATAAATGACCTGGATATTGGAATATAGAGTAGTATTTCTAAATTTGCCGATGACATCAAACTTGGGGGTATGGCAAACAGTGATGATGATATTAATCGACTGCAACAGGACATAGAAAGGCTAGCAGAATGGGCAGACAAGTGGCAGATGGAATTTAATACAGAGAAGTGTGAGGTGATGCATTTTGGCAGAAGGAACAGGGAGAGGCAATATACACTTAATGGCACAGTTTTAAAGAGTGTGCAGGGACAGAGGGACCTGGGAGTTAATGTGCATAGGTCCCTGAAGGTGTCAGGACATATTGAGAGAGTGGTTAGCAAAGCATATGTGATCTTGGGCTTCATCAATAGAGATATTGAGTACAAAAGTAGAGAAGTTATGCTGAACCTTTATAAAGCGCTGGTTAGGGCACAACTGGAGTATTGCTTCCAGTTCTGGTCACCACACTTTAGGAAGGATGTGAAGGCCCTTGAGAGGGTGCAGAGGAGATTTACCAGAATGGTTCCGGGGATGGGGGATCTTAGCTACAAGGACAGGTTGGAGAAGCTGGATTTGTTTTCATTAGAGCAAAGGAGGTTGCGGGGTGATTTGATAGAGGTATACAAGATTATGACGGGTTTGGATAGGCTAGACGGGGAAAGGCTGTTCCCACTAGTTGATGGTACAAGGACTAGAGGACACAGATTTAAGGTTTTCGGCAAGAGATACAGGGGGGATGTGAGGAAAAACTTTTTTATGCAGCGAGTGGTGAGGACTTGCAACTCGCTGCCGATGGAAGCGGAGACACTCAATGTTTTCAAGGGGAGACTGGAGGCACTTGAGGGAAATAAACTTGCAGGATTACGTGGATAAAGTGGGGGAATGGGACTGACTGATTGCTCTACAGAGAGCTGGCACCGACTCGATGGCCGAATGGCTCCTTCTGTGCCGTTATGACTCTATGGGGGAAAAATTCGGTTGATTTGCACCTCCCATTAGCGCCCTGGGCGCGGCGCCACCAATGCTTCCGGCGAAATTCAGCGGGAGGTTAGCGGTGGCAGTAACGGTTAGCGCCCAACGGCGCTGCCTCTCCGGCGATGAGGTCATTGCCCTGCGCAGCGCCCCGCCTGCGATCTTCAGTAGCCCCCCCTGACTTACCGCCGGATGCTATGTCCGACAGGTTCAGGGGGACCGGGGTAGCACAAATTAAAGGGGAGGTGCTGGGTGGCCATTTTTGTTGCTGGCCACCTGCCAGCACCTGCACCCGTTGTTATCCCTAGGCTTCTGTGCAGCACCCCCCCACCACGGTGTGCCGGCTGTGCTCCGTGAGCCCGGCACTTCTCGAGTGCCAGGCTCTTTTGCCGGCACTCCGATCCCTGGTGGCCCAGCTGGGCCCCGGGTTGTGCTGCGCAAGGCCCTTCCCTTTAATAAGGGGAGGAAGGCCTGCAATACTGCGGCACGTAGCGCCGCGATATTCACTCGCAGTGCCCCAAGAGGGAGGCGGGGCGCTTCCAGCAGCACCCCGCCTCCCTCTTGGGGCGCTACCAGTAAACTTTGTGCGCGGGGGCGCTAACTTTTTCGGGGCGCTAAATGTAGCGAAGATAGCGCCCCAAAGGGGGCGCGACCCAATTTTGCCCCCTATGGCTCTATGTGTTGGTGCTGCAGTATTGATTAAGGAGAATGTTACAGTGCTGGAGAGAGAGGATGCCCTGGAGGGGTCAAGGACAGAATCTATATGGCTAGAGTTAAGAAATAATAGAGGTGCCATTGCACTACTAGGTGTATTCTATAGGCCACCAACTAGTGGGAAAAATATGGAGGAGCAAATTTGCAGAGAAATTACATAGAGATGCAAGAACTATAGAGTAGTAATAATGGGGGACTTCAACTATCCTAATATAGACTGGGATAGTAATAGTGTAAAGGGCAGAGAGGGGGAAGAATATCTGAAGTGCGTTCAGGAGAACTTTCTTGATCAGTATGTTCCCGGCCCAACGAGGAAGGAGGCATTGCTGGATCTGGTTCTGGAGAACGAAGTTGGTCAAGTGGAGCAAGTGTCAGTAGGTGAACATTTAGGGAACAGTGATCATAGTATCATAAGGTTTAGATTAGCTATGGAAAAGGACAGGGAGCAATCTAGAATAAAAATACTTAATTGGAGGAAGGCAAATTTTAGTGGGATGAGAACGGATCTGGCCCGGATAAACTGGAATCAAAGATTGGCAGGCAAAACTGTAATGGAACAATGGGCTGCCTTTAAAGAGGAAATAGTTCGGGTACAGTCGAGGTACATTCCGGGGAAAGGTAGGGCAACTAAAGTCAGAGCTGCCTGGATGACGAAAGAGATAGAGAGTAAGATGAAGCAGAAAAAGAGCGCATATGACAGATGTCAAGTCGAGAATACATCTGAGAATCAGGCTAAATATTGAAAGTTCAGAGGAGAAGTGATAAAGAAAATAAGAGGGGCAAAGAGAGGGTATGAGAATAGAATGGCAGCCAATATAAAAGGTAATCCAAAGTCTTCTATAGGCATATAAATAGTAAAAGGGTAGTAAGAGGAGGGGTGGGGCCGATTAGGGACCAAAAAGGAGACCTACGCATGGAGGCAGTGGGTGTGGCTGAGGTACTAAACGAGTACTTTGCATCTGTCTTCACCAAGGAAGAGGATGCTGCCATAGACATAGTAAAGGAGGAGGTAGTGGAGATACTGGATGGGATAAAAATTGATAAAGAGGAGGTATTAGAAAGGCTGGCTGTACTTAAAGTAGATAAATCACCAGGAGCGGATGGGATGCATCCTAGGATGCTGAGGGAATTGAAGGAAGAAATCGCGAAGGTACTGGCCATAATATTCCAATCCTTCTTAGAAATGGGGGTGGTGCCAGATGGCTGGAGAATTGCAAATGTTACACCATTGTTCAAAAAAGGGTGTAAAGATAAACCCAGCAACTATAGGCCAGTCACTTTAACCTCGGTACTGGGGAAGCTTTTAGAAACAATAATCAGGGACAAAATTAACAGTCACTTGGACAAGTGTGAATGAATTAAGGAAAGCCAGCACGGATTTGTTAACGGCAAATCATGTTTAACCAACTTGATCAAGTTTTTTGATGAGGTAACAGAGAGGGTTAATGAGGGCAATGCGGTTGATGTGGTGTATATGGATTTCCAAAAGGCGTTCGACAAAGTGCCACATAATAGGCTTGCCAGCAAAGTTGAAGCCCATGGAATAAAAGGGACAGTGGCAGCATGGATACGAAATTGGCTAAGTAACAGGAAACAAAGAGTAGTGGTGAACGGTTGTTTTTCGGACTCAGAACCGGTCACGGTAGATGCTGCCACCTTCTCCATAGATGGAAGATTAAAGCATCCCCATCATGCGACTGTGGAGCTCCTAATCAGACCCTGGAGCACATCATTGAGCACCTGCCCTCAGAGGAAACTCACAGGCAGCCTACAAGATATCCACACTGTTAGACCGGAAGCTCTGGCCTGGATATCTGACTTAGATATTGACATTTGATTTGATTTGCTACTGCCATACGAAAGAAGAAGACTGTCCAGACTTCAAGCTTGTGAAGATAAGGACTCCATTGTGGAACTAGCCCATAACAGTAAGGGCACATGGGTATGGTACTGTAGTAGGTATATTACCAGCCGAGTAATCCAGAAGATTGGACTAATAATGCAGAGAACGTGAGTTCAAATCCAAGCATGGCAGCTTGAGAATTTTAATTCAGTCAAAAAGATTCTGGATATTAATAAAATGCTGGTATCAGTAAAGTGACTGTGGAGCTGTCGGATTGTTGTAAAAACCCAACTGGGTCACTAATCTCCTTTAGGGAAGGAAACCTGCCGTCCTTACCCAGTCTGGGCCTACATGTGACTCCAGTCCTGCACCAACCTGGTTGACTCTTAACTCCTAAATAGCCTAGCCAGTCACTCAGTCAGTTCAGGGTAACTAGGGAAGGGCAATAAATGCCAGCGTTGCCAGCGAGCGATGCCCACATCCTGAGACTGAATTGAAAAAAAGGATATGACCCATCAGAGAAATGAGCTTTAATATTTAATGAGAAGACTTAATATTTAATGACTTGGCTGTCACTCTAAATAAATGGTGGGGAAATCTCCTGACAGCTCACGGGTTTAGAAGATCAGATGGAGCATGATGTGTTCAAACAGACTGGATGATGAGGAACTCCTTCTGGTGAGGAAGGAACTCCGATACCCAATAACTGGCACATAAAGAAACGAGCTCGTAAACACGCTGATTCCTTGAAGTCATTTTTTTTTAACATAGAATGTACAGCACAGAAACAGCCCCTTTGGCCCAACTGGTCCATGCCAGTGTTTATGCTTCACAGGCGCCGCCTCTCATCCCACCTCATCTCACCTATCAGCATATCCTTCTATTCCTTTCTCCCTTATCTGCTTATCCAGCTTCCCCTTAAATGCCTCTGTGCTATTCGCCTCAACCACTCCCTGTGGGAGCGAGTTCCACGTTCTAACCGCTCTCTGGGTGAAGTAGTTTCTCCTGATTTCCCTATTGGATTTATTAGTGACTGTCTTATATCGATGACCCCTAGTTTTAGCTCTTCCCCACAAGTGGGAATATCTTCTCTACGTCTACCCTATCAAATCCTTTCATAATCTGAAAGACCTCTACCAGGTCACCCCCTCAGCCTTCTCCATTCTAGAAAAGAACACACTTGTGTAAAATTCTGAGGCTGTTCAAAGCAGAGTAAATTGCCTCCTCTTCTGCCCCAATGTTCCCCAGCCTAAAACTCAGAGGAGCAGTTCCTACCGCATCAGTTTTTGCTTTTTCCACACCAGCCACTCTGTTGTCTCTCTGAGTGAGACTGCCAAATGGAAGCATTGTGCTAGTCTTTGAAGCCATGGGACCTTTGCCATGCTAGTTTGAGACACCCAATACATGTTGGATTTGTGCAAAGATAGCACTGAGAACCCAGTAGTTACTGGTTATGAATATATTTAGCACTGAGAGGTCTAGCGACATCTACTCTGCATTCAATTAGCACTAGACCCTTTGGAGAGGCCTAGTGATTACTAGTCCTGTGTACAGTTAGCACTGAGAGGCCTAGTGATTACTAGTCCTGTGTAAGTTAGCACTGAGAGGCCTAGTGATTACTAGTCCTGTGTACAGTTAGCACCGAGAGGCCTAGTGATTACTAGCCCTGTGTTAGTTAGCACCGAGAGGCCGAGTGATTACTAGCCCTGTGTTAGTTAGCACCGAGAGGCCTAGTGATTACTAGCCCTGTGTTAGTTATCACCGAGAGGCCTAGTGATTACTAGCCCTGTGTTAGTTAGCACCGAGAGGCCTAGTGATTACTAGCCCTGTGTTAGTTATCACCGAGAGGCCTAGTGATTACTAGCCCTGTGTTAGTTATCACCGAGAGGCCTAGTGATTACTAGCCCTGTGTTAGTTAGCACCGAGAGGCCGAGTGATTACTAGTCCTGTGTACAGTTAGCACTGAGAGGCCTAGTGATTACTAGCCCTGTGTTAGTTATCACCGAGAGGCCTAGTGATTACTAGCCCTGTGTTAGTTAGCACCGAGAGGCCTAGTGATTACTAGCCCTGTGTATAGTTAGCACTGAGAGGGATAGAGATGACTAGTCCTGTGTATAGTTAACACCGAGAGGCCTAGTGATTACTAGTCCTGTGTATAGTTAGCACCGAGAGGCCTAGTAATTATTAGTCCTGTATACAGTTAGCAATGAGAGGCCTGGTGATTACTAGCCCTGTGTTAGTTATCACCAAGAGGCCTAGTGATTACTAGTCCTGTGTACAGTTAGCACTGAGAGGCCTAGTGATTACTAGCCCTGTGTTAGTTATCACCGAGAGGCCTAGTGATTACTAGCCCTGTGTTAGTTAGCACCGAGAGGCCTAGTGATTACTAGCCCTGTGTATAGTTAGCACTGAGAGGGATAGAGATTACTAGCCCTGTGTACAGTTAGCACTGAGAGGGATAGAGATGACTAGTCCTGTGTATTGTTAGCACCGAGAGGCCTGGTGATTACTAGCCCTGTGTTAGTTATCACCGAGAGGCCTAGTGATTACTAGTCCTGTATACAGTTAGCACTGAGAGGGATAGAGATTACTAGTCCTGTGTATAGTTAACACCGAGAGGCCTAGTGATTACTAGTCCTGTGTTAGCACTGAAAGGCCTAGCCATTACTAGTCCTATGCTAGTTAGCACAGAGAAACCACACAATTAGTAAAACCGACAAAAACCTTCAAAAGGTCAGAAAGTCTTTGCAAAGATCCTGGCTGAGCACATTGTACAATGTTTTCTGACATGAGGCAGCGTTTCAAGATGAAATGAATGTGTTTCAGAAGGAAGCTGGCAGTATTTGTATTCAGCTGTAATTTGGGTGATTGAAACTCGAAAGGTTTGTAATGACGCCAGCTCCTTGGTGTCATTGTGCAAGGATTTCTGTTTCATGATTAACAAGCCCTGGTCTCCTTTGATTTGACAGCTTTAATATAAGGTAATTCTCTGCCGAGATGGTCTCGACATGGGTCAAATTATGAATAGATACAACAGGCAGACGCATGACAAACTCCATTAAATTAAAACACAGCTGATTAGAGTGTCTAAGATGAAATGATTATAGATTCATAGAATCTTACAGCACTGAAGGAGGCCATTCGGCCCGTCACGGCTGTGCCGGCGCTTTGAAAGAGCTGTCCAATTTAGTCCCACTCCCCGGCTTTTCCCCAGCAAATCAGTCCTCTTCCAATACATGTCCTATTGCCTTTTAAAAGTTCCTCTGGAATCTGATTCCACCGCCCTTTCAGGTCGTGCGTTCCAGATCTTAACAACCCTCCGTGTGAAGAAATTTCTTCTCATTTCCCCTCTCGTTCTTTTACCAATTATTTTAAATCTATGATCTCTGGTTACTGACCCACTTGCCAGAGGAAACAGTTTCTTCTTACTTGCTCTGTCAAAACCCCTCATGATTTTGAACACCTCTATTAAATCTCCTCTCAACCTCCTCTGCTCTATGGAGAACAATCCCAGCTTCACCAATCTCTCCACATAACTGAAGTCCCTCATCCTTGGTATCATCCTGGTAATAAACCTCCTTTGTACCCTCTCCAGGGCCTTGATGTCCCTCCTAAGGTATGGTGTCCAGAAGCAGTGAAACAAAGGAGGTGTTAACTCTTTAGCTGCTTTACATCCCAAGATTTAATGCCCATTCCATGAATCGAATAAAGGTTCGGTTGTACATTTTGTGTTGGGAAGTTTATTCAACAAAGATCTAGCCTGTTCCTACGCGGCAGCCAATTTTCATACTGCAAGATCCCACAAACAGCAATAAGATAAGTGTCCAGATGATCTGTGATGTAAGAAAACTACTAGGCACTTGGTCTAAGCATTAAACAAAGCTTTAATCAACTGTTTTTCAACATGGAGGTCTAGTTGTGTCCTTCACTAGTTCCTGTTAAAGAATGTCCTGAGCAAGCTGGGCCCATGCCCGAGTATATATACTCTCCCTGGACAGCGCCACCAGCAGGCCGCCCAGTATTATTTCATAAGTCATTTCCACATGAATGACAAGATTCATGTCAATCTGTTTCAGTGATAAATATTGACCAGGAAGAACTTCACTGTACTTCTTCAAATAGTGCCATAAGATCTTTTACATCTGCCTTCAGCGAGCAGGCAGGGTCTCAGTTTAACGTCTCATCTGAAAGACGGAACCTCCCGACAGTGCAGCACCCCCTCAGTACTGCACTGAAGTGTGAGCTTAGATTTTTGTGCTCAAGTCTCTGGAGTGGGACTTGAACCCACAACCTTCTAACTCAGAGGCGAGAGTGCTGCCCACTGAGCCACAGCTGACACATAATGTGGAGCTGCAGATTGAGCTAAAATATATCCACTATTGTGGGCAGGGGATCTTCAGGAGAGGAGCGAAGGTGACTGGAAAGGGTGGGGAGGGGCAATGGATGGCCATGGATAGAATTGCAAAGGAGAGGAGCTGCCAGCCATCTTAATTCCCCATTCAAGCCCCATTCCAGGACTTTAGCACATAATCTAGGCTGACACTCCAGTGCAGAACTGAGGGAGTGCTGCACTGTCGGAGGTGCCGTCTTCAGATGAGGCTTTAAACTGAGGCCCCATCTGTCCATTCTGCATGTTGAATTTCTCATGGCATCATTGCTGTTTGTGATGTGCACAAATTGGCTGCTACATTTGCCTACATAACAGCAGTGATTACACTTCAAAGCAATTAAGTACGTGTGAGACACATTGGGACGATTCCAATAAATGTAAATTCATTCCTTTTTTCTTCCTTCCCTGGTCTATGCATGTCCACCTCAGTCGTGGGCACTCCGGGGGTGGAAACTCATTTTGGCCCAAGCATCATCTGAAATTGGGGCAAATTGCTGGCGAGCAGCAGATACTAATCGGGGCACCAGAGTCAGCCCGCCGGGTCCACAAGGCCAAAGTTGGGTCTCCCGCCTCCCCGGCATCAGGCCTCAGTTAGGTCCTGGGTGGGTGAGGGGGTGGGGGTGGAATGAGATCAGGGTGGGGGGAAGAAAGGGGGACGAGTGGGAGGGGGCTGAGCAGGGGCCAGCAACGGTCCTCGGGTCTGCTGTGGAGCCGGGAGGAACACTCCTGCTCCTCTCGGCTCCACATTCCACTAAGTGTTTTTAGAAAAGCATGCCTTTTTGGTAGCGGTCCTTTAAGGAGCGGCGGTTAGGCCACATGTTACATAGAATTACATAGAATATACAGCACAGAAACAGGCCTTTCGGCCCAACCAGTCTACGCTGGTGTTTATACTCCACACAAGTCTCCTCCCATTCCATCTGCCTCATCTCAGCCTTTCAGCATATCTTTCTATTTCCTTTTCTCTCATGTACTCATCTAATTTCCTTTTGAAAGCCTCAAAGCTATTCGCCTCAAGCACTGCCTGTGGTAGTGAGTTCCACATTCTAACCACTCTCTGAGTAGAGAAATTTCTCCTGATTTCCCTATTGGATTTATTAGTAACTATCTTGTATTTATGGTCCCTAGTTTTTGATTCACCCACAAGTAGAAACGTTCTCTCCACATCTACCCTGTCCAACCCAGTCATAATTTTAAAGACCTTTATCAGCTCTCCCCTAAGTCTTCTCTTTTTCTAAAGAAAAAGCTACCAACCTGTTCAATCTTTCCCGATAGCTGTAATCTCTCAGTTCTGGTACCATCCTTGTAAATCTTATTTGCACTTTCTCCAGTGCTTCTAATGTCCTTTCTATAGTGAGTTGAGCTGGTTATCCTGAATGCCAGCAGGCACGGCACCGGCTGTGTTCAGGGCAGCCCAATTTCGGGAAGCAGGAGTTAGGCCCCTTATTTGCTTAGCCGCGGACCCTGGACGCCATCACTGGAACCTTTACCAATATGGCGGGTGACGTAAGAAAACTACCAGGCACTTGGTCTAAGCGTTAAACAAAGCTTTAATCAACTGTTTTACAACATGGAGATCTAGTTGTGTCCTTCACTAGTTCCTGTTAAGAATGTCCCGCGCAAGCTGGGCCCGTGCCCGAGTATTTATACTCTCCCTGGACAGCGCCACCAGCAGGCCGCCCAGTATTATTTCATAAGTCATTTCCACATGAATGACAAGATTCATGTCAGCGGGCAGCGCTAATCCGGTGCAGAATGCACATGCGCGCACACTGGCCGCCATATTGGATGCTTAGGCGCCCGTTTTACGCCTGCAAAACGGAGCACGCCGCCAATAAATTTCTAGGCCAAGATCTTGAAACTCTCTTCCTAACCAGCCACCTGAATCACACAGACCAATGAATCTCTGTACAACTCTCCATCCCTTCCTCGATAGCTGGCGACCTAGCTCTATTTAAAGGAATCAATTAACCCAGAATTATCTTCAAACTTATTGATCGGACATCTTTAAAAAGAAAATTCAAAACGGGTGAAGAGATTTGTCGAATTCTAGCACCTGGAGATCGCCACCTCCTTCAAATACTTTTCACCTTCCTCCGAGCTGCTCCAAGGCGGACTGAGTGAGCAGGAGCTGAGCTCACCTTGTGGCTACAGTGTGTGGTGTCTCTGTGCTAAACCCTGCGTTAATCCACTCCTGTAAAGACACTGTTTCCTGTGGCAGGAGGGTCACGAACCAGACATGAACAATTTTAATAGCCAGCCTTTGGTTCAGTGCTAACATTCCCAGCTCTGAGTCAGGGATCTAAACCCTGCTCCAGATAGTCCTAGTGTGTAGAGACCGGAGCTCCAGCTCTGAGTCAGGGATCTAAACCCTGCTCCAGATAGTCCTAGTGTGTAGAGACCGGAGCTCCAGCTCTGAGTCAGGGATCTAAACCCTGCTCCAGATAGTCCTAGTGTGTAGAGACCGGAGCTCCAGCTCTGAGTTCCAGTGGGACACTCACCCCCCGATGGGTGTAGGTGATCCCCCCCACCCACCCGCCCATCTCATTGTATGGGAGCTCATAAAACCCTCTGGCCGGACAGGACCAGCCCCCCTATTGGCTGGTATAAAGATGGTTACATCAATGGTAGAAGTGTTCATGTCGCGGCCTGTTAATCAGCCTGAAAATCCTTCCTCAGTAACCCCACACATAAAGGACGAGAATTAGTCATGGTTCCTGTTCCTGATTGTCATCCAGTGACCCCCTGGTGGAAAGAGAATTTATATTTTTATTATTAGCGCCTCATCGTAACCTCAGGTCATCCCAAAGTGATTTACAATCACTGGATTCCTGCTCTTTTGTAGACAAACCAAGCGGCCAATTTGCTCACATCAAGGTGCCACAAACAGTAATGTTTGCCCAGATAGCCTGTATTTTTGGTGGTGTAGTTTGAGGAAGAGAGTTGGGTAGGACACCTAACTCAAAGAGTAGCTGTGGGATCTTTTACGTCCACCTGAGAGAGCAGACGGGACCTCAGTTTAGCATCTCATCAAAAGTCGGCACCTCCGCCAGTGCAGCGCTCCCTCAGCACCGCACTGGGAGTGACAACCTGGGTTTTGTGATCAAGTCTCTGGAGTGGGACTTGAACCCTGGACCTTCTTTGCGTGTGTGGATTTCAAATGGGAACAGCTCTGCCCTCGGCCTGCGGTCGCTGGCTGGCAAGGTCTGCGGGTGAGAATGGGGGCCTTGGACGAGCTACTGGTGGCCTGCTGGAATCTGTGGCACCGTGCTCCAGCACATAGCCACACCTGCAGGAAAGAGGGACACAAGATGTGGAGACAAATGACAAAAAAAGGAAATGGCGGGGCTCCTAACTGGACCTTTCACAGTCGGAGATTGATTTTGAAACTAGCCTATGCGATTATATAACTAAACTGCCAGAAATTCACTAAATCCCACCAGAATCACTCCTTGCCCTGAAGGACATGTTTGAAATATAGATAACAACAAATAGGATCAGGTAGAATTTTTCAACGGGGTATTGGGTGGGATGTCTCAGTGAGAGATAACTCTTCAAAGGTCGGAGGTGTTGTCTTTCGGATGAGACGTTAAACCGAGGCCCCGTCTGCCCTCTCAGGTGGATGCAAAAGATCCCATGGCACTATTTCGAAGAAGAGCAGGGGAGTTCTCCCCAGTGTCCTGGTTAATATTTATCCCTCAACCAGCATCACTAAAAAACAGATTATCTGGTCATTATCAGATTGCTGTTTGTGGCACCTTGCTGTGCACAAATTGGCTGCTGTGTTTCTACATTACAACATGACAACATTTGTAAAAGTACTTCATTGGCTGTAAAGCGCTTTGGGTTGCCCTGAGGTCGTGAAAGGGGCTGTAGAAATGCAAGTAAATCTGTCTCTCACCTTTCTTTCTTTCCTTCTTTCCTACTTTCCTTCCTTCCTGATTGTTGGCTACAGACTTGGTTGTGTCCCTGCTCTCACAAGGAACCACCGAATCTAATGGGATAACTGATGCTAATAGCATTAAAATAGCAACGCGATCAATGGGATGTTTAGTCAATAACGCTGCAAATTGGCCATTTGTTCGGGCCAGATACATTTGCTGCCTCATTATTCCTGCAACTCCTACATCTGGCGGCCACAACCTCGTTAATCCCGAAAGGCAATATGAGGCCATTCATCTGGATTAAAGGCAGAAAGCTCTGCCGATTTGCTGTCGATGTGAACAACGAGAATTGGTCTAATTAATCTTATTGACTTGATCGAGCAACAAGCACCCTAGAGCGTCAAGACGGCGGGCATGTGGGTTGAACGGAATAAAAGCATCGAGGCCCGGCATGATCGAGGAGGAAGGGGGGGGGGGAATGAATTTAAAAAAGCTCAGCAGTTGGGGGCGGGGGCGGCGGGGGGGAATGATTTTGGTGTTGTGCCTTTCTCTGGCGGGTGGAGGAATCAGCGAGGGACCTGATGGTCCCAACCCCTGGGCCCCATGTGTTCGTGGAACTGCCAGCACCGTTCGTCCTCCCCAACTGCCGTAGGATTGCCAACCCTCCAGATTGTCCAGGAATCAAAGATTAACCTCCTGGACAAAACCCAGGAGAAAAATCATTGGGGCATTAAAAAAAATGTGCACTCAATTTCATTTGCTTTGAGCACTTTCGTTTAACAGTTATGAAAATATTGGAGATGGGGAATAAAGGCTGTTTGATTGACAGTCAAGATTCACCCAATTGGGTAAATGAAGTCTGTTCGCTTTGCGATTGGCTGGATGGATGTCTCGGGTGACCAATGGCAGGAGCGTGGGGGCGGGGCTGTTAGAGGAGGGGGCGATCGTGTGAATTACCCTCCTGGAATATATTCCACCAGAGTTGGCAACCCTGGATTGGCGCCTTATTGATCTGGAGGTGGGAATGAAGCGCCTGCTGCAGCTTAAAGGGGAGGTGTATTTATTGGCAGGACTTTGGGGGAAGCCGGCAATCCTGTGTGTGCTGGCAGCAGCTGCGGACCCCTTTAATTATGGCTGGGAATGGGCCGACATCCCGTGTTTTATCGTCCAGGAGCAGGAGCTGGTGATACTAAGGCTCGCAGAGGTAAAAATAGTGCCGGGGTCGTAACAGCAACATTTGCCCCAATTTGCGTATACGTACGAGGTTTCTGCCTGTATTGGACGGGAGCTCACACGGACAGGATACAGATCCACCCACAAATCGACACACTCCAACTACTGACACACTCACAGGACTCCCTATACCTGCCGGTGGGACAGGACATACCCAAGGATGGTGATGGAGGAGTTCGGGACATTGGCTGAAAGGTATGATTCTGTGAGTATGACTATGTCAGGCTGTTGCTTGACTAGTCTGTGGGACAGCTCTCCCAATTTTGGCACAAGTCCCCAGATTGTTGGTGAGGAGGACCTTGCAGGGTTGACTGGGCTGGGTATGCCGTTGCCATGTCCGGTGCCATGTGGTCCATCCGGTTTCATTCTTATTATTTTGTTTTGTAGCAGTTAGTTACAACTGAGTAACTTACTAGGCCATTTCAGAGGGCAGTTAAGAGTCAACCACATTGCTGTGGGTCTGGAGTCATATATAGGCCAGACCGGGTAAGGACGGCAGATTTCCTTCCCTAAAGGACATTAGTGAACCAGATGGGTTTTTACAACAATCTGCTAGTTTCATGGTCACCATTACTGATACTAGCTTTTTATTCCAGATTTATTTAATTAACTGAATTTAAATTCCCCAGCTGCTGTGGTGGGATTTGAACTCACGGCTCTGGATCATTAGTCCAGGCCTATTGGGTTATTAGCCCACTTACATTACCACTACGCTATCGTTCTCATATTAACACACTCACCTAAAATATTAAGCTTTTCTGTCCATTATAGACCTAGACCTAGATCTAGACCTAGACCTTTCAACGTCCAGTGTAGGCTTCATTGAGACTACTAGAGGTATTTGTGACCTAATGGAGGTCTTTAAAGGTTTTGGTAGAGTAGACACAGAGAGAGTGTTTCCACTTGTGGTGAATAGTATAACTATAGGCCATCAATATAAGATAGTCACCAAAAAATCAAATAAGGATTTCAGAAGAAACTTCTTTACCCGAAGAGTGGTGAGAATGTGGAACTCGCTACCAGGGAGTGGTTGAAGCGAATAGTATAGATGCATTTAAGGGGATTCTAGACAAGCATATGAGGGAGAAGGGAATAGAGGGTTATGCTGATAGAGTTAGATGAGGAAGGATGGGAAGAGGCTCGAGTGGAACATAAAGGCTGACATGGAGAGGTTGGGCCGAATGGCCTGTTTCTGTGTTGTATATACTGTGTAACTCTCTGTAACTACAACATAACTATCTCACCCCAGACCCTAACTGAAGCTGCCAGAATGTAATTCACTCACGAGGGCCTTCTTTTTTCAGTCTAAATTCAGTAGGATTGCAGATCAAAATTGAGCAGTTTCTATAATGGGCACCAGATCTGCAAAACTAGTTTTTAACCCGGGGACAAGTTGAAAATCTACTTCAAGGAGTCTGAAGGACAGTAACCAAGACTAAGAGTTAATCTGGCGACGTACTCCCTCCAACTCCCCTCTGTGCTGAAATGGGAGTCCCACCCCTGCTCTCATTGATTGACAGCTCTACCCCCGAATGGCAGCCCCTCCCCCACTGCCCCGAATGGCAGCCCCTCCCCCACTGCCCCCGAATGGCAGCCCCTCCCCCACTGCCCCGAATGGCAGCCCCTCCCCCACTGCCCCCGAATGGCAGCCCCTCCCCCACTGCCCCCGAATGCCAGCCCCTCCCCCACTGCCCCCGAATAGCAGCCCCTCCCCCACTGCCCCCAAATGGCAGCCCCTCCCCCACTGCCCCCGAATGGCAGCCCCTCCCCCACTGCCCCGAATGGCAGCCCCTCCCCCACTGCCCCCGAATGCCAGCCCCTCCCCCACTGCCCCCGAATAGCAGCCCCTCCCCCACTGCCCCCGAATAGCAGCCCCTCCCCCACTGCCCCCAAATGGCAGCCCCTCCCCCACTAACCCTCTCTCTGTGCCCCCAGATGACAGCCCCCCTACCCTTCATCCTCCACCTTCACCTCACTAAACAACTCGGGGGTTAACTTCACCGTCGCTCCCTGGGTGGTGACCTGGTGGAGCAGATTGCTCGCCTGTTAGAACCCGCCCAAATGGTCGGTCCTTTCCGATCCACTTCAGCGGGTCAGTGCCCAGTGGAGAACGTTGTAAATTACCCCCATTGGGCTGGTTGGTCTGTTTGTATAAGTTATTTCCGGTTAAATTATTAACCGAGATTTCATTTTCAAAAGACATTTCTTCCGCGCCAGCACCATTGAGGTTGCTGGAGGACAGGAAGGGACAGAGGCGTGGGCGAGATTTATTCCTTCAGTGACTTTCAAAGCTGACATCTGCTGGAAGAATGAATATTCAACTTGCAACTGAATACCATTTACTGTATGGCGTTGTTTAGATAATAAATTCCCCTTCTATTCACTTAAATATCATACAAAATGGAACAGAGACATTACCCATGGCCTACGCATAGATAATGGCCTTTTAGAGTGAATACATAGCTATATTATGTTAAATTCTGTAGGCGCGTAATGCACTCTATTCAAAAGTCCAATGTAAACCTATTTCTTTGGAAAATCTTATTATAATAATGTCCCCACTGCTGTAATCCTTGCCTCTGACTCCACTAGGTGTCGCTGTGATGGGAGTTTCAGTGTTAAATACTGAGTAGAGAAGTCACACCAATATTTGGTATTTTGGCCTTGCCGGGTTAGTGAACTAGTCTCGTGCATTCTACTGACATACCGACCTGGATTGGGGCAAAGTACGCAGGGGGCTTAACGCCTGTTTAAAGCGGCCACCCAGGATACCTAAAAAATTGGTCCGACAAATTTAGCAGTGGCCTGAACGCACGCGCAGATTGGGCTCGGACCGTCCCACTGCCAAATTGGTCAACGCTGCGTCTGCTTTACACCCTGGAAAATGGCCGCAACTCTTAACGATTTCTTCCCCCATGAGTTCACCATAGTAAGTTGTGAAACTGAATTCAATAAATCTGGTGATTTGTGAGCTGGCGCCAGGAAAATGACCGTGAAAGTTGCTGTTTTATCATAAAAACCCAACTGGTTCAATGAATGTCCTTCAGGGAAGGAAACCTGTTGCTGCCCTTACTGTTGATGCCCCTCAGGCCAACCAGGGACGGGCAATAATTGCAGCCTTGCCAACGTTGCCCAGATCCCAAGACCAAATATACAAAAAAACATCTCCCATCGCCAACCACCTTGCCCCGAAGGAGACCCCATCACAGTGACACCTAATGGAGTCAGAGGCAAGGATTACAGCAGTGGGGACATTATTATAATAGGATTTTCCAAAGAAATAGGTTTGCATTGGACTTTTGAATAGAGTGCATTACGCGCCTACATAATTTAACATAATATAGCTATGTATTCACTCTAAAAGGCCATTATCTATGCGTAGGCCATGGGTAATGTCTCTGTTCCATTTTGTATGATATTTAAGTGAATAGAAGGGGAATTTATTATCTAAACAACGCCATACAGTAAATGGTATTCAGTTGCAAGTTGAATATTCATTCTTCCAGCAGATGTCAGCTTTGAAAGTCAATGCAGCAACCATACTGTTGGCTGAAAGGAGAACAGAAAATGATGGACATGCACAGCAGGTCAGTTAGCAACTGTAAAGCGAAAAGGTGGGTCAACGCTTTGGGTGTGTACCCTTCACCAAACATTGGTGACTCCTGCCCAGTAAAAAGTGGTGGACCAGGAAATCCAGTATAGGAACAGGAGGAGGCCATTCAGCCCCTCGAGCCTGTTCCGCCATTCAATGAGATCATGGCTGATCTGTGACCTAACTCCATATACCCGCCTTTGGCCCATATCCCTTAATACCTTTGGTTAACAGAAAGTTATCAATCTCAGATTTAAAATTAACAATTGATCTAGCATCAATTGCCATTTGCGGAAGAGAGTTCAAAACTTCTACCACCCTTTGTGTGTAGAAGTGTTTGCTAATTTCACTCCTGAAAGGTTCTAATTTTTAGACTATGCCCCCTAGTCCCAGAATCCCCAGCCAGCAGAAATAGTTTCTCTCTCTCTCTACCCTATCTGTTCCCCTTAATATCCTGAAAACTTCAATCAGATCAACCCTTAACCTTCTAAATTCTAGAGAATACAACCCAAATTTGTGTAATCTCTCCTCATAACTTAACTCTTGGAGTCCGGGTATCATTCTGGTAAACCTACACTACACTCCCTCCAAGGCCAATATATCCTACCTAAGGTGTGGTGCCCAGAATTGCTCACAGTGCTCCAGGTGTGGTCGAACCATGGTTTTGTATAGCTGCAGCATAACTTCTACCCCTTGTATTCTAGTCCTCTAAATATACAGGTCAGCATTCCATTAGCATTTTTGATTATTTTCTGTACCTATTCATGACATGTTAATGATCTATGTACCTGGACAACCAAGCCTCTTTGGACCTCCACTGTTTTTAGCCTTTCACCATTTAGAGAGTGCCCTGTTCTATCCTTTTTAGGTCCAAAGTAGATGACCTCACATTTGTTTACATTGAAATCCATTTGCCACAGTTCTGCCCATTCACTTAATCTGTCAATATCTCTTTGTAATTTTATGCTTCCATCTACACTGCCTACAATGCCGCCTATCTTTGCGTCATCGGCAAATTTGGATATATGACTTTCTATGCCATCATCTAAGTTGTTAATAAATATTGCGAATAGTTGAGGCCCCAACACAGATCCCTGCGGGACACCACTAGTCACCTCCTGCCGATTTGAGTACCTGCCCATTATCCCTACTCTCTGTCTCCTGCCACACAGCCAATTTCCAACCCAGGTCAATAATTTGCCCTCAATTCCATGGGCTTCCACCTTAGATAACAGTCTCTTACATGGGACTTTATTAAATGCCTTCTGAAAGTCCATATAAATAACATCCATAGACATTCCCCTGTCCACTACTTTAGTCGCCTCTTCAAAGCCTGCTTAGGTTTGCCGGCCAGTTTGGCATTGCCAAAGGGCAGTGAACCATCTCTTGAGGCACAATCCCTGCCTCCTTTATGCTGTAGCATTGCAGTTGAGACAGGCCTTTAATATGAATGTGATATTAGAATTATAGAATGATGAGGCACAGTAGGAGGCCATTTGGCCCATCGTGCCTGTGCCGGCTCTTTGGTAGAGCGATCCAATTAATGCCACTCCCCCTTCTCTTTCCCCAACACCCTGTAATTTTTTCCCTTCAAGTACTTATCCAATTCCCTTTTGAAAGTTACTATTGAATCTGTTTCCGCCACCCTTTCAGGCAGTGCATTCCAGATCATAATGGCCCAAAAATTAGTGTTGCTACGCGAGAGTACGCACTGTGTACTCTCGCGTATTCTGTCTCCAATTGCCGGTTTTCTGCATGCACTGCGCATGCGCTGAAAACCGGCACTTGGTGATTTCAAAAGGGGGCGGTTCCTAGGTGAACCGCGTGCGCGCTACAGGCTGCGCGCACGCAGTGCACTTAGTGCTTTGAACGCGCAGGTAAGTATGGAAGATTTTGCATATAAAGAAAGGAGGCGTAAGACCCTCTTTTAACAAGGTAAGTAGTTAATTAAGTATTATTTTGAATTTTTTTCAACAGGTATATCTTTTTTAGAGACTTTAAAGAAAGGTAAGTGTCATAAATCTCAAGTAACAACTCAGGAAGTACTACTGGGCGGCCAGCTGGGGCGCCGTCCAGGGAGTATAAATACTCAGGCATGGGCCCACCTTGGGCAGAGACAATCTGGAAACAGGAAGCTAGTGACTGCTAACTAGACCTCCATGTTTTGTTACAAGTTGATTAAAGCCTTGCTTTATGTTCAAGTGCGTAGTGAGTCTTTATTACGTCAATTTAATCAACTTGATATCGTCTCCACGCTTTGGGTGATTCGGAACAACCAGCTGCAACTCGAACCACAGAAGGGAACTAGGGCAAGAAACTGATCCATCATGGAAAAACTCCTTAGACCCGCTCGTCTCGACCTGGACCCGAATGCACCTGCGGCAGCGAAGGTATGGAAGCATTGGTTTCGTACCTTTAGCAACTTTCTTGAAGAATGTGGGGCGGATGTCCCTAATAAGTTACGAATGCTTATCAACTACGTGTCTCCTCATGTGTATGATTATATTGAGGACTGTATAGTCTATGACACTGCTATCAAAATCTTACAGCAGCTATATGTCAAGTCCCCAAATGAAATATTTGCTCGACACCTACTGGCCACAACTCGGCAGCAGCCTGGGGAATCACTCGATGAATTTCTCCAGAAACTTCGCAGGCTCAGCAAGGATTGTAACCTTAAAGCAGTTACAGCTGAACAGTATCAAGAGGAACTAATCCGCGATTCCTTTATCAATGGAATCGCGTCCCCTTTTATACGTCAGCGCCTGCTGGAAAATAAAACCCTCAATTTACGGGCTGCTTATGACCAGGCGTGTTCCTTGGACTTGGCCAAGAAAAATGCAGACACTTATCTCCCACCACGTGCACGGGCGGCGGCTATCTCCTTTAATGTGTCTTTCGGTAGGTCTCGGGCGGATGCCCCCACTGATGTCGACTCTACTCTAACGGACGACGATCCTACCCTAGAGGCCTTCGCTGATGACGACCCCGCCCTAGCAGCATCCTGGCAATCAGGAAGAAAGTGTTTCTTTTGTGGAGGGGCGTGCCATCACAGAAAATTTTGCCCGGCTCGTAATGTGACCTGCAATCATTGCAGCAAGAAAGGACACTTTTCCAAGGTATGCCAGTCACGGGCCTTTGCTAACAAGAAAGGCCGCTCCTCTAAAGTATACCGGTCGAGAGCTCCTGTTAGCTTCACAGCTGCTATCTATGGAGCTGCTCCTCCCCCAAGAACTACTGTTAAGGCTACAGTTGCCGAAGGGAAAATTGCCCCTCCTCCCATCACGGCTGTTTTTCCCCAAAGTTTGTCCCATGCAGCCACGAAGGTTTCAGTAAATGGGCACACTCTAAGCGCGCTAATCGACTCCTGCAGCTCTGACAGCTTCATTAGTAAGCGGGCTGTCAACAGGTTAAAACTGCACATTTATCCCTCGGACAGGGAGATTGCAATGGCTCTGACGACTCTGACCACCAATTCTTCTGGCTTCTGTCTGGTCAACCTCATCCTCAACGGCCACACGTATCTCTCCACCCGGCTCGGAGTACTCGCAAACTTATGCAGCGATGTGCTTCTGGGACAGGACTTCCAGAAGCAGCACAAGAAGATCACTTTTGAGTTTGGAGGGTCAAGGCCGGAGCTTACCATTTCTAAGGTGCCGTTTTGTGCACTCTCGGCGGCCTTACTCGGTGAACCCTCCCTGTTTGCCAATCTTCCCCCCCGCTGTAAACCCATAGCCACCAAATCGCGGCGCTTTAGCCAAGACGATCGAGCGTTTATTGAGGCGGAAATTTCTCGCCTTTTAGTCGACGGTATTATCGAGCCATGTTCATCTCCCTGGCGGGCTCAGGTCGTCATCATGAGGAATCCCTTAAAACAACATAAAAAACGTCTGTGTATCGATTATTTGCAGACTATTAATCTATATACCGATCTGGATGCCTACCCGCTGCCACGCATAGATGACATGGTCAACAACCTTGCCAAATACAAGGTATTCTCGACCTTCGATTTAAAAAGCGCGTACCATCAGGTGCCACTGCAAGACTCTGACAAGAAGTATACGGCCTTTGAGGCCAATGGTCGGCTTTTCCAGTTTCGCCGCCTTCCATTCGGGGTCACCAATGGGGTGGCCGTCTTCCAACGGGCCATGGATGGCCTAGTCCGGCAAGAGAACTTGACGGATACCTTTCCGTATTTAGACAATATCACTATTGCCGGCCATGATCAAAAGGAGCATGACGCCAATCTTCAGAGATTTTTTGACGTACTCCGCCGTCGCCACTTAACGTTAAACGAATCCAAATCGGTGAAGTCGGTGCCATCGGTGAACATTCTTGGCTACTGGGTGGGCAACGGTGTTATTAAACCGGACCCAGAGCGACTTCGTCCACTTCAGGAGCTCCCTCCCCCGACGAACCTCGGCTCTCTTCGTCGGGCACTTGGCATGTTTGCTTATTACGCAAAATGGATACCACACTTCTCCGATAAAATACAGCCCCTGCTCCATGCGAAGTCTTTTCCATTGGAAGCTACGGCTATTTCTGCCTTCAACCTCCTCAAACGACAGCTGGAGAAAGCCACGCTTCGCTCCATTGACGAAAATCTTCCTTTTGTGGTCGAATGCGATGCATTGGAGGTGGCGATCTCCGCTACCTTGAATCAAGGTGGCCGACCCGTGGCATTCCTATCCAGAACCTTGCAGGGTAACAAGCTCCATTACCCCCCTGTCGAGAAGGAGGCTACGGCCATCATCGAGGCTGTACGCCAATGGGGTCATTTTCTTGCTCGGCGTCATTTTACGCTTATAACTGACCAGCGCTCTGTGGCCTTCATGTTGGATAACCGGAGGCGCACGAAAATCAAAAATAATAAAATTCAACTCTGGAGGATGGAGCTGGCTGCCTTTGGATATACTATCTGTTACCGACCCGGCAAACAGAACGTGGCCCCAGATACCTTCACACGGGCATTTTGCTCCTCAATGTCAACATCGACTCTGGCGGATTTGCATATGGACTTATGCCATCCTGGTGTGACCCGCATGTTGCACTTTGTGCGCTCCAAAAATCTACCATTTTCAACCGAGGACGTAAAGAAAACATGCTCCTCCTGTAGGATTTGTGCAGAATTGAAACCACAATTCTTTCGCCCATCAGATGGCTTACTCATACATGCAATGCAGCCTATGCAGAGGCTCAGCATAGACTTTAAAGGGCCATTGCCTTCGTCGACAAGGAACACCTACCTACTTACGATGGTGGACGAGTATTCACGCTTTCCCTTCGCCTTCCCCTGCCCTAATATGCTTACCTCTACGGTAATTAAATGCCTCGATCAGGTCTTTTCCCTTTGCGGGATGGCCAATTTTATCCACACTGATCGGGGTCCCTCCTTTATGTCGAGTGAACTTAAAAGTTCTCTCTCCCAACGGGGAATCGCCTCAAGTAAGACGACACCATATCACCCAATCGGTAACGGACAGGTTGAACGATACAATGCCATCATCTGGAACGCTGTCCGTCTGGCACTAAGGTCACGCAACCTGCCGGACCAGCAGTGGGAAACGGTGCTCCCCGACGCGTTACACTCTATCAGGTCTCTTCTCTCCACATCTACTAATGTCACGCCTCATGAGCGATTCTTCAAATTCCGGCGTCGCTCTACACATGGGACGTCTCTACCGTCATGGTTGGTGGCTCCAGGCCCGGTGCTACTCCGGAGGTTCGTCCGGTCTGCCAAAAACGACCCTCTCGTTGACGAGGTGGAGTTAACGGAGGTAAACCCCACGTATGCGCACGTACGGTACCCTGATGGCCGGGAGACCACCGTCTCGCTCCGAGATCTGGCTCCCTGCCCAACCGGTCACACGGGCCCGAATGATGAAGGATCCCCCGACAATGATATCAACACTCCGCACTCCTATGAAAATGACGCCCTGCCTGGGACATCGGGGGATCTGCCGGCAACGCTACCGGATCAACTCAGGGAGCTGGACGCTCCCCGTAGGATGGCCACCCGAAACCAGGACGCCGGACAATCTCCAGCCACGACCTGGGATGAGGCCAGCTCAGCACCTGTGGGGACCCGCACCCGGAGTCATGATATTCCCAGTCCTCCACAGGATGATCAAGATGACGCGGACTCTACTGACTTACCGGTACGGGCCAAGCGACCCAGGGACCAGGACACGGTCCGGGGAGACGTGCCTTCCAGTCACAAGCAGAGAGCTAAACGTCTACGGCTATTTCTGGTCCGCCTAGTCCGTTAAAGGAAGACTGGACTTCCAAACCTTTTAGGGAGGAAGAATGTCATAAATCGCAAGTAACAACTCAGGAAGTACTACTAGGCGGCCAGCTGGGGCGCCGTCCAGGGAGTATGAATACTCAGGCATGGGCCCACCTTGGGCAGAGACAATCTGGAAACAGGAAGCTAGTGACTGCTAACTAGACCTCCATGTTTTGTTACAAGTTGATTAAAGCCTTGCTTTATGTTCAAGTGCGTAGTGAGTCTTTATTACGTCAGTAAGTTTATTTTTATAACTTTTTAAAAGATTTTAAATTTTTTCAAAAATTTAATTTTTTGTTTAAAATGGTTAATTTATTTAACTATACTTATTTTATTAATGTGATGGTTTTTAAAAAAAAATTAATTGAGGTTTAGCTGTTCTTTTGGGGGGTATAGATTCATAGCTTTCACAGCACTTGTTGTGAAAGCTATGAATGAAAGATGGTGTGCTGCCATTGGCTCTAACTGAGTCACGTGATCCCACAGCTCGCATGAATTAACTGCGCCTGTGGGATACGGAAGCCCTGCACAGCTGCTGTCCAGAACATCAAGTTCGTGCGAGCTGGGAATGAAAAAGCCAGCGCGCAGTGAGAGATCGCGGGGAAGCCTTACCCTCGCACGAAGGCTCCCTCACTCATTTTTGGGCCAATAACTCTGTAAAAAAAAAGTGTTTCCTCGTGTCACCTCTGGTTGTTTTGCCAATCACCTTAAATCTGTGCCCTCTGGTTATCAACCCTTCAGCCATTGGAAACAGTTTCTCTTTATTTTCTCTATCTAAACCCTTCATGATTTTGAACATCTCTATCAAATCTCCTCTTAACCTTTTCTGCTCGAAGGAGAACAAGCCCCACTTCTCCAGTCTCTCCACAGAACTGAAGTCTCTCATCCCTGGTACCAGCCTAATAAATTTCTGCATCCTCTTTAAGGCCTTGACATCCTTCCCAAGGTGTGGTGCCCGGAATTGAACCCAATACTCCAGCTGAGATGCTCAAATGTTTGAGGGATTGTATATTTTAGTCGAGCAGTTTTCACTGATCGTGACGATTGTTGCCCAGAAATGCTATTTACATTTCCCATCAAATGAGATTCTATTTCTATTTAAACTAAACTCCTCCAGATCTCCCTTGAAGGCTCGGTTGATTTAAAATGTCACCCCTGGTCTGTGCTGAGCTGATTGTTATCACCTGGAGCAACGGTAGAGTTGCTACAATTGGCCCCAGGACTCCTGCAGTCCAGAATGGGAAAATCAGCCAGGGTTTCCACTCCTGATCACTACCAGTGCCAGCTGTGGCTCAGTGGGTAGCACTCTCACCTCTGAGTCAGAAGGTTGTGGGTTCACAGTCCCACGCCAGAGACTCGAGCACAAAAATCTAGGCTGACACTCCAGGGCAGGGCTGAGGGAGTGCTGCACTATCAGAGGTGCTGTCTTTCAGATAAGATGTTAAACTGAGGCCCCGCCTACTCAGGTGGACGTAAAAGATCCCATGGCACTATTTCGAAGAAGAGCAGGGGAGTTATCCCCGGCCAATATTTATCCCTCAATCAACATAACAAAAACAGATTATCTCATTGCTGTTTGTGGGAGGTTGCTGAGTGCAAATTTCCACCACAATCTCTAACCTCATGGCCCGGCATATCTCTCACTCTATCATTACCATCAAGCCAGGGGACTAACCCTGGTTTAATAAGGAGTGTAGAAGAGCATGCCAGGAGCAGCACCAGGTGTACCTAAAAATGAGGTGCCAACCTGGTGAAGCTGCAACAAAGGACAACATGCATGCTAAAAAGCGGAAGCAGCATGCTATAGACAGGGCTAAGCGATCCCACAATCAGCGGATCAGATCAAAGCTCTGCAGTCCTGCCACATCCAGTCGTGAATGTTGGTGGACCATTAAACAACTAACGGGAGGAGGAGGCTCCATGAATATCCCCATCCTCAATGATAGTGGAGCCCAGCACGTGAGTGCAAAAGACAAGGCTGAAGCATTTGCAACCATCTTCAGCCAGAAGTGCCAAGTGGATGATCCATATTGGCCTACTCCTGAGGTCCCCATCACCATAGAAGCCAGTCTTCAGCCAATTCGATTCACTCCACGTGATATCAAGAAACGGCTGAGCGCACTAGATACAGCAAAGGCTGTGGGCTCGACAACATCCCGGCTGTCGTGCTGAAGACTTGTGCTCCAGAACTAGCCACGCCTCTAGCTAAGCTGTTCCAGTACAGCTACAACACTGGCATCTATCCGACAATGTGGAAAACTGCCCAGGTATGTTCTGTCCACAAAAAGCAGGACAAATCCAATCCGCCCAATTACCGTCCCATCAGTCTACTCTCAATCATCAGCAAACTGATGGAAGGTGTCATCGACAGTGCTATCAAGCAGCACTTACTCACCAATAACCTGCTCACTGATGCTGAGTTTGGGTTCCACCAGGACCACTCGGCTCCAGACCTCATTACAGCATTGGTCCAAACATGGACAAAGGGGCTGAATTCCAGAGGTGAGGTGAGAGTGACTGCCCTTGAAATCAAGGGAGCATTTGACCAAGTGTGGCATCATGGAGCCCTAGTAAAACTGAAGAATGGGGGGAAAACTCTCCACTGGCTGGAGTCATACCTAGCACAAAGGAAGATGGTTGAAGGTCAATCATCACAGCCCCAGGACATTGCTGCAGGAGTTCCTCAGGACCGTGTCCTAGGCCCAACCATCTTCAGTTGCTTCATCAATGACCTTCCCTCTCAATCATACGGTCAGAAGTGGGGATGTTCGCTGATGACTGCACAGTGTTCAACTCCTCAGATAAAGAAGCAGTCCATACCCACATGCAGCAAGACCTGGACGACATTGAGGCTTGGGCTGATAAGTGGCAGGTAACATTCACGCCACACAAGTGCCAGGCAATGACTATCTCCAACAAGTGAGCGACTAACCACCGCCCCTTGACATTCAACGGCATTACCATTGCCAAAACCCCCATCATTAATATCCTGGGGGTCACCATTGACCAGAAATTTAACTGGACCGGCCACATAAATACTGTGGCAACAAGAGCAGGTCAGAGGCTGGGTCTTCTGCGGCGAGTGTCTCACCACCTGACTCCCCAAAGCCTTTCCACCATCTACAAGGCACAAGTCAGGAGTGTGGTGGAATACTCTCCACTTGCCTGGATGAGTGCAGCTCCAACAACACTCAAGAAGCTCGACACTATCCAAGACAAAGTAGCCCGCTTGATTGGCACCACAACCACCACCTTAAACATTCACTCCCTCCACCACCAGCGTACCGTGGCTGCAGTGTGTACCATCTACAAGATGCACTGCAGCAACTCGCCAAGGCTTCTTCGGCAGCACCTCCCAAACCCACGACCTCTACCACCTAGAAGGACAAGGGCAGCAGGCAGCATGGGAACACCACCACCTCCAAGTTCCCCTCCAAGTCACACACCATCCTGACTTAGAAATATATCGCCGATCCTTCATCGTCGCTGGGTCAAAATCCTGGAACTCCCTCCTTAACAGCACTGTGGGAGCACCTTCACCACACGGACTGCAGCGCTTCACCTTCTCAAGGACAACTAGGGATGGGCAACAAATGCTGGCCTTGCCAGCGACGCCCACATCCCATAAAAAAAATTGGCTGCCGTGTTTCCTACCTTACAACATTGACTACACTTCAAAATTACTTCATTGGCTGTAAAGCGCTTTGGGACGTCCGGTGGTCGTGAAAGGTGCTGTAGAAATGCAAGTCTTTCTTGGTTTTTTTCTTTCTGATCGCTACCCAGCGATTCCTTCTGGAGGGTTCTTGCGCACGAAAGTCGGATGAGGGCAAGATTGGGCTCGGCTTTGCCGTGGACCACTTCCTTGGCCTGTTGAAGAGAATGAGCGGTTGAGTGCGTTACTGGCACAACTCGAGCAACCTTACCCCAGCACCTTCAATGGAGGAAAGGAGAATATCTGGGAAGGAAAACACATTTCTTCACTCACTGAGACTGCTGCCAATTTGAAGGACACAGTCTCGCTGTTGTTTATTTTTCTACGTGCTCTTGTTTCCTCCCCGAGGGTTATTAACTCAAAGCGATCACAAGTCACCCATCATGTGCACTGACTTCTCTCATCTGCTTCATAGCTCCAGTCTTTTGAACTTCACTTCCCAAATTAGGCACAGCACAGCCATCCAAGCCACATAACATCCTGCCGGAGCGAGGAGGGAGCCAGCATTGGATGTAAACGCTTTCGGAAATAAGCCTGACCCACCTTCCTCGCCAATCACCTTGGCTCACACTGGGTAAGGAGGGAAGCCAAGCAAAGAGGAGCACGAGAGGGTGGCTGGCTGTGGGGCAAATGCTGCCAGCGCAGGCGAAGTCTTTGGGTTTGGCATGTCTCGAGGATTTGTTGCACGCAGACAGTTAAGTAAAACTTTCTGACCCCTGCGTGCGTGGGTTAAAGATCGACATAGCCCTAGAGATGTTCCAGATGGGATCTCCACAGCCTCAGAGCCATGAGGTAGAGGCTCCACAGGCTTGGTGCTGTCAGTTCCTGTTCCGTTGGATGCTTCTCTAAGAGGTCCCTGAGATGTTCTGAGTTATTATTATGAGGGCATTGTTGCATTGGTTGGAGGCAGTCATGCATTTCAGCTCCCTGAGTCTGGGGGCACCGGTTGATGCTAATGACTTTTTCTCTCAAGCTTGTGACAGGTAAGTTGGATAAATTGTATTAATAATGTGCGTCTGTCCCCGTGACTTGATTTCCTCCTTGACTTTCCCCAACTCAATCCTGGATTCCTCTCTCTCCCTCCTTCCCACCCCACCAGTGCCCCTTGATGTTATATTCAGCGCCAGCCCACTTCTTGCCATCAATAGTCTTTGTAGGGAGGGGATTTATACACCTGTACAGTCTGTGTACCTGCGTGTCAGGTACCTGGCAGCATAGCCCTCACTACAGCCTGGAAACTGGAGAACCGCAGCTGAAAGGGTTAACCGAGATAAGACTGCGAACTCCAAACCAAAACCTTGGAGATAGAACAAATGTTCATGTTGCTTTTCTGCCCCCAGTAATGAGAGTGACAAGTATTTATGTCACTGCAGCAGGGTTAGGCTGCCCAATTATCTGTGTGTGTGTGCATGTGCGTGTGCGTGCGTGTGTGTGCTTGTGTGTGTACGTATGTGTGCTGTGTGTGTGTGCTGTGCGTGCGTGTATGTGTGCTGTGTGTGTGCGTATGTGTGCTGTGTGTGTGTGTGAGCTTGTGTGTGTGCGTATGTGTGCTGTGTGTGTGTGAGTGTGTGCGTGTGTGTGCACATGTGCGTGTGTGCGTGTGTGTGTGCGTATGTATGCTGTGCGTGTGCGTGTGTGCGTGTGTGTGATGTGCGTGTGTGTGCGTGTGCATGTGTGTGTGCATGCGTGTGCGTGTGTGCGTGCATGTGTGTGCGTATGTGTGTGTGTGCTTGCGTATGTGTGCTGTGCGTGTGCGTGTGCGTGTGCTTGCGTATGCGTGCTGTGCGTGTGTGTGCGTGTGCGTGTGCATGTGTGTGCGTGTGCATGTGTGTGCGTGTGCATGTGTGTGCGTGTGCGTGTGTGTGATGTGCGAGTGCATGTGTGTGCGTGCATGTGTGTGCGTGTGTGTGTGCGTATGTGTGCTGTGTGTGTGTGAGTGTGTGTGCTTGCGTATGTGTGCTGTGTGAGTGTGTGTGCTTGCGTATGTGTGCTGTGTGCGTGTGCGATGTGCGTGTGCATGTGTGTGCGTGTGCATGTGTGTGTGTGTGCGATGTGCGAGTGCATGTGTGTGCATGTGTGCGTGTGCATGTGCGTGCGCATGCGTGTGCGCAATGTGCATGTGTGTGCTTGCGTATGTGCTGTGCGTGTGTGTGCGTGTGTGCGATGTGCGTGTGTGTGCGTGTGCGTGTGCGTGTGCATGTGTGCGTGTGCATGTGTGCATGTGTGCATGTGTGCGATGTGCGAGTGCATGTGTGTGCATGTGCGTGCGTGTGCATGCGCATGTGTGTGCGCGTGTGCAATGTGCATGTGCATGTGTGTGTGTGCATGTGCGTGTGCATGTGCGTGTGCATGTGCGTGCATGTGTGCGCGTGTGTGTGAGTGTGTGTGCGTGTGAGCGTGTGTGCGTGCGAGTGTGCGAGTGTGAGTGCGTGCGCGTGTGTGCGTGTGTGCGTGCGTGTGCGTGTGCGCATGTGCGTGTGCGTGTGTATCAATGTTCCCGTTAAGCTGTGTGGCCGTGCAGTGCTCTGGAGGTCCCCCACAGGCTGTTCACTGGCTTTTCAATAGAAATAATCGCGCATGCGCGAACATTTGAATGGGCCACGAACCCATTAAAGGGGCAGCGCATCCTCCCAAAAATATTAAAGGGAACATTGTATGTGTATGTCGTGCCTGTCTGTGTGTGTATTTGGGTGAATGTCCGTGTGTGTAGGTGTGTAGAGATTTACATGTTTGAGTGTATAAGTGGGTGTTTACATATATATATATATTTGTGTGTGTGTGTGTGGTTGTGTGTTTGAGAATGTGCCAATCTATGTGTGTGTGTGCATATGTATATCTGCATGCATGTATGTGGGTGTCTGCATATATGTCTGTGTGTATGTATCAATGTGTATGTGCATATATGTGTGTATCTGAAGAGACAGGATGGCTCCCTTTGGAACTAAGTCACCTCCCAAATCCGTGCCCATCTTTCCCTGAATCCCTCCAATCAGGTTTCCGCCCCAGCCACAGTACCGAATCGGCTCTCATCAAAGTCACAAATGATATCCTTTGTGACTGTGACAAAGGTAAACTATCCCTCCTCGTCCTTCTTGACTTGTCTGCAGCCTTTGACACGGTTGACGACTCCCATCCTTCTCCAACGCCTCTCCACCGTCGTCCAGCTGGGTGGGACTGCACTCACCTGGTTCCATTCTTATCTATCTAATCGTAGCCAGAGAATCACCTACAATGGATTCTCTTCCCACTCCCGCATCGTTACCTCTGGTGTCCCCAAGGATCTATCCTTGGCTCCCTCCTATTTCTCATCTACATGTTGCCCCTTGGCGACAGCATCAGTTTCCACATGTACGTTGATGACACCCAGCTCTACCTCACTACCCCTTCTCTCGACCCCTCCACGGTCTCTAAATTGTCAGACTGCTTGTCCGACATCCAGTTCTGGATGAGCAAAAAGTTTCACCAATTAAATATTGGGAAAACCGTAGCCATTGTTTTCGGTCTCCGCCACAAACTCCGTTCCCTAGCCACTGACTCCATCCCTCTCCCTAACATCTGTCTGAGGCTGAACCACACTGTTCGCAACCTCAGTGTCATATTTGACCCTGAAATGAGCTTCTGACCACATATCCACGGCATAACTAAGACCGCCTACTTCCACCTCCGTAACATCGCCCGTCTCCGCCCTTGCCTCAGCTCATCCGCTGCTGAAACCCTCATCCATGCCTTTGTTACCTCTAGACTTGACTATTCCAATGCAGTCCTGGCCGGCCTCCCACATTCTACCCTACGTAAACTTGACGTCATCCAAAACTCGGCTGCCCGTGTCCTAACTCGTACCAAGACCCGTTCGCCCATCACCCCTGTGCTCGCTGACCTACATTGGCTCCCGGTTAAGCAACACCTCGATTTCAGAATTCTAATCTTTGTTTTCAAATCCCTCCATGGCCCTCGCCCCTCCCTATCTCTGTAATCTCCTCCAGCCCCACAACCCCCCCCCCCGAGATATCTGTGCTCCTCTAATTCTGGCCTCTTGAGCATCCCTGATTATAATCATTCAACCATAGGTGGCCGTGCTTCTGTTGCCTGGGCCCTAAGCGCTGTGTGTGTCAGCAGTCTTCCAGCCACCATGTCAAGCTCGCAGCTGGCTGGTCGGAGACAAGGGCTATTCGCTCTCCACCTGGCTCATGACTCCCCTCCGCAACCCCAACACTCCTGCCCAGCAGTCATATAATGAGAGCCATGCTGCCACCAGGAACATCATTGAGCAGACCATCGGGATGCTCAAGCAACGGTTCCGCTGCCTTGACAGCTCTGGAGGAGCCCGCCAGTACACACCGGAGTGGGTGGCCCTTTTCATGGTGGTCTGCTGCATGCTCCACAACTTGGCCATCATGAAGGCTCAGCCCTTGCCAGCAGGGATTGCGGGACCGCCTCAGGAGGAGGAAGAGGGAGAGGAGGAGGAGGACGAGGAGGAAGAGGAAGATGAGGAGGACGAGGAACAGGAGCGAGGGAGGAAGCAGCCACTCACTTGGCCTTCCGTGACCGCCTCATTAGACTGCGGTTCCAATGAATTCAACTCCAGATCCCAGTTGCTCACCACATTCCCATCATTCCATCCCTGTCGCAGGCCATATCACAGCGCAAAGCTGAAATGAGACATCCCACAAAAAAAATCCAAACTGAATTAATAAATTTATCAAAAATCAGTGAACACATATTTCCACCAAAAATATTAACTATTCACCCTTGTGCAATCCCTTAGTGCCTCTCGTTACTGTGCCTTTGCCTACACTAGTGCTCCTACGAAGTGTTGGCCCAGTGGCTGCAGCACGGCTGGTGGAAGGCTGCTGAGTGTCCGTGCGGGAGACTTCAGATGGCCTTGCAGGACGCCCTCGACCAGCTCTGGACCTGGAAGGCCCGGCTGTAGACTGCACCATCTCAGCATGGGCGGCAGCAGTCTGGGCTGGCTGGATGAGAGTCAGCGACAAGGACAATGGCGGAGTGGCAGTGGTGGGAGCAGGAATGCTGTCATCCTGAGAGAGGACAGCAGGTTCCTGCTCCACTGACCCACTGCCACTCCCCCAGGGCAGCACCTCAGCCTCCCTAGCAATTTGTTGGAGCACAGATTGCTGGCCTGCTGCGACACCATGAAAGCCCCTGGTCGATGGTGGTAGACCCAGCCACGATGGCAGCAGTCATAGCTTGCGTGAGACTGCATGAGAGCAGTCTGAGATTGGATACCACCAAGCATAGACTGCATTACAGCACTAAGATGTTGCGTCGCTTCCACCTGTGCTGCAATGGAAGTTGCCAGATCGCCCATCACACATGACATCAGAACTGGGTCGCCACGGTCTCTCTGGGAGTCTACCATCCTTTGCAGACAGGAAATGATGGGCTCCATAGTATGTGCAGAGCCTTGTGCAATGTTGGAGGTGGACTCATCCACGCTCCTTACCATTGCATCTTTGCCATAGCACCTATCATCTTCGTGTGCATGCCCATCACCCTTCTTCTATAGGCCTCCCCATCAAGGTCCTCATTTGAGTCCTGTGCAGCAGAACTCGCGTGCGAACTCACCCTCCAGGGAGATGGCCCCTGAGCTACCCTCTCCCCCTGGCCTTGCTGCAGCTCACTCATCCCTGGTGCCTCACCCTGTGCAGATCCCGCTACTATACTAGCCTCTACAGAACACGTAGTGCCAGTATCTGAGCTGGTGCCTGCGGGTGAGACATGCAGTGACGCAGTGTGTTCCTCCTCCTCCTCCTCCTCTTCTCCCGCCTCGCTCTCTACGGTGCCCTCAGGGACAGGCTGCTCAGGTGCTTGCTCATTATCTGAAAGCATAAAGGCACAAGAGACGAGTTAAGGTGAGGGGAGGGGGGCAGGAAGGGAGAAATGCATGCATACAGCATGATTAGCTGGAAAATGCAAAAGGCTTGTGAGGTGATGGGGAAGTGGGATGTGAGAAGGAGGAGTAGGGATGAACATACTGTTGTTGTCCCCAAGGGGGTCAATGTCTCTGGTGGTCACGGCGCCCAGCACCTGGTGCCCAATAATCTCCAGCACTCTATTTTCCAGCGCAGACAGTGGTTGGGTGTCGGCTTGTCCCCCGCCTGTGCGCTCCTGCACCCTCCTGTTGTGAGCCACCTTGGCCTGCAAGAGAAAGGAAAGTGTGTGAGTGAGTATGGAGCACTGTGTTTGGATGATGTGCCTGCCATAGTTGAATAGCTGTCATTGTGTGCAAGGTGTGAGATGTGGGTGTGAGTGTTGGTAGGTGGAGATTGTTGGTGGGTGAGTGCTGGGGGTGTGGTGCTTTGGGCAGTGTGTGCAGACTGTGGCTCAGATGGTGGTATGTAGCATTTGTTGAAGCATTGACTCACCCTGACCACCCGAGTGAGGTCGTTAAATTTCTTCCAACGCTGTGTGTGGGTCCTGGGGACCACAGTGCTGCCCGAGACCTGATGGGCAACCTCCCTCCACATGGCACGGAAGACTTGCAGTGAGGGCCTCCTGCCACTTGTCGGGTAGAGCACCGCCCTCCGTCTCTCAGCGGGCACCAACGCCTTCCAATGCTTCATCGGAGAATCTGCGGACTCTCTCCCTGGGGCGTGGATCTGCCATGAGCACACCTGGTTCAGTCCTCCGGCTCCTTCTCCTTGTTCCGCTTCTGCTTGCTGAGGCAGCTACACAGCCAGCAATGCTGAGAACGAGGTGCTGCAGCATCAAAGGACCTCCCCTTTAAGAAGTGAAAAAAAGCCTGTAGCAATGATGAGTTGCGATTAGACTGCACCCGATATTGGTCCACCCTTTGAGTGTAACACCAAATGAGCTTGGGTTTTAAGACTTGATTTAGGACTCCAATCATTTTATTGAGCAGTGAGCACGAATTTTGCATGCAGTCTAAAGCATTTGTGCCTGGTACTAATTCTTCAACTTTTCTACTGACACCGCCCATTCCTGGGCTATAACTTATTTCTAGCCCCTTGTGTTTTATTCCTAAAGAAATACAGGCTGTTGTCATTGGTGCAGGAAATGGAAAAGTCACACATTGGAGCAGTGTTCTTCTGAGATCTGAGCTGAGTTCCATTGCTGGGGCAGAGTTGAGGGGGCTTTAATCTGATCCTAACCATGCTATACCTGACCCTGGAGTACTTGATGCTTGTTGCCTGAAATGGGAAGCGTTCCATTCTTCAGTGTACTCCTCCTCCAGTGAATCCTTCCTCCTCCACAGTTCAGAGACAACCCCCCTCCACCACCACCCCCCCCCACCCCCCCAACAGAAAAAAAGATCATCTGGTCTTAACCCTCCCAATTTACCCCAAAAGTGTTTCATCATCCCCTGCGTGATGAAATCTTTCTGTTTAAGTGAACACAATAGGGAGTGCTGCACTGTCAGAGGTGATGGCCCAAAAATTCGTGAGGGAGCCTTCGTGCGAGGGTAAGGCCTCCCCGCGATCTCTCACTGCGCACTGGCTTTTTCAGTCCGAGCTCGCACGAACTTGATGTTCTGGACAGCAGCTGTGCAGGGCTTCCGTATCCCACAGGCGTAGTTAATTCGTGCGAGCTGTGGGATCACGTGACTCAGTTAGAGCCAATGACAGCACACCATCTTTCATTCATAGCTTTCACATAAGTGCTGTGAAAGCTATGAATCTATACACCCCCAAAAGAACAGCTAAACCTCAATTAAATTTAAAAAAAAAACCATCACATTAATAAAATAAGTATAGTTAAATAAATTAACCACTTTAAACAAAAAATTTAATTTTTGAAAAAATTTAAAATCTTTTAAAAAGTTATAAAAATAAACTTACCTTTCTTTAAAGTCTCTAAAAAAGATATACCTGTTAAAAAAAATTCAAAATAATACTTAATTAACTACTTACCTTGTTAAAAGAGGGTCTTACGCCTCCTTTCTTTATGTGTAAAATGTTCCATGCTTACCTGCGCGTTCAAAGCACTAAGTGCACTGCGTGCGAGCAGCCTGTAGCGCGCACGCGGTTCACCTAGGAACCGCCCCCTTTTGAATTCACCAAGTGCCGGTTTTCAGCGCATGCGCAGTGCATGCAGAAAACCGGCAATTGGAGACAGAATACGCGAGAGTACACAGTGCGTACTCTCGCGTAGCGGCGCTAATTTTTGGGCCGATATCTTTTCGGATGAGAAGTTAAACTGACCTCTCAGGTGGACGTAAAAGATCCCACAGGCGCTATTTTGAAGAAGAGCAGGGGAGTTATCCCCAGTGTCCTGGGCCAATATTTATCCCTCAAACCATCACTAAAAACAGATTATCTGGTCATTTATCTCATTGCTGTATGTGGGAGCTTGCTGTGCACAAATTGGCTGCTGCGTTTCCTACATTACAACAGTGACTGCATTTCAAGAAGTACCTCATTAGCTGCAAAGCGCTTTGGGATGTCCTGAGGTGGTGAAAGACGCTGTCGAAATTCAAGTCCTTTTTCTTTTTATAGAGTGAGCCAACTGGTGATGTATTCCCTGAGGGGTGACTGGTCCTTTTATTTCAGCACAGGCCTAATTGGTCGTTCCTACTTCAGCTCCGTATAATCTTCCCATTCTTAGCCTTTGCCCAGATGGTGAATCAATTGCAGTCTCCAGGGTGGCGAGACAGTCTGATAAACCTAATGTGAAGCGTATGATAAATGAACACTAAGTGGCTGGTCCTAGCGGCTATCATCAATTCTCACAGTTTATTGTGGGAGCGAAACTACCTGCAGGCAAGGTGACAGCTGGGTGATTAAATTCTTCTGTAACACGCCGATCTCACACCAAACGCGTCTCTCTGCTTCATCTTCTTCACCTATTGGACCAGGCGCTCCCAGGACAAGTGCACGAGGACAGGTCTGGCCTCCGCTCCTTCTCTGGGAGAACTAGAAAGGAAAGACTTGCACTTACAAAGCGCCTTATCACATTCCTCAGAAACCTCTCGACATGCTCCGCATACCAGGGATGATTCCGAAGTGCACGGAATGTCGTTAAGTAGAGAAATGCAGCAGCCATTTTGGCATGGCATCATCCCATAAAGAAGATGGAGCTAATGTGGTGTTGATTGAGGGAGGAATGTTGGTCAAGACACTGGGCAAAGTCACTGTTCCTCTTTGAAATAGTACCGCACTGGAGTGTCAGCCTAGATTATGAGCTCAAGTCCTGACATGGGGCTTGAACCCCCGACCTTCTAACTCAGAGGCCATAGAGTGAAACTGGTACTCAGGGTGCGTTGAACATTGAGCCTGGGGCTCGTAGCTCTGGAAGCTGGACTGTGACAGCACTAGCTGGATCTGGGAGGATCGAAGGTCTTGACTCATATCGTGGGCTTGTACCAGGTTACACGTTTAACCTGAGAAAAGGAGCAGGAAAGTGCACAGGTGCCAGGTGTGAAGACTCAGGTGAGGACAATGTAGCAGGGTCTCCAACACCTTCCAGACAGAGCTCCACACATGGATATGTACATAGATCGCGGTGTATTGAATAATTGCAATGATGTAAGTCAGCAACTGCAACAGCGCTTAACTTTCCATCTCGCTCTCTCTTTCTCTCCTCTCTCTCTCTCTCTCTCTTTCTCCTTTCCCTCTGTTCTTCCTTCTTTCTAGAGCCTTCCATCACTCAGAAGTTGTGTGTTTTTTATATCTGTAAAGCATCAGTGTGGTAATGGAAGGAGAATGATATTCAGCCCAACATCTGGGCAGAGCAGCGAGAGGATGTCGAAGGGGAGGACTGATTGAAACAGTGAGCCAAATGGGCCAAATGAACCGAATGTCACTACTCTGTCCTTTATGGTGCTATGTTTGGCACACCCTTCTACACTCTACCTTGAATCATGATCATGGAGTGAGGAATGTGCCAGGCTATGAGGTTACAGATTGTGGTTTTATGCTGCTGATGGCCCACAGCGCCTCAAGGATGCCTACTACTCGATCTGTCCTTAGACTATCGCCGCTTAGCATAAATGGTAGACCACCAATACACAATGGAGGATGTCCTCATGGTGGAGACGAGACTTGGTCCTAACGACGATATGGTGGTCACTTCTACCAGTGCTATCATGGAGAACCATGTCTGTGACAGATAGTCTGGTGATGACGCAGTCAAGTAAGTTACTTCCTCGAGTTAGGTCCCTCACCAAAATGAAGCACATTCAGTCTGGCAGCTAATGTCCTCCAACACTGGCCTCTTACGCATTCCCGGTTTCCTTCACTCTCCCATTGGCGGCCGTGCCTTCAGCCGCCTGGGCCCTCAGCTCTGGAATTCCCTCCCTAAACCTCTCCGCCTCTCTCTGCGCCTTTAAGTCACTCCTTAAAATCTCCCTCTTTGACGAAGCTCTTGGACACCTGTCCTAATATCGCTTTGTGTGGCTCGGTCAAATTTTGTTTGGTAACGCTCCTGTGAAACATCCTGGGATGTTTTACTGGATTAAAGCCGCTATGTAAATCCAAGTTATTGTTGTTGTTGTTGTTCATTTACCTTATTGCTTCTGTGGGATCTTGTCCCATCTTGAAGATGGGCCGAAATCTTCTGTGTGAGCGGTGGCAGTAACCGATTGCCTTGCGGGAAAAAGCGCTGCTGGTGTGTTCTCGGAAAACCTAGGAAAGAGCGTCAACGCCAGGAGAGATCATTAGCATTAGCTGCCTGAACGTTTTATAGGAGCTGACAATAAGGGTAAATACAAAATAAAACAAGGAGGTGACACAACAGTAAGACCGCAGACATGAAACACTTCTCGGGAAGAAATATTTGTCGAACTTTAGCAGTTACGGTCCAGAGACTGTTCTTGTTATTATCTTGGGCAATGACTCATCAGAGAGAAGGACGGAGATAAATGGAACCATAATAAGCAGTACTGGCCAATATTGGGTCGGGTGCAACTGACTATTGTATGGGGCAGCTGACTATATATTGTTTTATTATTCATTCACGGGATGTGGGCGTCACTGGCAAGGCCAGCATTTATTGTCCATCCCGAATTGCCCTTGAGAAGGTGGTGGTGAGCCGCCTTCTTGAACCGCTGCAGTCCATGTGGTGAAGGTATTCCCACAGTGCTGTTAGGGAAGGAGTTCCAGGATTTTGACCCAGCGTCAGGGTGGTGTGTGACTTGGAGGAGAACTTGGAGGTGGTGGTGTTCCCATGCACCTGCTGCCCTTGTCCTTCTAGGTGGAAGAGGTCGTGGGTTTGGGAGGTGCTGCCGAAGAAGCCTGGGCGAGTTGCTGCAGTGCATCTTGTAGATGGTACACATTATGTAGGCACTGGGGGGACACTGGATAGTTCTCCAATCCATTTTTTTCTGTCCTCATGCTAATGGGGGTTCTTCTCTTGATTGTAGTGGGTTCCATTCCTCCTCTGAGCATGAATGGAATTATTTGATAAGGAGAACAGAGCTCCAGAAACAAGGAAAGACATGGGCCCAAAAATTAGTGCCGCTATGCGAGAGTACGCACTGCGTACTCTCGCGTATTCTGTCTCCAATTGCCGGTTTTCTGCATGCACTGCGCATGCGCTGAAAACCGGCACTTGGTGAATGGAAAAGGGGGCGGGTCCTAGGTGAACCGCGTGCGCGCTACAGGCTGCGCGCACGCTGTGCACTTAGTGGTTTCAACGCGCAGGTAAGTACGGAAGATTCTACACATAAAAAAGGAGTAAGACCCACTTTTAACAAGGTAAGTAGTGAATTAAGTATTATTTTGAATTTTTTTTAACAGGTATATCTTTTTTAGAGACTTTAAAGACAGGTAAGTTTATTTTTATAACTTTTTAAAAGATTTTAAATTTTTTCAAAAATTTTATTTTTTATTTAAAATGGTTAATTTATTTAACTATACTTATTTTATTAATGTGATGGTTTTTTTAAAAAATGTAATTGAGGTTTAGCTGTTCTTTTGGGGGGCTATAGTATTCATAACTTTCACAGCACTTATGTGAAAGTTATGAATGGAAGATGGTGTGCTGCCATTGGCTCTAACTGAGTCACGTGATCCCACAGCTCGCACGAATTAACTACGCCGGTGGGATACGCAAGCCCAGCACAGCAGCTGTCCAGAACATCAAGTTCGTGCGAGCTGGAACTGAAAAAGCCAACGCGCAGTGAGAGATCGCGGGAAGGCCTTACCCTCGCACGAACGCTTCCTCACGAATTTTTGGGCCATGATGTGGAGAAACAGAATCAAGGATATGCTTGGGTACACACAGAAAGGCTGTAGGCTACATCACATCTCAAATACACTTGATCTGTGAAGATGTGGGTGTAGCAGGGAGTCACTCCAATGTGAGTCTCCTTGTTTTATTTTATATTTACACTTATTGTCAGCTTATGCAATGTTTAGGAAATGTACATAATGGCTATACATACGCACACATACACAAAACAGCTCTCTGTTTCTACACTTGAATGCAACTCAATGTCGTGCATCCTTGTGGGAACAACAACAACTTGTATTTATATAGCACCTTTAAGGTAGTAAAACATCCCAAGGTGCTTCACAGAAGCATTATCAAAATAATTTGACACTGAGCCGCATAAGGAGATATTAGGACAGGTGGCAAAAAGCTTGGTCAAAGAGGTAGGTTTTAAGGTGTGTTTTAAAGGAGGAGAGAGAGGGAGAGAGGCGGAGAGGTTTAGGGAGGGAATTCCAGAGCTTAGGGTCTAGGCAGCTGAAGTCATGACCGCAAAAGGTGGAGCGATGAAAATCAGGAGTGCGCAAGAGGCCAGAATTAGAAGAGCGCAGAGATCTCAGAGAGTTGTAGGGCTGGAGGAGATGACAGAGATAGGGAGGGGCAAGGCCGTGGAGGGATTTGAAAACAAGGATGAGAATTTTAAAATTGAAGAGTTGGTGGACCGGGAGCCAATGTAGGTCAGCAAGCACAGGGGTGATGGGCGAACGGGACTTGGTGCGAGCTTGGCTACGGGCAGCTGCGTTTTGGATGACCTCAAGTTTACGTGGGGTGCAAAGTGGGAGGCCGGCCAGAACAGCTTTGGAATAGTCGCATCTGGAGGGCAGCAGGTGCATGGGAACATCATCACCTCCAAGTTTTCCTCCGAATCACACACCATCCAGACTTATTCCTTCATTGTCACTAGGTCAAAATCCTGGAACTCCCTACCTGACAGCGCTGTGGGAGCACCTTCACCACACGGACCGCAGTGGTTCAAGAAGGCGGCTTACCACCACCTTCTCAGGCCAACTAGGGAGGGGCAATAAATGCCGGCTTTGCTAGTGATGCCCATCTCCCAAGAATGAGTAAGAAAATAAGAAAATATGGAATGTGATGAGTTCTCACATGCAGAGCCCATGATGAGCAGTCCACAAGGGTTTAACAGCAGTCGGGCCTGCCCCAATAACCTGCTCGAATTCTTTGAGGAACTCATTAAGCTTGTGTATGGGAGGCGGGAGGCGGGGTGGGGAGCTCGGGGCAGGGGTGGGGAGCTCGGGGCAGGGGGTGGGGGGGGGGGGGGGAACTGGCCAGCGGTTATCACTTAATTCGATTTTCAGAAGGCATTTGAGAAAGTCCCATATGGGAGACTTTTAAAGAAGGTCAAGGGTCAATGGCAAATTAGCCAACTGGGTTGAAGTCTGGAGTAGAAGTTAGTGCTAAATGGAAAAAGCTTTGTGTGTGAGGGGATCAGTGTCGTGTTGAGTTCTGAGCAGCCTGCTGTTAAAGAAGAACTCACAAGAGAGTACATGTTGTAATATTCAGACAGTTGTACTAAATCAGGTGGCCTGTTGCCAAATATAAGAGTGAAGAACATCACTCCAAAAACTCAGGGCCATTGAAGTGGAGCATTAAGATGACACTCTGAGATATTAGTGTACAAGGGCTTAATGTGCTCGCATGCAATCCGTTTGCCTGGTATTTTAGTGGTTTGTTTTAAATGGGTTAGTACCTCTGTTAAAATGATGCACTAGGTAATTTCGCAAAAGTATGTTAAGCGACAATACTCTTTAACATCTCACAGTGTTGTTTTAAAGCCTGGCTAGTTAAGGATTGGCGAACAGCTTTTAATGTAGATAAATGTACTGTGACAGGAACTGCAAAAAGTTAGAAGGTTGTCCACAGACAAATGTGGGAGGAAGAAAAGGATCTGGGTGGGATTATTGGTCGGTGGCAGAAAGTTTTCAGTCACTGTTGGCATTTTTTTGTAGTCATCCAGGAGTTTGTCGCACAGCTGGAGCTCAATATGTAGTGCACACTCTCTCTCACCCAATCAAACTCCTCAATTGAACTCCTCTTCAATTAGGTGTCAACCATAGCTCTGTGGTAGCACGCTTGCCTCGGAGTCAGAATGGTTGTGGGCTCAAGCTCCCACTCCAGAGACTTTCAGCACGAAATCTCCCAGTGTAGCACTGAGGGAGTGCTGCACTGTCAGATGTGACGTCTTTCGGATGAGACGTTAAACTGGGCCCTGCCTGCTCTCTCAAAGATACCACGGCAATATCTGAAAAAGACCTGGGGAGTTCTCCCCGGTGTCCTGGGCCAATATTTATCCCTCAATCAACATCACAAAAACAGATTATCTGGTCATTGCCACATTGCTGTTTGTGGGAGCTTGCTGTGGGCAAATTGGCTGCTTTGTTTCCTACATTACAACAGTGACTACACTTCAAAAGTACTTCATTGGCTGTAAAGCACTTTGGGAGGTAACCTGAGGTTGTGAAAGGCGCTGAAGAAATGCAAGTCTTTCTTTTCTTTCTCTCCTATTTTCAGTGCAACTCCTATGAGACCTTTCCCCTGCTGACTAAACAAAACTCTGGGCAGTCACACAGTGAATAATCCTTACCCTGCTGAATAAAATGGAATTCTGGGAAGCTCACTTACCTGGCTGAATAAACATTCTCTTTATTGAACTGCACACTTATTGTACTGAATTTATATGAACTCTGTTCAGTTATGCAGTGAATAACTGTTACCCTGTTGCGTAATTAGGAACTCTGCAGAGTTAGAGGGACGGATTTTAACTATTGGACAGCCGACCATTTTTAGGGCCTGGTTCTCTCGGGTGGTCCGGAGGCCGACCTGGTCAGGCAGCGGGGATGGGGAGCGATCGAGTGGAGGAAGGGGCGGAGAGAGCCTGGGATGGCAACAGCCCACATTAGCAGAGCCCGGAGAAACACTCCTGCTCCTGCCGGCCCCCCAAAAAAATGATTTTAAAGTTACCATTTTACCACTACTCAGCTGTACCGACAGCAAAACTTGCCCACCACACGCTACACCCGTTTGTCTCCCAAAATGGCAATCGGGGTCCTCTGCTCGTCATAGGACCTCCATTTGTATATTGAAAGGGCCTACTACCTGAAAACAGGCAAGCGCTCAGGATGCTCAGCGGTAGGTGCCTTTCAGGATGGCATCGGCCGGATCGGAGGCGAAAACAAGCTGTAAGTTTTTACACGTGATTTTCGGAGTTCTCCCATCCCAGTTCTGCCTGGCAGTGCGAGTTGAAAATCTCCCCCACACCGTGAGTAATCCTAGCCCTGCTGAATAAACAGAACCTCCATACATTTACACAGTGAGCAATCCTTACCCTGATGAATAAACAGAACCTCCATACAATTACACAGTGAGCAATCCTTACCCTGCTGAATAAACAGAACCTCCATACAATTACACAGTGAGCAATCCTTACCCTGCTGACTAAACATTGTCCATACAATTACACAGTCAGTAACCCTTATCCTACTGAACCAGAAGCTCCATGCAGTTTTACAATAAATGTTGTGATTAGCTTTTTTACCAGTTTTCTCCCCGGGGCTGATTCTTTCTGGTGGCGGTTCTGCTGGTGTTGGCATCACTCTGGTACCTCACTCAAGTGGCCATTGTTTGTGAATGAGCAGAGGCACTAATTGTCTGCAGTCCCTGGACGTTACAGCAGGGGTGAGGGGATCGCGATCAGGAGTTGGACGCCAGATACAATTGCTCCCTCACCAATCCCGGAGCACGAGCCTAATTATTGTCTGATAGCACTCCTGTGAAGCACCTTGGCTTGTTTTACTACGTTAAAGGTGCTATATAAATATAAGTTGTTGTTGTATACCACCCCCAACTACTCTGCCCTGGTTGAGCTCAGCATAGACCGGGGACCAAACTCGGGGCCTTTTCGGTCGGTGTGGCCCAGGGTGGCACGAGGCGCTGCCTTCACACCTTAGGCCATCAGCAGCTCTCAACCTATCACCTGAAAATGGCAGTGGGAAGCTTGTTTATCCATTGCATTCGGGAAGGGCATTAACTGGGTCCATAGGCACTTGTTCCCGACACGCTCAATCTCCACCCTTCTCCATCATTACTAAAATGTAATAGTTTGGTCTCTTGCTAACAGACCAATATGGTTGAATGGCCAAACCCTTCCATAAATCTGATTACAGTAGGGATCACTGGGCAAGCGAGCTAATAAACTAAAATGAGATTTGCCGTTACATGAGAGAATTAGGCATAATTCTCCTGCTCTCAGCAACAGTTGCATTCATGCACATAATTGTTTTTAGAAATTAACAAAATATATAAGCATAACATTCTGCAGTGCGATTAGAGGATTCGGCTCCGATATTTAATACTCCAACCCGGTTGCCAGTAATTAATCTGGAAGGAAAGCCAAATGTACATTCTGTCTGCAGACAGCACTGAAGGGGTATATCATTCTCGGAACTCTCTCTCTCTCCTGGCCGGGAGGAATCTTCTAAATTGGAAAGTCTATACCTTGTGGGGAGAGCTGGGTGTGCAGTGAGTGAGACATTGGTCTTTCACTTCTGCAACTTGGATTCAAGTCCAGCTCTGCAGTACAGACAGGGATACTGCACAGTCACAGCTGGCAATCTTTACCCCGGCTCTGTACACCAGAAATTTAAACTTACCCAGTGAGTAACGGGAAATTCCTGTAATGTGTAACCCTTACCCTGCTGAATAAACAGTGACTCTGTACAGTTACTCAGTGAGTGACCCTTACCCTGCTGAATAAACAGTGACTCTGTACAGTTACACAGTGAGTAACCCTTACCTTGAATAAACAGTGACTCTGTACAGTTACACAGTGAGTGACCCTTACCCTGCTGAATAAACAGTGACTCTGTACAGTTACACAGTGAGTGACCCTTACCCTGAATAAACAGTGACTCTGTACAGTTACACAGTGAGTGACCCTTACCCTGAATAAACAGTGACTCTGTACAGTTACACAGTGAGTGACCCTTACCCTGCTGAATAAACAGTGACTCTGTACAGTTACAGTGAGTGACCCTTACCCTGAATAAAACAGTGACTCTGTACAGTTACAGTGAGTGACCCTTACCCTGCTGAATAAACAGTGACTCTGTACAATTACACAGTGAGTGACCCTTACCCTGCTGAATAAACAGTGACTCTGTACAGTTACACAGTGAGTGACCCTTACCCTGTTGAATAAACAGTGACTCTGTACAATTACACAGTGAGTGACCCTTACCCTGAATAAACAGTGACTCTGTACAGTTACACAGTGAGTGACCCTTACACTGCTGAATAAACAGTGACTCTGTACAGTTACACAGTGAGTGACCCTTACCCTGCTGAATAAACAGTGACTCTGTACAGTTATACATTGAGTGACCCTTACCCTGCTGAATAAACAGTGACTCTGTACAGTTACACAATGAGTGACCCTTACCCTGCTGAATAAACAGTGACTCTGTACAGTTACACAGTGAGTGACCCTTACCCTGCTGAATAAACAGTGACTCTGTACAGTTACACAGTGAGTGACCCTTACCCTGAATAAACAGTGACTCTGTACAATTACACATTGAGTAACCCTTACCCTGAATAAACAGTGACTCTGTACAGTTACAGTGAGTGACCCTTACCCCGCTGAATAAACAGTGACTCTGTACAATTATACATTGAGTGACCCTTACCCTGCTGAATAAACAGTGACTCTGTACAGTTACACAGTGAGTGACCCTTACCCTGAATAAACAGTGACTCTGTACAGTTACACAGTGAGTAACCCTCACCCTGGAATTCCCTCCCTAAACGTCTCCACACTCTCCTCCTTTAAGACGCTCCTTAAAACTTACCTCTTTGACCAAGCTTTTGGTCACCTGCCCTAATATCTCTTTATGTGGCTCAGTGTCAAATTTAGTCTGATAACGTTCCTGTGAAGCGTCTTGGGCTGTTTCACTTGTTAAAGGTGCTATATAAATGCAAGTCATTGTTGCTGTATGTTTCTGCTGCCAAAAGCTGATTAGTTAAACCCTAGGGAAGAATCCAGGCCCACGGTGCAGTTAACCAGCAAGCTGAAAAGAGTAAGAGAGATATGATGCAAAGTGGTGGTCAGGTGACTCCCAACATGGGTTTTAACAGCCTCTCGATTATAGGAAGATAGGAGGATGAGGGAGGAGAGGAATTCCACACAGTTTTGAGGTCCTCAGATGGAGGAAGAAGAATATGTAAGAAAGGAGAGAGGAAAGTTCAGAGGAGCACTGGCTAGAGGAGAATCAGCAACAGCTTGTGTTTGGTTAGTGTCTTTAATAACAGGGCTCCACAGGCCAGGGACTGACCAAACACTGGAGGGCTTAGGAGAGAGATTGACGGAGTGGTAGAGAAAGTAGGAGAGAGACAGACAAAGTGAGAGAGGATTCGGAGAGGGATGGATCAAGTGGTAGAGAAAAACAAAGCGAGGGAGGATTAGGAGAGAGAGAGAGAGAGAGAGAGAGAGAGAGATGGACTGAGTGGGGAGGGTTTGAGAGAGGGACCGTCCAAACTGGTGAAGTTTAGAAGATTTTGGAGAGAGAGCAAGCAAGAGAGGATTAGGAGACAGAAGGACAGAGCAGGAGAGGATTTAAGAAAGAAAGTCTTGCATTTATACAGCACCTTTGACGAACTCAGGACATCCCAAAGTGCTTTGCAGCCAATGAACTACTTTTGAAGTGTGGTCACTGTTGTAATATAGGAAACGCGGCAACCAATTTGCACACAGCAAGATCCCACAAACAGCAATGTGCTAATGACCAGATAATCTGTTTAGACCTGATAGAGTCTTTAAAATTATGAAGGGTTCAATAGGGTGGATGTGAAGAAATTGTTTTCACTTGTGGGTGAGTCCAGAACTAGGGGGCATTAATAATTGAAACTCACCCACCTGGCACTGCTCATTAAACCAGTGTTTGTATTTCCTGCTTCCCTCTCTCTCTCTCGCTCTCATTCCTTTCTTCCTCTCCCCTCCCTTTCTCTCTCTCTCTCTCTCCTCTTCCTTTCTCCCTCCCTCCATCAGTTAAACTACACACTTGAACTAAAGAACCCTACAGCTTCACGGTGACATTATTAAACAGGCAGCTTTGCCTCATTCAGCCTTTCTGTACTCACAGCCCTCGTGGCGATAGACTTGGGAAGAATGGATCGTGCATCACTCACAGCGGGTGGGGCAGAGCAGACCTCTGCGAGCACTGAGACTCCCCTCGCTGGCATCGCTCCTGTCACAAGCACTCTCTTTCACAAGGCATTATGTGCCTCCCTCGAGCTGGTCGTCAAGCAACTCGACTCAATTAATATACTAGGCAGAAATGAGAGGGCGGAGAGGGAGTGAAAAAGAGAGGAGTAGAGAGAGAGAGGTAGGGAGGAAGAGAGTGAGAGAAAGTGTGAGAGAGAGTGAGTAAGAAAGAGACAGAGAGGGAGGGAGAGAGAGGGCGAGAATAAGAGAGGGAGGGAGTGAGAGAGTATTAGAGGAAAGGAGAGAGAGTGAGGGAGGGAGAATGAGAGAGATGGCGAGAGTGGGAAAGGAAGGGAGAGTGAGAAAGAGGGAGAGAGTGAGAGAAAGTGTGTGAGAGAGTGAGGAAGAAAGAGAGAATGAGAGGGAGTGAGAGAGAGGAGAGAAAGGGAGAGAGCGTGAGAGGGAGGGAGAATGAGAGAGACGGCGAGAGTGGGAGAGGAAGGGAGAGGGAGGGAGAGAGTGAGAAAGAGTGAGTGAGAGAAAGGGAGGGAGGGAGAGAGTGAGTGAAAGAGAGGGAGGGAAGAGTGAGAGACCGAGGGAGGGAGAGAGAGTGAGATGGAGGGAGAATGAGAGACAGCGAGATTGGGAGAGGGAAGGGAGAGAGTAAGAGGGAGGACGAGAGTGAGAGAAATTAAGTGAGAAAGTGAGAGCGGGAAGGAGAAATTGAGAGAAAGAGAGGGAGATCGAGAGTGAGAGAAAGTGAGTGAGAGAGGGAGTGGAAAAGAGGGAGGGGAGAGTGAGTAAGAGGAAGACAGAGAGGGAGGGAGAAGGAGTGAGTGAGTTGGAGGGAGAGTGAGAGAGTGAGAAAGAAAGAATGAGTGAGAGAGAGGGGGTGTAGAGAATGAGAGGGGGAGGGAGTGAGTGAGTGAGAGAGGGGGAGGGAGTGAGTGAGGAGAGAGGGGGAGGGAGTGAGAGAGGGGGAGGGAGTGAGAGAGGGGGGGGAGGAGTGAGAGAGGGGGGGGGGGAGAGAGAGGGGGGAGGGAGAGAGGGAGAGAGAGTGAGAGGGAGAAGGGGAGGGAGAGAGTGAGTGAGAGGGGGGAGAGAGTGAGGGGGAGGGGGGAGTGAGAGAGGGGGAGAGAGTGAGTGAGGGGGAGGGAGAGAGTGAGTGAGGGAGAGAGTGTGAGAGAGAAAGAATGTGTGAGAGCGAGGGGGAGGGAAAGAGTGTGAGAGAGAGAGAGGGAGAGAGCGAAAGCCTTCTTATTACAACAGGACTCTGTGACTGACAAGGTAAAAAATGCTCAACTAAGTGAATCGTGCGAAGGAATTAACAGAAAGTATTAAAGGGGCAGGTCGTCGCTCGCAGATGTGTCAATGTTCCCGCACTGAAGACTTGCGGGGATTGCCTTGCCCCCACGACACTTTCCATCACATTTGTGTTTTCCAGACAGCGTCTCAGAAGATGTTTGTAGCCGATGGTGAACAAAGGCGAAGATCTGTGTAGCTCTGTGGGGAACAGTTTCAGCGCTGGGACCGAGGAGCAGCCGGTGTGGTCGATGGGTCCTCAGTGTTGAGCCGATTAAACATCTCGCCCGGAGCCTCCGCCTGCAGAAACCTGGCACGGGAGGAGAGCTTCGAAACCGACAGACCCTTTCAAAACTTCAAAACAATTTGTCCCCACCCACCTCCGCTTCTTCCAAAGTTCCCACTTTCCAAAAATCCAGACTTGAGACTTTGAGCGACGGAGGAGGAGAGCGGAACCTCCATGAAGAGAAGGCTGCTCTTCCACCGGGATGCCTGTTAAAGTGGCTGCCAAGCTCTTCAAGATGATGAGAGTTGACACAAGGGCTCGGAGCATGAGGTTACCACAGTGCAACTCCTGGGGAGAGTCAAGACAGTGAACTGTTGGAGCAGACAAGCCGACAAGCCCGCGGTAACTGGTTCTTTCTAAGCATGAGTCGATGCACTTTGGCTTGTTTGCGTTCTTGAGGCTGTCTGAATGCCTTGTGTCTCGGGTCCAGTGCCACCCCCATTCTGGTGTGTTGACCCTTGTGTCTCGGGTCCAGTGCCACCCCCATTCTGGTGTGTTGACCCTTGTGTCTAGAGTCCAGTGCCACCCCTGCTCTGTTGTGTTGACCCTTGTGTCTAGGGTCCAGTGCACCCCTGCTCTGTTGTGCTGACCCATGTGTCTAGGGTCCAGTGCACCCCCGCTCTGTTGTGTTGACCCTTGTGTCTAGGGTCCAGTGCACCCCCGCTCTGTTGTGTTGACCCTTGTGTCTCGGGTCCAGTGCCACCCCCGCTCTGTTGTGTTGACCCTTGTGTCTCGGGTCCAGTGCCACCCCCGCTCTGTTGTGTTGACCCTTGTGTCTCGGGTCCAGTGCCACCCCCGCTCTGTTGTGTTGACCCTTGTGTCTAGAGTCCAGTGCCACCCCCGCTCTGTTGTGGTGACCCTTGTGTCTAGAGTCCAGTGCCACCCCTGCTCTGTTGTGTTGACCCATGTGTCTCGGGTCCAGTGCCACCCCTATTGTGTTGTGTTGACCCATGTGTCTAGGGTCCAGTGCCACCCCCCACTGTTGTGCTGACCCTTGTGTCTCGGGTCCAGTGCCGCCCCCGCTCTGGTGTGCTGACCCTTGTGTCTCGGGTCCAGTGCCACCCCCGCTCTGGTGTGCTGACCCTTGTGTCTAGGGTCCAGTGCCACCCCCGCTCTGTTGTGGTGACCCATGTGTCTAGGGTCCAGTGCCACCCCCGCTCTGTTGTGCTGACCCATGTGTCTAGAGTCCAGTGCCACCCCCGCTCTGTTGTGGTGACAGTATCCTCGCCAACACTTGCTTTTGGCATGACGCATTTATTTCTCACTCCCCTCTTGTTAGAGTGGATTTCCCCTCCTCTTCCCTCTCCCACCAGCCCCCCTCCCCTCACAGAGCAGAATCCGACCAATTGCCCACCTGGTAATCCTGCAATGATGGGCCGTGTCCATCATGAGGCCCAGGTCTCGTTAGGTGGGTTGCGGCTGGAAACCGACTGACACTCCCCCACCTTCCCCGGGGCACCTCACTGGCTCCGGGCCACCGCCATGTCACGCCGGAGGGGGGATGGATGGAGGGAGGTAGGGAGTTGGGTAGGGTGGAGCAGGGAGGGATGGATGGATGGATGGGGAGGGTGGGGGTAAGAAGGAGGGAGGGTGGGATATGGCCAGGATGGAGGGAGGGGGAGGGAGGGATGGAAGGGAGGGAGAGGGTGGGGCGAGGGAGTGGAGGAGGGAGGGATGAAGGAGGAGGGAGGGAGGGAGTCTGGAGGGTGTGGTGGGTCGGAGCAGCAGTGCTCCTCCCTGGCCCTCACTATAATGAATAGAAACACTTCATTGGGTGGGAGAAGGCTCGTGTGGAGCATAAACACCGACATGGACCAGCTGGGCTGAGTGGCCTGTGTCTGGGCCGTACATTCTGCGTAACTCACCTCTCGAGGCTTCTTTGTCCGGATGATGTCGGTTGGGGTGCGACGTCATGGGACCCCATTTCCGTTTTACATAGATACATACATAGAAGATAGGAGCAGGAGTAGGCCATCCGGCCCTTCGAGCCTGCTCCGCCATTTAATGAGATCATGGCTGATCCTCCAATTCAGTATCCCGTCCCCGCCTTCTCTCCGTAACCCTTAACCCCTTTTGCCTGTAGAAATATATCTAATTCCCTCTTAAATATATTTAATGAGCTGGCGTACACTGCCTTCTGTGGCAATGAGTTCCACAGGTTCACCACCCTCTGAGTGAAGAAATTCCCCCTCATTTCTGTCCTAAATGGTTTAGCCCTTATCCTTAAATTATGTCCTCTAGTTCTGTTCTCACCCGCCAAGGGAAACATTCCTTCTGCATCGAGTCTGTCTCGACCTGTCAGAATTTTATACACTTCTATGAGGTCCCCTCTCAATCTTCTAAACTCCAGTGTGTACATCCCTAAACTACATAGTCTCTCCTCATAGGTCAATCCCGCCATTCCTGGTATCAGCCTGGTGAATCGCCGCTGCACCCCCTCCATGGCAAGAACATCTTTCCTCAGATGAGGCGACCAAAACTGTACACAGTACTCGAGGTGTGGTCTCACCAGTGCCCTGTACAGCTGCAGCAAGGTATCCCTGTTCCTGTATTCCAACCCTTTTGCTATGAAGGCCAGCATACCGTTTGCCTTCTTGATCGCCTGTTGCACCTGCATGCTCGCCTTCAGTGACTGGTGTACAAGAACACCCAGGTCTCTCTGTACTTCCCCCTCTCCCAATTTATTGCCATTTAAATAATAATTTGCCCTCCCGTTCCTGCACCCAAGGTGGATAACTTCGCACTTGTCCACATTATAGTGCATCTGCCATTTATCCGCCCAATCACCCAGTCTGTCCAAATCGCTCTGGAGCTTCCTGGTCTCCTCCTCTGAGCCCACCCCCCCTCCTAGTTTAGTGTCGTCTGCAAATTTGGAAATGCTGCATCCGACTCCCTGATCCAGGTCATTAATGTAAATTGTGAACAGCTGGGGACCCAGGACAGATCCCTGTGGTACCCCACTTGTTACTGCCTGCCATTCAGAAAATGAGCCGTTTATTCCAACTCTCTGTTTTCTATCTGACAGCCAGTTCTCTATCCACGTTAGTACTTTCCCCTTTATCCCATGAGCTTCAATTTTCCCTGCTAATCTTTTATGTGGGACCTTATCGAAGGCCTTTTGGAAGTCCAGGTACACCACATCTACTGGCTCTCCCCCATCTATTTTACCAGTTACTCCCTCAAAAAATTCCAATAGATTAGTCAAGCACGATTTACCCTTTGTAAATCCATGTTGACTCTGTCCTATCCTGTCCCCATTTGCTAAGTGCTCCGCTATTTCATCCTTAATGATGGACTCCAGCATTTTGCCCACAACTGATGTAAGGCTTACAGGTCTGTAATTACCTGCTTTTTCCCTACCCCCCTTTTTGAATAGTGGGGTAACGTTAGCTACCCTCCAATCCATGGGCACTGTTCCCGAGTCTAATGAATTCTGAAAAATCATACTTAGTGCATCCGCTATCTCTAGGGCCACCTCCTTCAGCACCCTAGGATGCATGTTATCAGGCCCTGGGGATTTGTCCGCCTTCAATCCCTTTAGCTTCCTTAACACCATATCCTTAGAGATATTGACTTGCGTCAGTTCCTCCTTTGCAAATGTCCCTATTTTTCCCGATATCCCAGGGAATCACCGCCTGATTGCGAAGGGGTTGTTCCGGCTCCAGCCCCCCACCCCCCATCCCCGCCCAGCCACCCCCACCCCCACCTAGACCCCCCATCCCCACCCAGACCCCCCACCCCAGCCCAGCCACCCCCACCCCAGCCCAGCCCACCCCCCACCCCTGCCCAGCCCACCCCCCCATCCCCGCCCAGCCACCCCACACCCCCGCCCCATCCCCGCCCAGCCCCCCCACCCCCGCCCAGCCACACCCCAGCCCCGCCCAGACCGCCCAGCCCCCGCCACCCCCGCCCAGACCCCCCACCCCCGCCCCAGACTCCCCACCCCCGCCACCCCCGCCCAGACACCCCACCCCCGCCCAGACACCCCAACGCCACCCAGACTCCCCAGACCCCCCCACCCCCACCCCCACCCAGACTCCCCACCACCCCCACCCAGACCCCCCACCCCCGCCCAGCTCCCTGACCCCCGCCCAGCCCCCGCCACCCCCACCACCCCTGCCCAGCACCCCCCCACCCCCGCCCAACCCCCGCCACCCCCGCCCAGCCCCCTCCACCCCCGCCACCCCCGCCCAGCCCCCTCCACCCCCGCCACCCCCGCCCAGACCCCCCAACCCCCGCCCAGCCACCCCCCACCCCTGCCACCCCGCCCAGCACCCCCCACCCCCGCCACCCGCCACCCCCGCCATCCCCGCCCAGAGGTAGCTTCCCGGTGAAGATTGCCGAGGCCACAGTGACGGTGGCAATGGGGCGGCAGGGCATTAGCTGTCATTTTCACGAGCACTACAGCCCCGTCCCTGCCAGTTGGATGGGCTGAAAATGCAGCCCATAGTCTCCTCCCACTCCCTCCCCCACTGCACAGTTTCTCTGGGCCCTACTCCCAGGCCTCGGCCAAGGCCATTCAGTACCTGCCACCAGGAGGTGAACAGGAGTAGCCTGGGGTGGGGAGGAGTCCACCGACCAAACAACAGACTCACTCTCCAACCCAAAGCAAGATAGCTGGGCTGCCCCATACTTGGGACCATCAAGCCCACATCCAACTGCCCCAACAGACCATTTCACATTCTGCCATCACAAGCGCTCTCTCTGCTGGTTGCAGTGGCTCATGGGTTAATCTCTGTGTTTTATTTTCAGAGAATAACACAAGTCTCTGGAGTAAGCTGTCAGCTATTACCAAACCACTGACAGTGTTACTGCCGAGCTCTTTTGTGCAATCCTGTATTGTTTTTAACAGGGAAAATTATCTTCTCAGGATGCAATGTTTTGTAAGGTTTAAATATAGTTTCTTGAGAGAGACAGATTAGGGACAGAGAGGTTAGGGATAGAGGAGTTAGGGATAGCGGGGTTAGGGTCAGAGGGGTTAGGGTCAGAGGGGTTAGGGATAGAGGAGTTAGGGATAGTGGGGTTAGGGTCAGAGGGGTTAGGGACAGAGGGGTTAGGGATAGAGGAGTTAGGGATAGCGGGGTTAGGGATAGCGGGGTTAGGGATAGAGGAGTTAGGGTCAGAGGGGTTAGGGTCAGAGGGGTTAGGGTCAGAGGGGTTAGGGATAGAGGGGTTAGGGATAGAGGAGTTAGGGATAGTGGGGTTAGGGATAGTGGGGTTAGGAATAGTGGGGTTAGGGATAGAGGGGTTAGGGATAGTGGGGTTAGGGATAGAGAGGTTAGTGATAGAGAGGTTAGTGATAGAGGGGTTAGTGATAGAGAGGTTAGTGATAGTGGGGTTAGTGATAGAGAGGTTAGTGATAGAGAGGTTAGTGATAGAGGGGTTAGTGATAGAGAGGTTAGTGATAGAGGGGTTAGTGATAGAGGGGTTAGTGATAGAGGGGTTAGTGATAGAGGGGTTAGTGATAGAGGGGTTAGTGATAGCGGGGTTAGTGATAGCGGGGTTAGTGATAGAGGGTTCAGGGATAGAGGGGTTAGTGATAGAGGGGTTAGTGATAGAGGGGTTAGTGATAGCGGGGTTAGTGATAGAGGGGTTAGTGTTAGAGGGGTTAGTGTTAGAGGGTTCAGGGATAGAGGGGTTAGTGATAGAGGGGTTAGTGATAGAGGGGTTAGTGATAGCGGGGTTAGTGATAGAGGGGTTAGTGTTAGAGGGGTTAGTGTTAGAGGGTTCAGGGATAGAGGGGTTAGTGATAGAGGGGTTAGTGATAGAGGGGTTAGTGATAGAGAGGTTAGTAATAGCGGGGTTAGTGATAGAGGGGTTAGTGTTAGAGGGGTTAGTGATAGAGGGGTTAGTGATAGAGGGGTTAGTGATAGAGAAGTTAGTGATAGCGGGGTTAGTGATAGAGGGTTCAGGGATAGACAGGTTAGTGATAGAGAAGTTAGTGATAGAGGGGTTAGTGATAGAGGGGTTAGTGATAGAGGGGTTAGTGATAGAGGGGTTAGTGATAGAGGGGTTAGTGATAGCGGGGTTAGTGATAGAGGGTTCAGGGATAGAGGGGTTAGTGATAGACGGGTTAGTGATAGCGGGGTTAGTGATAGCGGGGTTAGTGATAGCGGGGTTAGTGATAGAGGGGTTAGTGATAGAGGGGTTAGTGATAGAGGGGTTAGTGATAGAGGGGTTAGTGATAGAGGGGTTAGTGATAGAGGGGTTAGTGATAGCGGGGTTAGTGATAGAGGGGTTAGTGATAGAGGGGTTAGTGATAGAGGGGTTAGTGATAGAGGGGTTAGTGATAGAGGGGTTAGTGATAGAGGGGTTAGTGATAGCGGGGTTAGTGATAGAGGGTTCAGGGATAGAGGGGTTAGTGATAGACAGGTTAGTGATAGCGGGGTTAGTGATAGCGGGGTTAGTGATAGAGGGGTTAGTGATAGAGAGGTTAGTGTTAGAAGAGTTAGTGATAGCGGGGTTAGTGTTAGAGGGGTTAGTGTTAGAGGGGTTAGTGATAGAGGGGTTAGGGACAGAGGGTTCAGTGATAGAGGGGGTCAGGGATAGAGGGGTTAGTGATGGAGGGTTCAGGGATAGAGGGGTTAAAGGCCTGCTTATAAACTCTCTTACGACTGCCTCACAATAACAATCTTTCTTATTTTGTTTTTGTTTGGAGAATATATCGTGTGGCAGTACTGTTGGGTTGGTACTTGGCTGTCGAGGGCGGAGGGACCACTGGCACAGTGCTCGGTTTACACTGGGGAGTGGGGCCACAATAAGGGGGTCCCGGCTTTGTAACGTGGCGATGTTGCAGGATTGGAATACTGCCCTTCGGGAGGGATTGCTGTCGCATGCTTGTTTCTCGTTTCACCGTCCTGATTTAGCAACCACTGGTTAACGTGCTTTTAATGAGCTGGACAAACATATTCATGAGTTTATATAAAATTATAGAAACTTTATCCTTTCCTTTGTTGAATAAAAGACAGGAAGAACTTGCATTTATATAGCGCCTTTCACCACCTCAGGACATCCCAAAGTGCTTCACAGCCAATGAAGTACTTTTTGAGTTGTAGTCACTGTTGTAATGTAGGAAACGCAGCAGCCAATCTGTACACAGCAAGCTCCCACGAACAGCAATGTGATAATGACCAGATAAACTTTATTAGTATTGTTGGTTGAGGGATAAATATTGGCCAGGACACTGGGGATAACTCCCCTGCTCTTCTTTGAATAGTCCCATGGGATCTTTTACATCCACCTGCGAGAGCAGATGGGGCCTTGGTTTAACGTCTCATCCGAAAGACGGCACCTCTGACAGTGCAGCGCTCCCTCAAGTACTGCACTGGAGTGTCAGCCTGGAGTTTATGCTCAAGTCTCTGGAGTGGGGCTTAACCCTCTGAGCCACGGCTGACACCTGCAAGTTATGAGGAAAGGCTACAAAAGTTCAGACCCTTTAGCCTTGAAAGGAGGCAAATAAGAGGGGACCTTACAGTGACATGTAAGATACTGAGTCAATAGAAAAGGCTCATCCTGAGTACTATTTCAATCATGGTTGTAAAACGAGAGGCCATCATTACAAAGTTTTTTTTATTCATTCATGGGATGTGGGTGTCGCTGGCAAGGCCGGCATTTATTGCCCATCCCTAATTGCCCTCGAGAAGGTGGTGGTGAGCCGCCTTCTTGAACCGCTGCAGTCCGTGTGGTGAAGGTGCTCCCACAGTGCCGTTAGGGAGGGAGTTCCAGGATTTTGACCCAGCGACAATGAAGGAACGGCTGATATATTTCCAAGTCAGGATGGTTTGTGACTTGGAGGAGAACGTGGAGGCTGAGATGGATAGATTTTTGTACTCTAGGGGAATCAAGGGATATGGGGACCGGGCGGGAAAGTGGAGTTGTGCTCGAAGATCCGCCATGATCATATTGAATGGTGGAGCAGGCTCAAAGGGCCATATGGCCTACTCCTGCTCCTACTTCTTATGTTCTTATGGTGGTATTCCCATGCACCTGCTGCCCTTGTCCTTCTCAGTGGTCGCGGGTTTGGGAGGTGCTGTTGACGAAGCCTTGGTGAGTTGCTGCAGAGCATCTTGTTGATGGTACACACTGCAGCCGGTGCTGGAGGGAGTGAATGTTTAAGGTGGTGGATGGGGTGCCAATCAAGCGGCTGCTTTTGTGTCGAGACACTTGAGTGTTGTTGGAGCTACACTGGAGAGTATTCCATCACACTCCTGACTTGTGCCTTGTAGATTACATAGGATTACATAGGATATACGGCACAGAAACAGGCCATTCGGCCCAACCAGGCCATGCCGGTGTTTATGCTCCACTCGAGCCTCCTCCCGTCTTTCCTCATCTAAATCTATCAGCATAACCCTCTATTCCTTTCTCCCTCATATGCTTGTCTAGCTTCCCCTTAAATGCATCTACACTATTCGCTTCAACCACTCCCTGTGGTAGCGAGTTCCACATTCTCACCACTCTCTGGGTAAAGAAGTTTCTTCTGAATTTCCGATTGGATTTCTTGGTGACTATCTTATATTGAATACCTCTAGTTATGCTCTTCCCCACAAGTGGAAACATTCTCTCTGTGTCTACTCTATCAAAACCTTTCATCATTTTAAAGACCTCTATTAGATCACCCCTCAGCCTTCTTTTTTCAAGAGAAAAGAGACCCAGCCTGTTCATCCTTTCCTGATATGTATACCTTCGCATTTCTGGTATCATCCTTGTAAATCTTCTCTGCACCCTCTCCAGTGCCTCTATATCCTTTTTATAATATGGTGACCAGAACTGTACGCAGCACTCCAAGTGTGGTCTAACCAAGGTTTGATACAGGTTTAGCATAACTTCCCTACTTTTCAATTCTATCCCTCTGGAAATAAACCCGAGTGCTTGGTTTGCATTTTTAATTGTGAGAAGTCGCACAACACCAGGTTATAGTCCAACAGCTTTATTTGAAATCACAAGCTTTCGGAGCGCTGCTCCTTCATCAGGTGAAGTGAAGAGATGCATATGGGCACAGCATATATAGTCAGAGAACACTGCCAGATGATTACAGTTAATCTTTCTAACTGCCCTTTATCACACCTCGGCAGAGAGATAATCACAGCAACCAAAGGTGTGGATGGTGTCCAAACAGGTCAGTCAGGAAAACATTACATCAAAGACGATAGCAAAATACAACAAAGACAATGAGGTGGGGTCACAGGGGGTCAAATGTAGCAGCTGCTGGAGTCTGTATGGAAAGCAAATTTTTTTAAACTTTTTTTCCCGGAAATTACAGCAGGCCGCATCTGTGTAGAGAGAACAAGCCAGCGACGACTCGAGTCTGGATGACTCTACGTCAGTCCACCCCAGTCCAACACCGGCATCTCCGCATCATGCATTTTTAATGGCCTTGCTAACCTGTGGCGCAACTTTTAGTGATTTGTGTATTTGTACTCCTAGATCCCTTTGTTCCTCTACCCCACCTGGACTCGCACCCTCCAAGTGATAAGTGACCTCCCTATTCTTCCTACCAAAATGTAATACCTCACATTTGTCTGTGTTGAACTTCATTTGCCAATTATTTGCCCATTATTAATGTCCTCCTGTAATTTGGTGGAGGCAAATTCATGCCTCCACAAAGAGTGATTGACAGATGGAAGTGTCTCTGGCTGGGGTAGTGGAGGGGAAAACCCTACACAATCATTCAACAGGCAGTTAGTTGCGGTGATGGATTGCATGTTTCTGTGGAAAGATGGGCCAAACGGTCTCTCTCAACACACTGAACTCGGGATTGCCAACCCTCCAGGATTGGCCCAGAGTCTCGAGGAATTGAAGATTTATCTCCAGGACACTGCCGCGGGTAAACCCCGGAGAAATATCATAGGGGCATTAAAAAATAATTGTGCGTGTTTTTCATTTACTTTGAACACTTTTGTTTATTAGTTTTAAAAATATTGGAGACGGGAAGAAAGGCTGTTTGACGGGCAGCCACGAATCATCCAATCGGGTAACGAAGAGTCTGTTCGTTGTCCAATTGGCCGCGGGAGGGCGGGGCGCCGCGAGGATGGGCGTGTTGGACGACCAATGGCGGGAGTGTGGGGGCGGGGCAGTTGAAGGCAGGAGGTCAGGTGGTGAAACCTCCAGGAATACGTCCAACCAGAGTTGGTGACCCTGCACTGACCGCTGTGAACGTCTGCAGACAGTAACAGTTCCAACGACGTTCTGTGTCGCTTCTGACCAATGTGCCCGCAGTGTGTGTATTTCAACCTCCTCACTTCCCTCTTTAGCTGTGAAAGTTGCAAGCCCCTCCCAGGTCGTTCTACTCGTCAGTTTCAGCAATGGGTCAGTAACCCCGGGATTCAAACTCGCGCTGGACGCCTTCTTGTGCTCAAGGTGCAGTAGCTGTGTGAGACATGTTTCGAGGGCGGTGCAGTGCTGCACGTTGTCTAAGGGCACAGTGAGCTAGGGGAACTCTATCCTAGAATTACACAGAATCTGCAGCATAGAAACAGGCCATTCAGCCCAGCTGATCTATTCCAGTGTTTATACTCCACACGAGCCTCTTCCCACTCTAATCACCTCTTTCCACCCTGCACCCCCATATCCCTCCATTCCCTTCCCCCTTATGTATGCATCAAGCCTCCCCTTATCTCAGCCATTCGCCTCAACCACTCCGTGTGGCAGTGAGTTCCACATTCTCACCACTCTCTGTGTAAAGAAATTCCTCCTAAATTCTTTATTTGATCTGTTAGTGGCTATGTTATACTCCCTTGTTCTGGACTCACCCACAAGTGGAAACAGTTTCTCCATGCCAACCCTACTGAACGCTCTTCATAATTTTAAAGACTCAATCAGCTCTCCTCTTTTCCAGAGAAAAGAGCCCCAGTCTGCTCAATCTTTCCTGATAGTTTCATCCTCTCAATCATGAAAACATCTTTTCTACACTTTCAATATCCGTTTTGTAGCATGGAGACCAGATCTGCGCACAGTACTCCAAGTGTGGTCTGACAAAGGTCCTAACATTAGCCCCCTGCTTTTGTATTCTATCCCTGTAGTAGTGAACCCCAGCACTTTGGACTCAATTATCTGGCACTCAAAATGGTTTGGGGGGAGCGAGGAGTTAAAGCTTTGGCAGCATTGAGAGTTTGGGCACAAGTAGCCCTATGTAGGAGGGAGCAGCACCTCAGCCATCTCACAGTGACCGTGGGAGGCAAGTGGGAGCGAGGAAAGGACAAGTAAAGGAAGGAAAGACAGAGCATGTTCCAAATTTTCTGAGGGAACTGGGAGCATCTCAAAACAGACCAAAAGCGGAAAAATAAACCCACGGCCTTTCTGGGAAGTATGAAAGGCCGTGGTAACACGTCAGTTAGATTCCTGTGTTCTAACAATATTCGGGTTTTTGGCATTTATAATTTCCCATACAGCGGGAGTCAGCTTGACACATAAAGAAAGACTTTCATTTATATAGCGCCTTTCACGACCACTGGACATCTCAAAGTGCTTTACAGTCAATGAAGTACTTTTGAAGTGGAGTCACTGTTGTAATGTGGGAAACGCAGCAGCCAATTGCACACAGCAAGCTCCCACAAACAGCAATGTGATAATGACCAGATAATCTGTTTTTGTTACGTTGATTGAGGGATAAATATTGGCCAGGGCACCAGGGATAACTCCCCTGCTCTTCTTCGAAATAGTGCCACGGGATCTTTTACTTCCACCTGAGAGAGCAGACAGGGTCTCAATTTAACGTCTCATCCGAACGACAGCACCTCTGACAGTGCAGCACTCCCTCAGCACTGCACTGGAGTGTCAGCCTAGATTTCTGTGCTCGAGTCTCTGGAGTGGGACTTGAACCCACAACCTTCTGACTCAGAGGCGAGAGTGCTACCAACTGAGCCACTGCTGACAGCTGATAAGTCAACGAGTATCGGTTCCTGATCCACTCCAGAACTCCCTCTGATCCATGGCTTCAGACCTTGTGAATCAATGTCCTTTTCACACGGTGCAGTGATTCCTGGTCCTATCCCACAAGTGGAAACATTTTCTCTACGTCTACCCTATCAAGCCCTTTCATCATCTTAGAGAGCTCTAACAGGTCACCTCTGAGCCTTCTCTATTTGAGTAAAAGAGTCCCAGCGTGTTCAGTCTTTCCTGATAGCTATAACCTCTCAGTTGTGGTATCATCCTTGTAAATCATTTTTGCACCTTCTCCAGTGCCTCTATACTCCAATGTATGGTATTCATTTGAGAATGTATGATATTAATTCTACAATATATGGTTTCATTTTAGAATGTTTTGATTTTCAACCTAGAATATAACATTTTAATTTAGAATGTTTTTATTCTAGAATGCCTGTTCTTAATCCTAGAACACACGGAGTTTGTTCTAGAATGTGTGGGTTTTATTCTAGAATATGTGCATTCCCCACTCCAATGCTCAGCATCTGATTCAAATTATTGTGTAAGCTTTTGTGCTATCTCAATCAAGAACAGACTTAGAGGGAGTGCAACGCAGGTTCACTAGACTGGTTCCTAGGATGAGGGGGTTGCCCTATGAGGGGAGATTGAGTAGACTAGGCCTATATTCCCTAGAGTTTAGAAGAATGAGAGGTGATCTCATTGAAACATATAAAATTCTTAAGGGGCTTGACACGGTAGATGCTGAGAGATTGTTTCCCCTGGCTGGGGAATCTAGAGCACGGAGTCACTCTCAGAATAAGTGGTCGGCCATTTAGAACTGAGATGAGGAAAATTTCTTCACTCAGAGGGTTGTGACTCATTGGAATTCTCTACCCCAGAGAGCTGTGGATGCTCAATCAATGAGTATATTCACGACAGAGATCGATAGATTTTTGGCCACTAAGGGAATCAATGGATATGGGGATAGGGCGGGAAGGTGGAGATGAGGTAGAAGATCAGCCATGTAGTTTGTGTCAGCTTCACCTCTGACTTCTGAGCGGTTCGAATCGCTCCCACTCCCTTGGTTCTAGACTCTGGACTTATTTGGGGGTTGTGATGAAAAGTGCAGCAGACAACTGGTTTTGATGCAAGAACTTTGATCTTTATTTAAGAAAGTAAAACACAACACAAACACTCTTAACACTCTAAAGGTGGGGAACACTTCAGTACAAGCGAGGGAAATAACATTAGAAGAACACTTCACCCCTCCCAATCCCACTTCACTAGCTAGGTTGGGCTCTGGAGAACCAGGGATAATGCTCACCAAACGAATCCTTGACAGTTGAGAGTTAGGGTTTAGAGTCTTTTGAGTAAAAGGTTTCGTAAGGCCCTTGTTGCCGCGAGGTGTCCGATGGTCACTGAGGCGGTCGCTCTGGTCTCTTCTTGCGTGTCGGCCTACTTCTGGAGCTGTTGGCCTTCTTTGTTGAACTTCTTTCTGTTGAACTCTGCCTCTGTTTAAACTGTCTTCTTCCGAACTGTGGAACTGCCTTCTCTTTGCTTCTCCTGAACTCTGTAATTCCAGCCCTCACTTCTGCTGAAAACAGGCTTTCAATTGAACTCGAAACTGCAGAACTGCCTTCTGTTGAACTTGAACTGTTTTACTGGAGAACTGGCTTCTTGAGAAAACAGCCTTTCAATTATACCAATCGAAGCTTCCTTATCAAAACCAAATCAAATCCCGGTCATTGTAAGTATTTGGAGGCCTCGTTAACAGTAACTGTTCTGTAAGTGTCAAATGGCTTTTGGGATGGCTTGCATCCTGTCGATCTCCTTGGTTGATTGGTTTTGTGTTTGGTTTTCTAGGCTGGACTCGGTTTTTCTATAGAGTGGGGCTGAGTGGTTTGTATTATGTATGGTTTTGATGGGTCCTGTGATAGGTTTTGATGGCTCCTGTAATCGGTTTTGATGGGGCCTGTGTTTTGGGTGGGACTGCCTTCTCCCAGGGTCTATTGCCAAAATGTTAATGTCTGCTGGGGCTTGAGTGAGGTCATCCCGGTTCCCCAGACAGTGTAATTAACTGCAATAGCCAAACTGCTTTTACAGAGGTCGAACCCACCTCCTTGTCCCTTTACAGGCCCAGACATGTTTTTTTTAAATGCCAAAACTTGGTTTTTGGTCTTAAATTCCTTATGTTAGGCCCAAATGCATTTTTATCACTCTGAGGTAGTTCCAAAGTTCTTTTTCCTTAGGTTTTGGGGATCTGTAAATTTTGGAAACCTTACAGCCATGATCTTATTGGATGGCGGAGCAGGCTCGAAGGGCCGAATGGCCTACTCCTGCTCCTAATTCTTATGTTCTTATGTTCTTATGATCTAATTGAATGGCTCGAGGGGCTGAATGGCCTGTTCCAATGTTCCTTTAAACATCTGACCTCGGATATTCAGGCGTCTAGGGCGGCCACCTAAAACAAGCGTTCGGCCCCTTACAATTGCTAAGGAGCAGCCTGTCCGGCGTATACCCACTCAGGTTTTCCGGCCATGGTTGCGGCCTAGCAAGTGGCCACTACCTAGAAAAGTAGGTAAACTTTGAACGGTTGACATGGAGCCAGGAGGAGCGAGAGTGCACCTGCCAGGTCCAGAGTACCCAAGAGGGCCGGTGGCTGCCCGCGATCAGACCCCCTCGCATTGCCCTCTTTTCCCCCCCACTCCCACCCACCCCTGAGACTCACCACAGGGCCATTGCCAGCGAGGCAAGAGGCCTGAAATTCATCTCCTGAAATGGATGAGCAGCCTTTGGAGATGCGACAGGTGCCAGTTGCTCACCGAAAATGGGCCTTGGGCGGTTGGGGCGCACTCTACCTATACATGTGTCGGCCATGGCTCTCGCCTCCGAGTCAGGAGGTAGTGGGTTTCAAGTCCCACTGCAGAAATTTTGGCACCACAATACAGGCTGACACTCCCAGTGTAGTACTGAGGGAGTGCTGCACTATCGGAGGCGCTGTCTTTTGGATTCGATGTTAAGCCGAGGCTCCGTCTGCTCCCTCAGGTGGATGTAAAAGATCCTACGGCCACTATTTTGAAGAAGAGCAGAGGAGTTCTCCCCAGTGCCCTGTCCAATATTTATCCCTCAAACAATATCGCTAAAACAGATTATCTGGTCATTATCACATTGTTGTTTGTGGGAGCTTGCTGTGCACACATTGGCTGCCGCGTTTCCCACATTACAACAGTGACTCCACTTCAAATTAGTACTTCATTGGCTGTACAGCGCTTTGGGATGTCCCGAGGTTGTGAAAGGCGCTATAGAAATGCAGGTCTTTCTTTCTATGCAGAGCTGAATCTAGACCGAAATACGGGCCTAAGCCAATGCCTTCATGAGAGGGGGAGAAAAGCTGGAGGGTGGGGACATCTTCTCAGTAATTGGTGATTGAAATAAAACTGACAGCCTAACTTTCGCCCAACAGACCTGATCCCATTCTCTTAGAAACATACAGCACAGAAGGAGACCATTCGGCCCCTCGTGTCTGTGCCAGCTCTTTGAAAGAGCTCTCCAATTAGTCCCACTCCCCCCCTGCTCTTTCCCCTTAGCCCTGCAAACGTCTCCTTTTAAAGTATATATCTAATGCCCCTTTGAAAGTTACTATTGAATCTGCTTCCACCACTCTTTCAGGCAGTGCATTCCAGATCATAACAACTCGCTGGGTAAACAAAAATCTCCTCCTCTCTCCTCTGGGTCTTTTGCCAATCACCTTTGCTCTTTGTTCCTCCAGGTAGACCCAACGCTCAGCTTCAGAGAAACCTGCCACGAAAATGGTAATCACTGCAGCCAATGAAGACAACTCATCGAACCAAGAAAGGGAAAGCAAGGAGGAGACCATTCTGGCCATTTTAGGCATTATTGGGACAATCCTCAACCTTATAGTCATCATCTTTGTGTACATTTATACAACACTGTAATCAGGGCCACTCACAACAGGCAATGGGGACCAACTGCAGTTGGGAGAGACTCTCAACGATGCTCTCAATGGGTTATCAATGTAAACTAGGGAAGTCCTGATGTCCTTGTCTACTCCAAGTGACCGAATTCTATAATTATTAGATAAGATGCAAACTGAGCACAAGGACTGTTTTAGGGCACAGGTCCTCTGCATAGGAGACACCATTGAATGCCAGCCATGAGCTGGGGCAAGTCTGTAGGCCTTTTTTTTAAGTACAACACTGCAAAACTTGCATTGCTCCAAGCGTGAAGGATAACCAGGAACAGCTTTTGCCAACATCAGGCTGGTACTGTAATGAGGGAGGGGAGCATCCAGGTGTTTGGTTCCTGGCAGGGCAACATGGCTCTAAAGCTGTGAGCGGCCCCACCAATGCTGACCTCCTGCACCCACCTTGCGGGTACACACTAAGGAGCGAGGGGCTGATTTATCATTCATTCATCTCATTCCGTTCCAGCACGATCATCTAATCTACAAATCTGGATTAAGTCCAGATCGATTGTCTCTAAGGCTACCTTGAAAACTCTGCATAAAAGGCTTTGCGAACTGCACCAGCGAAGGGTCTAAGGAAATGGACAACCTGGATACAAAAATCAATGAACCTGTCCACCAATCGAGGGGGACTTATAAAGGTCATGGGCGCCACAGCGAATGGTCCCACTAGACTTCCGTTTGCAAGCAATTCCAGCATGGTTGGGTTGACTCCCGAACACACGATGGTTTCTCTCCCGTGGCCCAGCTAGAGTGAACTTCAGGACGTTCCGCCTTCCTCCTCCTGGTCAGGAGCCTCGATCTCGCTGATGACATCTCAGCGGATCCACTGAGAACGGACCAGGTGTTGGGCTTCTCCGTCGTGTAACTTTGCCGCCTGTCCGCTCGCTCAGTAACCGCCTGGGATCGGCCTGCCCTCCCCTCCGACCAGCCTGACATTGAGCTCCAACCGCTGGTGAATGCTGCGAAAAGCTGGACCGTGACTGGACGGGGCATGTGACCCCCCTCCCCGCAACACGTGGACTGGTCACGTGACTGGACTGGGTCATGAGACCCCAGACATGGACCAGGCCTGTGACTGGAGCCGGTCATGTGACACCTCCTTCCCCCAACAGGTACGTGTCACATGACTGGACCGGGTCATGTGACCCCCACCTCACCCATGGACCGGTCATGTGACTGGCCTGTGTCTCTCAGTTGTAACACGTCAATGTGAGATGAAATGGAAGCACATTTTATAAGGAACTTGACTTTCCCACTTTTACAGCCTGTATTTAATGTATAGAACCTTACATTTCCATTATGTAAGGATTTTGTAAAAAAAAAGAGAAAGTGACATTGTTTTGAGTACTCACTTGATAGCTGCTGGAATTAAAAAAATATTTAATATTAAATCCTCTGCCTAACAAATTTGGAGACGTTTAACCCTGAGTGACCTTTACCTTTGATGTAAAAGTGCTGAGCTCGTTCCTCGCTGTCCAGCGAGAGCAGTCACTGACCGTTGGTTTTAACTTGACTATAATTACAATGGGCTCCACTCTGGATTGTGACAATAATAACTTGCGCATCTCTCCTGGTTCCTTAAGGGGGAAATTTAACATGGGGAGCAGGTGGGGGTTAAATGGGCAAAAAATGGAAGTGTGTTGAGAAACCGGCTCCAACCCGCCGACTTCTGGCTGTTACTCAGGGGCCGGCAGCCTCTTAATGAGGCTGAAAGCCTTGGATTTAACCCGCTTTGCAGGTTTAACTGTGGCCGGCCCGGTTTCCTGGGCCTCGGGATTCCCAGCAGCTGCAGTGAGGAGAGGACAGCCTCGGGTAGCAATCCTTGTGGGCCAGGAGGAGCAGGAGTGCTTCCCCCCCGGCCCCCCAAGCTCCCCCATCATCAGACACCCCCACCAAACAAACCCCCCCCCCACCCCTGGGATTGGACCCCTCTTCCGTCAGGGATCGGACCCCCCTTGGGATTGGCATCCTCCCCGGGGTCAGGGATCGGACCCCACCCCAGGGTCGGGGATCAGACCTACCTGGTTCTGCAGCCTCTGCTCCAGCCTTCCCCACCCAACTGGAAGCCAATCCTGTCAATCAGGCTAATTTCCGGGGCTGGGGGGGTGCGTGGAGGGGAGGGGTGGGGTGCCTGTCAGTGATGAAAGACGCACGTTGTGGATTTAAATCTCCACAGCGTGTGAGGAAACTCAGACTTCAGGGTTTCCCCTGTGCTACTGGACACCCCCTTAAAAACCCCAATGGGCATCCCAGAGTCAAGAGCTGGACAGAAATGAGGAAAGAGTTATGGAAGGTGATGGAAGGCATGGTGAAAGAGATAGGTCTCTGAGGACACTCTGAAGTCAGGTAGAGAGGCAATGAGAGATGCTATTTATAAGGATTTCTGAACCTGAAGATAAATGAGAAATCAACTCTTTAAAACAGTACACAGAGGGATTTAACACAAACCAGTTAAACAGCAGACTAAAAATAGCGCCACTGCAAACAAATACGTTTTATTATATCCAAAGTGAGCACCACTTATACTGACAGGCGAGATGATTAAAGAGCGTTTCCTTTTGAAAAATGGTAGGTCGCGAAAAATGGAAACTGCACCACAAAAGCTTGGAGCCCGATCAAACACACACGGAGATATTACCGACTGCACGCTATAAAAATAATTGCAAATAAAAGGTAATATTTATGAAATGTGGACTCCGACCAGTCCACTATTCATCAGCTGTGGCTCAGTGGGCAGCACTCTTGAGGTGAGCGGGGCTAGGAGTGAGCAGGTGCTGCTGGATGCTTGATTACTGCAGGGAGTTGGAGTGAGTTTGTAAAAAATTGGTGGCGGTTTTTTTCAGGTTTTAGGGCCATTTTGGTCCTTAAATAGCAGCCAGATGACCGGGCCCCTCAGAGGACAATGCTCCCAGGATGAATTTAATCAGGGGAGAAAATGTTGGGGGAAGGGAGAAAAGAAAGGCCCAAAGATTTGGATCGGGACCCCAGGAGGTTTGGAAAAGGAAACATGGTGGTGGTTTAGTGTGAGGATAAGGAGATACGAGCTTGGGATATTATCCAGGCAGTACATGAGGACTGCGGTGAGGGAAAATGCTTTGCCTGCCAACCAAAGCAGAATGTTGGGTTCGAGGTGACGGTCAGTGGCCGAGAGGAGGTGGAAAGACTTTTACTTAGCTTGAAGGTTGGTGATAAGTTCTTGGAGGTATCTCTGCTATATTCGGAAGAGGTGGTGGTCTCATTCTTAAAACCTGCCGGTTTATATTGAGGACGATGTGCTAATCAAAAAGTTGGAGTCGTGGGAAATTAAAATTTGCTTGGCAATAAAGGGGAGATACTATCCAGGAACGCAGGTAACAGATGGAATCTGTTATGTAAAGGTGTAGTTCCCAGAGGGGGTGAAGTCATTGCCATATGTATAGCATGAAATTAGAGACAATGGAAGGAGTGCAGTACTTCTGAGTACTGCATGATAACCAGGTGAAGGTTTGTTATTATAGTCTTGGACACGACCATCTTGTAAGAAGCTGTCCAGACTTGTACTGTAATAATTGCGGCGAGTCTGGACACATCGCTCAGAGCTGCAAGGCGGAGAGCTGTGGGGTGTATAACAAAGGCCCCACCCGCTGTGAGTGTGAGGCAGAAGGAAGCCCCTTGAGTGATGAGGAGATGGGAGATGAAGCAGTAGGTGTGAGTAGAGCGGCCGGAGGAGCGGAGCAGGCAGAGGACACAGCTGGTGAATGGAAGGAGAAAAGAGCAAAGGAAGAGGCAGAAAATTGCGGAGCAGAGAACAGGATGGAGATGGCGGAAAACACACCAAGTGCGGTGGAAAAGGACAAAGACAGCAGAGGGCAGCACGGGTCGAGGGCAGAGCCGAGCCATAATATGGTTCAGCTCTCCCTAAAGAATCTGGTGTCCGTGGGGGGAGAGGAGGCGGGAGCGGGGTGCGGGGTAAGTGTAAGTACTCCAAAGAAGGACGGGGAGTCAGACATCTCTGGGAGCAGGAGGGGGCAAGAAAAGGAGAGGGTGCAAGAGGCAGGAGCCTTAAAGGGGCAGCAGGATGGGAGCAGGAAGACAAAGATGCCAGAAGGGAGCAATATTGGTGCGCCATTGTCCCAGAGAGAGAAGAAATGGGAGTAAGGGTCAGCGGTGGAGATGAGGCCGAAGGGAGTGGCACTGTTGGAGAAAGCGTGATAGCAGGAAGACTCTCTAAGGGAGATGATGTATCTGATGGGGAGCAGGGAGGGGAGGTTACAGAAGAGCTCGAGAGTGAGGAGTCAGAGGGGGACAGAGACATGGAAGTGGGGGGTGGGGTGGCATCATGTGGAAAGGGAAAGGTCAGTGAGGGGCAGAAGGAGGGAGAAGGGGCAGCTCCTCGGCCCAAACCTAATGTAAGGAAAAGGCTGAAACTGCAGGGAAGGTTCAAACAAAAGATGAAAAAGAGCCAGAGACTGCAGGAGAAAGCAACAGCTGGCCGAAAAGTTGGGAAGGAGCATGAGAGGAGGGAAGGGCCGGAGATTAAATGATGGGATTATCAGGCACACTTCCCTTATTTGGTCTCAATCTACATTGGTCTCGATTAATGTGAACGGACTGAGGGGTGAGGAGAAATTGCAGCAGTTGTTGCAGTGTTTTAAAGGCACTGACTTATTGGGGGAAAAGTTCAGTTGGTTGCGCCTCCCGTTAGCGCCTGAAGAGGGCGCTAATGGGGCGCAAAGCGTCTAGCGCCCGGGCGCGGCGATGTTTGCGCCACTCGCGAAATTAACTAGACATTTTGCGGCGGCGCTAAACACTACCGCCACGATCTCCTGCGCCGGCAGATCGTGATGTCAGTCGAGTGCGCAACGCCCCGGTAGCACCCCGGAGCGGATATTGAGTGGCGCCCCCTGCCTTACCGCCTGCCGCTAGCAACGACAGGTTGAGGGGAGCGTTTTGCAGTCAGGAAGGGACTGGGGGAGCGCTATTTAAAGGCGACCGCTTCCTGCCTTTTTTTGTTGGCGACCTTTTTGAACCACGCATTCTGAGAGAGAGAGAGAGAGACTTCTGGAGAGATTCAACACTGTGTGAAGGAGTTTTGGGTACTGAGCAGCACTTTGCAGGTTCATTTTGATTTGCCCTTCCTTGTATCGATTTAGAAGAGACTGTGGGGGCTGCACTCTGAGCTCTTTCCCTGCTACTCTCCATTGTTCTTTCCAGCAGATTTGATGTACAGGTCTCTCCAGGCCGAGATTCAAGGCTGCAATGAGCAGGATGTGGATGGAGAGCAAGATCGACCCTCCCCTTTTAAGAACTGGCCGGGCCCATTGTGCCTGTGTTCCATTGCTGACTGACATCACATGAGCTTCGCCAGCACTCTGAGTTAGCGCCTCGCTCCTCAGCCTTTGCGCCATAAGACAGGTGTGAAGCACCTGATTTAGTGCTCCAATCACCTCCAGGGGCGATAAAAGTCAAGTTTGCAGTCGGAGGCGATAATTAGCGCCAGGCGCTAATCTTTGCGCCCGGCCAATAATTGTGCCCCAAACGGGGCGATACTGAATTTTTCCCCCATTGTGTCTGCAAGAAACCATTTGGGATGAGGATATCCTCGAAAGAGTTCGGAAGGTTTGGAAGGGAGAGGTGTTTGCAAGTTGTGCAAATAATTACCGTAGAGGGGTGGCTGTTTTGGTGAGTCCGTCCATAAAAGAGAACGTTGCTTTGGTGGACAAGGACACTGAGGGGAGACTTTTACAGCTAAAGGTAAAAATAGAGAAATTTAATTGCGATCTTTTTAATATCTATGCACCGAACGACCATTGCAAGCGTCACAAGTTTTTTCGGTGGTTATTCACTGAAGTATCAGAGGTGGAAAACCCTTGTTTAATGGGGCATTTTAATGTATTTTTTTAAATCTCAGATGGACATTTCAGACCAGATGACCTTTAAGGATGATAACTCCAGAGGGATGATTGTAAAAATGATGGCAAATTTAAATTTGAGAGTCTTGTGGAGGGACCGGAACCCCATAAAAGGGGACTTCTCCAGAAGAGGTTGGGTGGGTGATGTTTTAAAACAGAGCCGAATAGATTTTGTGTTAATGCGGGAAGGGTTAAGTTCTGAGGTGATGGAGATTTATTAGAACAAAGTATTTTTTTAGTGACAACTCGGTTTTGGTTCTTAGAATTAGGAACAGCAGAGTTAAGAGCGGTCCAGGGGTGTGAATAACTGAAAGAGATTGCTTATAAAGAAGGGATTTTAAATATAATAAAGAATGCTCGGAAGGAAACGTTTTCTTGAAAGAAAGAAGAGTTTGGTGGGACAATTTCAACTATGAGGTAAAAGTTTTTTCGGTACGTTATGGGAAAGAAAGAGCAGCAGCTAACCAGCATCGAGAAGAGAAAATAAACAGAAAGTTTACGGATATTGGGTGAGTATGGCCAGGTGAGTATTTATACTACTCTATAGTTTGACAGTTAAGGTTAATAGTTTATAAAGTTTAGAAGGTCTTAATTTTGTGGTTATAGTTTCTAAGGTCTCTGTTGTGTAGCGGGGAGTGTTAGTAAACAAGGACCCTTGACTATATCATTTAATTGTAGTGTCATTTGTGGTATTGATTTGATTTAATTTAAATTAATTAAAGGATAAGTCATGGCAGCACAGCTTGGCCCTGTGGCATGCTCCTCCTGCACTATGTGGGAAATCAGGGACACTTCCTGTGTCCCTGATGACCATGTAGAGTCATAGAGTTATACAGCATGGATAGAGGCCCTTCGGCCCATCGTGTCTGTGCCGGCCATCAAGCCCTGTCTAATCTAATCCCATATTCCAGCATTTGGTCCGTAGCCTTGTATGCTATGGCATTTCAAGTGTTCATCCAAATGCTTCTTGAATGTTGTGAGGGTTCCTGCCTCCACAACCCTTTCAGGCAGTGAGTTCCAGACTCCAACCACCCTCTGGGTGAAAAAGTTCTTTCTCAAATCCCTTCTAAACCTCCCGCCCTTTACCTTGAATCTATGCCCCCTTGTTATAGACCCCTCTACTAAGGGAAAAAGCTCCTTAGTATCCATCCTATCTATGCCCCTCATAATTTTGTACACCTCAATCATGTCCCCCCTCAGCCTCCTCTGCTCCAAGGAAAACAAACCCAATCTGCCCAGTCTCTCTTCATAGCTGAAGCACTCCAGCCCGGGTAACATTCTAGTGAATCTCCTCTGCACCCTCTCCAAAGCGATCACATCCTTCCTGTAGTGTGGCGACCAGAACTGCACACAGTATTCCAGATGTGGCCTAACCAGTGTTTTATACAGCCCCATCATAACCTCCCTGCTCTTATATTCTATGCCTCGGCTAATGAATGCAAGTATCCCATATGCCTTTTTTACCACCTTATCCACCTGTTCCGCCGCCTTCAGGGATCTGTGTACTTGCACACCAAGATCCCTCTGACCCTCCGTCTTGCCTAGGGTCTTACCATTCATTATGTTTTCCCTTGCCTTGTTAGTCCCTCCAAAGTGCATCACCTCGCACTTTTCCGGATTAAATTCCATTTGCCACTGTTCCGCCCATCTGACCAACCCATCTATATCGTCCTGCGGACTGAGGCTACCCTCCTCGCTATTTACCACCCTACCAATTTTTGTATCATCCGCGAACTTACTGATCATACCTTTTACATTCATATCCAAGTCGTTAATGTAGACCACAAACAGCAAGGGACCCAGCACCGATCCCTGTGGTACCCCACTGGCCACAGGCTTCCAGTCACAAAAACAACCTTCGACCATCACCCTCTGCCTTCTGCCACTGAGCCAGTTTTGTATCCAATGTGCCAAGGCACCCTGGATTCCATGGGCTCTTACCTTCTTGACCAATCTCCTGTGCGGGACTTTATCGAAGGCCTTACTGAAATCCATGTATACCACATCCACTGCGTTACCCTCATCCACACACCTAGTCACCCCCTCAAAAAATTCAATCAAATTAGTCAGACATGATCTTCCCTTGACAAAGCCATGTTGGCTAACCTTGATTAATCCTTGTCTCTCCAAGTGGAGACTGATTTTTTCCCTCAGAATTTTTTCCAATAATTTTCCTACCACTGATGTTAGGCTCACTGGCCTATAGTTCCCCGATTTTTCCCTACTCCCTTTCTTGAATAATGGTACTACATTAGCGGTTCTCCAGTCCTCTGGCACATCCCCTGTGGCCAGAGAGGTTCTGAATATATGTGTTAGAGCCCCCGCAATCTCCTCCTTTGCCTCACACAGCAGCCTGGGATACATTTCGTCCGGACCTGGGGATTTATCCATTTTCAGACCTGCTAAAACCGCCAATACCTCCTCCCTCTCGATGTTAAAATGTTCGAGTATATCACAGTCCCCCTGCCCTAATTTTATGTCTGCATCGTCCTTCTCGATAGTGAAAACAGATGCAAAAAATTCATTTAGAACCCCACCTACATCTTCAGGCTCCACACACACATTGCCACTTTTGTCCCTAATGGGCCCTATTTTTTCCCTAGTTATCCTCTTACCCTTAATATACTTATAAAACATCTTAGGATTTTCCTTTATTTTGCTCGCCAGTGTTATTTCATGGCCCCTCTTTGATCTCCTAATTTCTTTTTTAAATATCCCCCTGCACTTTTTGTACTCCTCTAGTGCTTCCTCCGTCTTTAGCATTTTGTATCTGCCAAAAGCCCTCCTTTTTTTCCTGATCCATTCTCGTATATCCCCTGACATCCAAGGTTCCCTGCAGTTTTTGGAACCACCCTTGACCTTTACGGGAACATGCTGCCATTTTATGATCTCAATCTCCCTTCTGAAAGAATCCCATTGCTCCGATGCGGATTTTCCTACAAGTAGCTGATCCCAGTCCCTTTTGGCCAGATCCTGCCTTATCCTATTAAAATCGGCCTTCCCCCAATTTAGAACCTTTATTTCCGGCCCATCCCTGTCCTTTTCCATGACCACCTTAAATCTCACCGTATTATGGTCACTGTCACCAAAGTGCTCACCTACTAGCACTTCTTCCACTTGGCCGGCCACATTCCCTAGAATTAGGTCCAGTACCGCCCCCTCTCTTGTAGGACTTTCTACATGCTGGCTCAAAAAGCTCTCCTGGATGCACTTTAAGAATTTTGAACCCTCTAAGCCTTTCACACTCTGACTATCCCAGTTAATATTGGGGAAGTTGAAATCCCCCATTATTATTACCCTATTATTTGCACATTTCTCTGAGATTTGCCTACATATCTGTTCCTCTATCTCCCCCTGACTGTTTGGGGGCCTATAGTACACTCCAAGCAAAGTGCTTGCCCCCTTTTTGTTTTTAAGCTCCACCCATATAGCCTCATTGGAGGAACCTGCTAATATATCATCCCTCCTTATGGCAGTAATTGATTCCTTAATTAATATTGCGACACCCCCTCCTCTTATACCTCCCCCTCTGTCTCGCCTGAAGATTCTGTACCCCGGAATATTGAGCTGCCAGTCTTGCCCCTCCCTCAACCATGTCTCCGTGATAGCAACAATATCATACTCCCATGTGTTTATCAACACCTTCAGTTCATCCACCTTATTCGCTAGACTCCTTGCATTAAAATAGATGCCTTCCAGCCTTGCTCTTACATGTTTGCTCTGTCTTCCAAGCTGACTTGTTTTTTTCTCTATATTTGACTGTACATCACCCCCTATTGTAGCTCCACTCTGAATCCCATCCCCCTGCCAAGTTAGTTTAAACCCCCCCCAACAGTGCTAGCAAACCTCCCCGCAAGGATATTTGTCCCGCTCTGGTTCAGGTGCAAACCGTCCGACTTGTACAAGTCCCACCTTCCCCAGAAGCAGGCCCAGTGATCCAGGAAACTAAAACCCTCCCTCCTGCACCAACTTTTTAGCCACGCGTTCATCTGTTCTATCCTCCTATTCCTATCCTCACTAGCACGTGGCACTGGGAGTAATCCAGAGATTACAACCTTTGAGGTCCTGCTCTTTAATCTGCTGCCTAGCTCCCTAAATTCTTGATGCAGGACCTCATCCCCCTTCCTACCTATGTCGTTGGTCCCAATGTGAACCACGACCTCTGCCTGCTCACCCTCCCCCTTAAGAATGCCCTGTAGCCGCTCAGTGACATCCATGACCCTGGCCCCAGGGAGGCAACAAACCATCCTGGAGTCACATTTACGGCCACAGAAACGCCTATCTGTTCCCCTTACGATAGAATCCCCTACCACTATTGCTCTCCCACTCTTTTTCCTCCCTTTCTGAGCAGCAGAAGCAACCCTGGTGCCAGGAAGTTGGCTGCTGACGCTCTCCCCTGGTGAGTCATCCCCCTCAACAGTATCCAAATCGGTATACCTGTTTGAAAGGGGGATGACCACAGGGGTTCCCTGTACTCCCTGCCTGCCTCTGCTGCTCCGCCTGATGGTCACCCATTTCCCTTCTGCCTGTGCAGCCCTACCCTGCGGCGTGACCAATTCGTTAAACATGCTATCCACGACCCTCTCAGCATCGCGTATGCTCCAAAACTCATCCACCCGCAGCTTGAGCGCCGCAATGCGGTCTACAAGTAGCTGCAGCTGGATGCATTTCTCGCACACGTGGTCCCCAGGGACACTGGCAGCGTCCCTGAATTCCCACATGGAGCAAGAGGAGCATAACACGGGGCTGATCTCCCCTGTTATGACCTACTCCCTTAATTAAATTAAAAATGTATTCAATACCCCAGTTACAGATATACTCTAGGGCGCTTTATTTACCAACTGTCCCCACTACACCACAGAGACCCTAGAAATTTAACACCACAGAATTAAGCTTAAAAAGAGAGAAATACTCACCAACCAATCACTTACCTGTTTTTTGGTGACGTCACACTTCGATTATTTTTCCCTCCGAGTTCGGAGACTGGTACACCTTACCTGGTCTCTGGAGCCTTTTATAGGCCCACTGCCGCCGCTGAAACTCCCGCCGACGCTCTGAGGCCTTACCTGGTCTCTGGAGCCTTTTATAGGCCCACTGCCGCCGCTGAAACTCCCGCCGACGCTCTGAGGCCTTACCTGGTCTCTGGAGCCTTTTATAGGCCCACTGCCGCCGCTGAAACTCCCGCCGACGTGTGGGAAGTGTATCCAGCTGCAACTACTGGCAGACCGCATTGCGGTGTTGGAGCTGCGAATGGATACATACTGGAGCATTCGCGATACTGAGGACGTCGTGGATATCACGTTTAATGAGTTGGTCACACCACAGGTAAAGGCTGCACAGGCAGGAAGGGAATGGGTGACCGCCAGGCAGAGTAGTAGGCTCAGGCAGGTAGTGCAGGGGTCCCCTGTGGCCATCCCCCTCTCAAACAGATATACCACTTTGGATATTGTTGAGGAGGATGGCTTATTGGGGGAAGGCAGCAGCAACCAACTTCCTGGCACCATGGGTGGTTCTGCTGCACAGGACAGGAGGAAAAAGAATGGGAGAGCTATAGTGATAGGGGTTTCGATTGTAAGGGGAATAGATAGGCGTTTCTGCGGCCGCAAACGAGACTCCAGGATGGTATGTTGCCTCCCTGGTGCAAGGGTCAAGGATGTCTCGGAGCAGTTGCAGGACATTCTGGAGGGGGAGGGTGAACAGCCAGTTGCCGTGGTGCATATAGGTACCAACGATATAGGTAAAAAACAGGATGAGGTCCTAAAAGCTGAATATAGGGAGTTAGGAGGTAAATTAAAAAATAGGACCTCAAAGGTAGTAATCTCAGGATTGCTACCAGTGCCACGTACTAGTCAGAGTAGAAATAGAAGGATATTTCAGATGAATACATGGCTAGAAGAATGGTGCAAGTGGGAGGGATTCAAATTCCTGGGACATTGGAACCGGTTCTGGGGGAGGTGGGACCAGTACAAACTGGACGGTTTGCACCTGGGCGGGACCGGAACTGATGTCCTAGGGGGAGTGTTTGCTAGTGCTGTTGGGGAGGGTTTAAACTGGAATGGCAGGGGGTTGGGAATCTGTGCAGGGAGACAGAGAAAAGAGAAGCAAGGATAGAAGCAAAAGACAGGAAGGAGAAAAGCAAAAGTGGAAGTCAGAGAAATCAAGGGTGTAAATCAAACATAACCACAGTAAACAATAATTCTAAAAGGTCTATGAGTGTTAAAAAAACAAGCCTGAAGGCTTTGTGTCTTAATGCGAGGAGCATTCGTAATAAGGTGGATGAATTAGCTGTGCAAATGGATGTAAACGGATATGATATAATTGGGATTACGGAGACATGGCTCCTGGGTGACCAAGGCTGGGAATTCAACATCCAGGGGTATTCAATATTCAGGAAGGACATGCAAAAAGGAAAAGGAGGTGGGGTAGCATTGCTGGTTAAAGAGGAAATTAACACAATAGTAAGGAAGGATATTAGCTCTGATGATGTGGAATCTGTTTGGGCAGAGCTGAGAAATACCAAGGGGCAGAAAACGTTAGTGGGAGTGGTATACAGACCCCCAAACAGTAATGCTGAGGTTGGGGATGGCATTAAATGGGAAATTAGAGACGCGTGTAATAAGGGCACAGCAGTTATCATGGGTGACTTTAATCTACATATAGATTGGGCTAACCAAATTAGTAACAATACTGTGGAGGAAGAATTCCTAGAGTGTATACGGGATGGTTTCCTGGACCAATATGTCGAGGAACCAACTAGAGATCAGGCCATCTTAGACTGGGTATTATGTAATGAGAAAGGATTAGTTAGCAAACTTGTTGTGCGAGGCCCCTTGGGGAGGAGCGATCATAATATGATAGAATTCTTCATTAAGATGGAGAGTGAAGTATTTGACTCAGAGACTAGGGTCCTGAATTTAAATAAAGGAAACTACGATGGTATGAGGCACGAGTTGGCTAGGATGGATTGGGAAACGTTACTTAAAGGGTTGATGGTGGATAGGCAATGGCAAACATTTAAAGAACACATGGATGAACTACAGAATTTGTTCATCCCTGTTTGGCATAAAGTAAAACAAAAAAGGTGACTCAACTGTGGCTAACAAGGGAAATTTGGGATAGCATAAGATCCAAGGAGAGGACATATAAATTGGCCAGAAAAAGCAGCAAACCTGAGGATTGGGAGCAGTTTAGGATTCAGCAAAGGAGGACAAAGGGATTAATTAAGAGGGGAAAATAGAGTTTGAGAGTAAGCTTGCAGGGACCATAAAAACTGACTGTAAAAGCTTCTATAGATATGTGAAGTGAAAAAGATTGGTGAAGTCAAGCGTAGGTCCCTTGCAGTCAGAATCAGGGGAATTTATAATGGGGAACAAAGAAATGTCAGTCCAATTAAATACATTCTTTGGTTCTGTCTTCGCAAAGGAGAACACAAATAACCTCCTAGATATGTCGGGGAACATAGGATCTAATGAGAGGGAGGAAATGAATGAAATCAGTATTTGTAGGGAGATGGTGTTCGGGAAATTGATGGGATTGAAGGCCGATAAATCCCCAGGGCCTGATAATCTACATCCTAGGGTACTTAAGGAAGTGGCCCTAGAAATAATAGATGCATTGCTGGTCATCTTCCAAAATTCTATAGACTCTGGAACAGTTCCCATGGATTGGAGGGTAGCTAATGTAACCCCACTATTTAAAAAAGGTGGTAGAGAGAAAATGGGGAATTATAGACCGGTAAGCCTGACATCGGTAGTGGGGAAAATGCGAGAGTCCATTATAAAAGATGTAATAGCAGAGCACTTGGAAAACAGTGACAGGATCGGACAAAGTCAACATGGATTTACAAAAGGTAAATCATGCTTGACTAATCTACTGGAATTTTTTGAGGATGTAACTGGTAGAATAGATAAGGGAGAACCAGTGTATGTGGTGTATTTGGACTTTCAGAAGGCTTTCGATAAGGTCCCGCATAAGAGATTAGCGTGCAAAGTTAAAGCACATGGGATTGGGGGTAAGGTACTGACTTGGATAGAAAACCAATTGGCAGACAGGAAGCAAAGAGTTGGAATAAACGGGTCTTTTTCCGAGTGGCAGGCAGTGACTAGTGGGGTACCGCAGGGATCAGTGCTAGGACCCCAGTAATTCACAATATATATTAATGATCTAGACGAGGGAACTAGATGTAATATCTCCAAATTTGCAGATGACACAAAGCTGGGTGGGCGTGTGTGCTGTGAGGAGGATGCAGAGAAACTCCAGTATGAGTTGGACAGGTTGGGTGATTCGGCAGATGCATTATAATGTGGATAAATGCGAGGTTATCCACTTTGGTGGCAAAAACAGGAAGGCAGATTATTATAGATTGGGAAAAGGGGAAGTGCAACGCGACCTGGGTGTCCTTGTGCACCAGTCGCTGAAGGTAAGCATGCAGGTGCAGCAGGCGGTTAAGAAGGCAAATGGTATGTTGGCCTTCATAGTGAGAGGATTCGAGTACAGGAGCAAGGATGTCTTGCTGCAGTTGTACAGGGCCTTGGTGAGACCACACCTTGAGTATTGTGTGCAGTTTTGGTCGCCTTATCTGAGGAAGGATGTTCTTGCCATGGAGGGAGTGCAGCGAAGATTCACCAGACTGATAGCTGGGATGGCAGGAATGACGTATGAAGAGAGATTGGGTCGATTAGGCTTATATTCGCTCGAGTTTAGAAGAATGAGAGGGGATCTCATTGAAACTTACAAAATTCTAACAGGACTAGACAGACTAGATGCAGGAAGGCTGTTCCCGATGGCGGTGGAGTCCAGAACCAGGGGTCACAGTCTAAGGATAAGGGGTAAGCCATTTAGGACTGAGATGAGGAGGAATTTCTTCACCCAGAGAGTGGTGAATCTGTGGAATTCTCAACCACAGAAGGCAGTTGAGGCCAATTCATTAAATATATTCAAGAAGGAGTTGGACAATATTTCTTAAAGCTAAGGGGATCAAGGGATATGGGGAGAAAGCAGGGACAGGGTACTGAATTTGGATGATCAGCCATGATCACTTTGAATGGCGGAGCAGGCTCGAGGGGCCGAATGGCCTACTCCTGCTCCTATCTTCTATGTTTCTAAAGCAGTTGACGGAGGGGATAAGGGAGCAGAGTGGGAATTATTGCAAGCTGAAAAATGCAAGGGGGCCATTCTCCGTGCAGAGGCTGAAGATGCATTGGAGGGAGAAAAATGCACTAGATATTTTCCAGAGCAAGAGAAGCTGCAACAGAGATTATCATTAATTGGAGAGTTGAAGGTTGGGGAGAAGATCATTAATGAAAATGAGGAGATTTTGGAGGCAGCTAGTAGCTTTTATCAAGAGTTATATACAAAAGAAAACATTTCCAAATTGGCGATGGAAAAGGTTAGTGCTTTTATTGAAGAGGGTGTAAAGGAGGATGAGAGAAGCATATGTGACAAAAAAGTAGGATTAGTGGAAATAAAAGTAGCAATAAGTGGAATGTGGGCGGGGGGGGGGCGGCGCGGGGGGTGGGGGGGGGGGGGGGGGGGGGGGGAAGCCCAGGGTCCGATGGACTAAGTGCTGAATTTTATAAAGAATTTTTTCGAGATTTTAAGTCCTTGCTCTTAGAGGTTTTTAAGGAGATTAAAATTGAGGGAAGCCTGGCCCCATCGATGAGGAGAGGTATCATAAGCTTAGTTTATAAAAATAAAGGGGATAGAAGGGATCTGAAGAATTGGAGGCCCATCATATTATTAAATGTGGATTATAAGATATTGGCGAGGGTTATGGCAAATCTTATGAAGGAGGTGATGCCGCAGATAGTTTTGCCCTCTCAGTCCTATGGAGTCATAAAGGCCGGGATATCACAGACTCTGTGGTCTCAATCCGAGGTGCAATAGAGCTCATGGAAGAGAGTGGGAGGGAGGCTAATGTATTAAAGATAGATCAAGAGAAAGCCTTTGATAGGGTCTCTCACGAGTTTTTATTGATGGTTTCGGAAGCATTTGGTTTCAGGAAAAATGTCATTGAGTGGATAAGGATTTTGTATTCAAACATATTTAGCTGTGTTAAATGTAATGGTTTTTTTATCCAAGTATTATCTGATACGGAGGTCAGTGAGACAGGGTTGGCCCCTGTCCCCATTGTTGTACACATTGGTAGCAGAACCATTAGATTACATGATGCGAAAGAAACAAGGTGTAGTAGGAATTGCGGTTCCCAGTTCCGGGCTGGTGTCGGTGACACACCAATATGCAGATGACACAACCTTAACATTGAGAGATGGGGAGTCAATGAGGAAAGCTATGGGAGTAGTGGAGGAGTATTGTAGAGCTTCAGGAGCCAGAGTGAATTATAGTAAGTCCCAATGCCTGGTTGCGGGAAGGGGTAGGGGGGAATGGTTGGAGGAAAGCCCCTTTAAGGTGGTGGAGGTTTTGGAAGTCCTGGGGGTGCGTATGGGGTGCAATAAGGGATGAAGTGGATCGATTAAATTGGGAACCGAAGGTTATGAAAATGAAAAGATTTTGGGAAGCTGGGAAAGAAGGTGGTTGAAAGTGCCAGGAAGAGCGACAGTGGCGTCCACTCTCCTGCTATCTAAGCTATGGTACGTATTGATGGTGGAGGATATTCCTGAGTGGGCGGAAAAATCCATCCGAGAGGCTTGTGTGAGGTTTTATGGGAAGGGAAACCAGCCTTGGTTGCTTACAATACCATCATTGGACGGCGAAATCAGGGAGGACTCAAATTCCCAGATATTGATTTGAAGAAATATCCTTGAGAATCAAATGGGTGAAGAGATTTCTTCAGAAATCAAATACAAGTTTTTGTAAGAGTTGTTTTGAGCATTTTTTTAAATGAAGTGGGATAGGAGGGCAGGGGATATTGTATATGGAATACAATAATATGTTTTTGAAATCAATTAAACCTCTCCCTAGATTTTATAAGGGGGTTGTAGATACTTGGGCCCAATTTTTTAAAAGTGTGCAGTTTATGCCCAAGGGTGCGGAGGAATTTTTAGAACAGCCCTTATTTTTGAACAGGTGGGTCAACATTGAAGGAGAGGTATTATTTAATCAAGCTTTTATAAAAGCTGGTATTATATGTGTGAAAGATGTATTATACGAGGTAATTCCAGGTTGGTTGCCAGAAGCGATAGTGAGGGACATGGTGTGGGAGGAGGATCAGGAGGTAGAGGAAAAAGCAATGATCATGTATGAGAAGATTGTAAGGGCAATGCCACAAGATTGGATGGAAGAAATAAATGCGGAAATCTCCAAAGGAAGTAAAATGCGTCCCGCTTTTCCAAGCTTTCTGCTGGAGAAAGGGGGAGAGTTGGTCCAATTTGACAACTGTAATACTCGAGATTTTTATGGGGTATTTAGAGAATGGAGATTCAAGACACCTGCTGGTCAGGAGTTTTGGCAGAGTATCTACCCACAGCTGGACTTCAACAGGATTTGGAAGGGAGTGTGGGTGAATTTTAAATGTCCAGAGTGGATTGAACTACATTTCAAATTGGCTCATAACCGGATCTTTACCATGACGATCTTGTGTAAGATTGGGCGAGTGGAGGGGGCAACTTGCCCAGTGTGTGGGACATGGGATGAGACTCTGTCCTATTTACTGGTGTTATGTCCGCAGTTAAAAGATTTTAAATACTATGTTCGACAGTTGTGTGAGGTTTTTTTGCTGGGTGGGGACCGAAGAGCGAGAATGGGAATCCCGTGGAACTCAATTTTAATGGGGATTGCAGAAGAGTCTGCCCGGGTCTAGCGGAGTGGCAATTAATTTAATGTTCAGTTTGGCTGGATTCGTGATTGTGCAAAGAAGGAAAGCTCTGCTTTTTAAGGGGAGGAGAATAAATCTAAAAGAGTATTTTAAATATAAGCTAAAAGATCATTATAAGGCTCTGTGGATGTTTTATTCAGAAAGGAATTTAAAGATAGTATTTTATGATCAATTTTTAAAGTACAATTGATTAATATATGTTATGGGAGACAAATTAAACTTCAGGTTTTGATATTAATATGTGGTGGAGGAACGGCTGTGCAGAGCGGCGGAATGGATTTGTATGATACAATGGAATAATCACGATGTTGTAAATGTTTTTAATATTCAATAAATAATATTTTTTAAAAAGTGGGTCGCTCTCTCGCCTCTGAGTCAGAAGGTTGTGGGTTCAAGTCCCACTCCAGAGACTTGAGCACAAAACTCTAGGCTGATGCTCCCAGTGCAGTGCTGAGGGAGTGCTGCACTGTCAGAGGTGCCGTCTTTTGGATGAGATATTAAACCGAGGCTCCGTCTGCTCTCTCAGGTGGACGTAAAAGATCCCACGGCCACTATTTCGAAGAAGAGCAGGGGAGTTATCCCCGGTGTCCTGGGGCCAATGTTTATCCCTCAATCAACATCACTAAAACAGATTATCTGGTCATTATCACATTGCTGTTTGTGGGAGCTTGCTGTGCACAATTGGCTGCCGCATTTCCTACATTACAACAGTGACTACGCTTCAAAAGTTGGCTGTAAAGTGTGTGGGGCGTCCCGAGGTCATGGAAGGCGCGATAGAAAATGCAACTATTTATTTCATTCTTTTCAACTGCTTATTTTGGATTTAATTGCTGACACACACAGTAAGCTACGGAAGACTTGCTCTCCCAATAGCAAATGCAGGGGAACTCCTGCTGAGCGGAGACTATTACCCAGATGACTGCACTCAAAACGGTGACACAATAATCACCCCATCACTAAACAGGAGTGAGTTTACAGTAACTTGCACTGTCAGCTAATTATAACAAACAGCAGGGACTAGGAATTAAAATTGTTTTTCGACTGAACTTGAAACTGTTCTGTTTGACAATAAAATTGTCCAATTGTTAGATGAATGGCGCCTTTCACATCCTCAGGAGATCCCACAGCTCTTCACAGCCAATGAATATACTTTCAAAAGCAAAATACTGCGGATGCTGGAAATCTGAAATAAAAGCAGAAAATGCTGGAAATACTCAGCAGGTCAGGCAACATCTGTGAAGAGGGAAACAGAGTTAATGTTTCAGGTCAATGACCCTTCATCAGATAAATGCTTTCAAAGTGTAGTGACTGGGGAACTCTGCGCTCTTCCAACTCTGGCCTCTTGTGACTGGGGAACTCTGCGCTCTTCCAAGTCTGGCCTCTTGTGACTGGGGAATTCTGCGCTCTTCCAACTCTGGCCTCTTGTGACTGGAGAACTCTGCGCTCTTCCAAGTCTGGCCTCTTGTGACTGGGGAATTCTGAGCTCTTCCAACTCTGGCCTCTTGTGACTGGGGAACTCTGCGCTCTTCCAACTCTGGCCTCTTGTGACTGGAGAACTCTGCGCTCTTCCAACTCTGGCCTCTTGTGACTGGAGAACTCTGCGCTCTTCCAACTCTGGCCTCTTGTGACTGGGGAACTCTGCGCTCTTCCAACTCTGGCCTCTTGTGACTGGGGAACTCTGCGCTCTTCCAACTCTGGCCTCTTGTGACTGGGGAACTCTGCGCTCTTCCAACTCTGGCCTCTTGTGACTGGGGAACTCTGCGCTCTTCCAACTCTGGCCTCTTGTGACTGGGGAACTCTGCGCTCTTCCAACTCTGGCCTCTTGTGACTGGGGAACTCTGCGCTCTTCCAACTCTGGCCTCTTGTGACTGGGGAATTCTGCGCTCTTCCAACTCTGGCCTCTTGTGACTGGGGAACTCTGCGCTCTTCCACCTCTGGCCTCTTGTGACTGGGGAACTCTGCGCTCTTCCAACTCTGGCCTCTTGTGACTGGGGAACTCTGCGCTCTTCCAACTCTGGCCTCTTGTCCAGCTCCAGCTGCCTTCGCTCCACCATTGCCGGCCATGCCTTCAGCTGCCTCGGCCCGACGTTCTGGAATTCCCTCCCTAAACCTCCTACTTTAAAACTTACCTCTTTGACCAAGCTTTTGGTCACCTGTGCTAATGTCTCCTTCTTTGGCTCGGTGTGAACTGTTGTCTGATAATCGCTCCCACGGAGCACCTTGGGACATTTCACCACATTAAAGGCGGGATAGAAATGCAAGTTGTTGTTGTTGTTGTTGTTGTCGAACAGCCGTTCAAAGTTTTCTTTCCCCCACTTGCTTCTGAGTCTCCTGATGTGAGGCATTAGGTTAGCACTGTCTCAACATCATGAACCTTGGGACCTAAGGTGGTCTTGTCCAGTCTTAGACAGTCCTATCAATAAGGATTTTAATGGGTTTTCTTGGACAACGAAGCAAGGATCAGAGATTGCAAGAGGAGCTCATCAAAGTGTCGCACCCACAAGATAGGCACACATTCTGATATTATGAGGTTTAGCTAATTAGTGCTCTTGTACCAGCTCAAGCCAAGGCCCTGTTCGATGGAGGAACAAAGGCAGGTTGATCTGTCAAGGTTCTTGCACATGTAACAGGACCTCCAGACAGACAGTGCAATGTGTTCCACCCAGTGGTTTAGACAATAGGGAAAAATAAAGGAAAGAAAGTGTGCGTCAAACTAATTCAAATTCGCCAATTAGTTCCTGACACGTCTGTTTAGTTGAATGACAACTATGGAATTGATGCGCGTGGCTGGAATGGTCATTTGATTGGTCACTGTTGGTCACTTCCTTGAAATGGAAATTGCTTTGTGAATTTTTACAGTATTTAAGTCGGACTTTTGTTTACCTAAATCAAGAGCGTTTGGAAAGTGACAGAGAACTTTTGAAGAAGATCAGGAGACTCACACCTCTGAATCAGAAGGTTGTGGGGTCAAGTCCCACGCCGCACATGAGAGGGCAGACGGGGCTCCGATTTAACGTCTCATCTGAAAGCTGGCAACTCCGACAGTGCAATTCTTCCTCAGTACTGCCCCTCCGACAGTGGAACACTCCCTGAGTACTGTCCCTCCGACAGTGCAGTACTGCCGCTCCGAGAGTGCAGCATTCCCTCAGGACTGCCCCTCCGACAGTGCAGCGCTCCCTGAGTACTGCCGCTCCGAGAGTGCAGCATTCCCTCAGTACTGTCCCTCCAACAGTGCAGCGCTCCCTCAGTACTGCCCCTCCAACAGTGCAGCGCTCCCTCAGTACTGCCCCTCCAACAGTGCAGCGCTCCCTCAGTACTGCCCCTCCAACAGTGCAGCGCTCCCTTAGTACTGCTCCTTCGACAGTGCAACATTCCCTCAGTACTGCCCCTCCGACAGTGCAGCGCTCCCTGAGTACTGCCCCTCTGACAGTGCAGTGCTCCCTCAGTACTGCCCCTCCGACAGTGCAGCGCTCCCTGCGTACTGCCCCTCCGACAGTGCAGTGCTCCCTCAGTACTGCCCCTCCGATAGTACAGTGCTCCCTCAGTACTGCCCCTCCGACAGTGCAGCACTCCTTCAGTACAGCCCCTCTGACAGTGCAGCACTCCCTCAGTACTGCCCCTCCGACAGTGCAGCGCTCCCTCAGTACTGCCCCTCCAACAGTGCAGCGCTCCCTCAGTACTGCCCCTCCGATAGTGCGGCGCTCCCTCAGTACTGCCCCTCCGACAGTGCAGCGCTCCCTCAGTACTGCCCCTCTGACATTGCGGCGCTCCCTCAGTACTGCCCCTCCGACAGTGCGGTGCTCCCTCAGTACTGCCCCTCCGACAGTGCGGCGCTCCCTCAGTACTGCCCCTCTGACAGTGCAGCACTCCCTCAGTACTGCCCCTCCGACAGTGCGGCGCTCCCTCAGTACTGCCCCTCTGACAGTGCAGCACTCCCTCAGTACTGCCCCTCCGACAGTGCGGCGCTCCCTCAGTACCGCCCCTCCGACAGTGTGGCGCTCTCTCAGTACTGCCCCTCCGACAGTGCGGCGCTCCCTCAGTACTGCCCCTCTGACAGTGCAGCACTCCCTCAGTACTGCCTCTCCGACAGTGCGGCGCTCCCTCAGTACTGCCCCTCTGACAGTGCAGCACTCCCTCAGTACTGCCTCTCCGACAGTGTGGCGCTCTCTCAGTACCGCCCCTCCGACAGTGTGGCGCTCTGTCAGTTCTGCCCCTCCGACAGTGCGGCGCTCCCTCAGTACCGCCCCTCCGACAGTGCAGCGCTCCCTCAGTACTGCCCCTCCGACAGTGTGGCGCTCCCTCAGTACCGCCCCTCCGACAGTGCGGCGCTCCCTCAGTACCGCCCCTCCGACAGTGTGGCGCTCTCTCAGTGCTGCCCCTCCGACAGTGCAGGCGCTCTCTCAGTACTGCCCCTCTGACAGTGCGGCGCTCCCTCAGTACTGCCCCTCCGACAGTGCTGGCGCTCTCTCAGTGCTGCCCCTCCGACAGTGCGGCGCTCTCTCAGTACTGCCCCTCCGACAGTGTGGCGCTCCCTCAGTACCGCCCCTCCGACAGTGCGGCGCTCCCTCAGTACCGCCCCTCCGACAGTGCGGCGCTCCCTCAGTACTGCCCCTCCGACAGTGCGGCGCTCTCTCAGTGCTGCCCCTCCGACAGTGTGGCGCTCTCTCAGTTCTGCCCCTCCGACAGTGCGTCGCTCCCTCAGTACTGCCCCCCGACAGTGCGGCGCTCCCTCAGTACTGCCCCTCTGACAGTGCGGCGCTCCCTCAGTACTGCCCCTCCGACAGTGTGGCGCTCTCTCAGTTCTGCCCCTCCGACAGTGCGTCGCTCCCTCAGTACTGCACAGTGAGTGTCAACCTGGATTACATGCTCAAGTCTCTGGAGTGGTGTTTGAACCCACGACCTTCTGGCTGAGAGGTGAGAATGCTACCCACTGAGCCACAGCTAACACTTCAGACATTCTTAATATCTTAAACTTTCACTGTGCTTCCAACTCTGAGGCTGACAGTATATTGGGAACGGACTATGTTCAGTTCTCAAACCCCCAGTCTACCCTGTTTCCCAAAGTAGAAGCCAGATGTAAACGCGATATTTAATATTTAGTCAGGCACTCTGGAAATTCCTATATATATAAGTACAGTGCTTGGGCAATTAATCATACTACATATGCTACCTGTAGGAAATTACAGGATTTGTCGTTGAATATCAGGCTGCCGCTAATCACTAATCCTGACTGTGGAAATATGGCAGAAACATAGGAACATAGAATAGGAGGAGGCCATTCAACCCCTCGAGCCTGTTCTGCTATGGTTGATCCGTATCTCACCTCAATCTACCCGCCTTGGTTCTGTAACCCTTAATACCCTTGCCGAACAAAAATCTATCAACGCGATAGCAAAATACTGCGGATGCTGGAAATCTGAAATAACAACAGAAAACGCTGGAAAAACTCAGCAGGCCAGGCAGCATCCGTGGAGAGAGAAACAGAGTTAACGTTTCAGGTCGAAGACCTTTCGTCAGAACTGGAAAAAAGCAGGAAATTAAATAGATTTAAAGCAAGGATAAAGCTGGGAAAAGGGGGAGGGGATGAAAGAACAAAAGGAGAGATTAAGAGACATTATTAAGAGACAAAATCTATCAATCTCAGTTTTGACATTTTCAATTGACCCCCAGCCTCCACAGCTTTTTGAGAGAGATTGTTCTAGATTTCCACTGGCCTTTGTGTGAAGAAGTGCCTCCTGACATCACCTCTGAACGGCCTGGCTCTAATTTTAAGGTTATGCTCCCTTGTTCTGGACTCCCCCCACCAGAGGAAATAGTTTCTCTCTATCTACCCCTATCAAATCCTTTAACATCTCAATTAGCTCACCCCTTAATCTTCTACACTGGAGGGAATACAAGCCCAGTCTGTGCAACCTGTCCTCATAATTTAACCCTTTTAGCCCCAGTATCATTCTGGTGAATCTGCGCTGCTCCCCATCGAAGGCCAGTATATCCTTCCTGAGGTGCGGGGCCCAGAACTGAACCCAGTGCTCAGATGGGGTCTGACCAGAGCTTTTCAAAACTTAAGCATAACTTCCATCCCTTTGTATTCCAGCCCTCAAGTTAAATTAGGGAAAGCGGAAAGTATTATATAATGACTCATTATCTCACAAAACACAAAATTTAGTTCGTTCCATGAGAATGAAAGTACCTTGTGTGTTGACCTTGACTTGGAGATGATGCTTTTAATTGAAAGGGATCATAAGGGACTGAGATTTGCAGTGTAAGAGATCCCAAAAATAAGTTCATGGCCTCAAATCTTCTTCACTGGTGTCATTAGATATGAATGTAGGAGGTATGATCAGTAAGTTCGCAGATGACACAAAAATTGGTGGAGTGGTAAATAGCGAGGAGGGAAGCCTCAGGCTACAGGATGATATAGACGGGATGGTCAGATGGGCAGAACAGTGGCAAATGGAATTTAACCCTGAAAAGTGTGAGGTGATGCATTTTGGGAGGACTAACAAGGCAAGGGAATACACAATGAATGGTAGGACCCTAGGAAGGACAGAGGATCAGAGGGACCTTGGTGTGCATGTACATAGATCCCTGAAGGCAGCAGGACAGGCAGATAAGGTGGTTAAAAAGGCATATGGGATTCTTGCCTTCATTAGCCGAGGCATAGAATATAAGAGCAGGGAGGTTATGATGGAGCTGTACAAAACGCTAGTTAGGCCACAGCTGGAATACTGTGTGCAGTTCTGGTCGCCACACTATAGGAAGGATGTGATTGCATTGGAGAGGGTGCAGAGGAGATTCACCAGGATGTTACCTGGGCTGGAGCGCTTCAGCTATGAAGAGAGACTGGACAGGCTGGGGTTGTTTTCCTTAGAGCAGAGAAGGCTGAGGGGGGACCTGATTGAGGTGTACAAAATTATATGGGGCATAGATAGGGTAGATAGAAAGGAACTTTTCCCCTTAGTAGAGGGGTCAATAACCAAGGGGCATAGTTTCAAGGTAAGGGGCAGGAGGTTTAGAGGGGATTTGAGGAAAATCTTTTTCACTCAGTGGGTGGTTGGAATCTGGAACTCACTGCCTGAAAGGGTGGTAGAGGCAGGAACCCTCACAACATTCAAGAAGCATTTAGATGAGCACTTGAAATGCCATAGCATACAAGGCTACGGACCGAGTGCTGGAAAATGGGATTAGAATAGACAGGGCTTGATAGCCGGCGCGGACACGATGGGCCGAAGGGCCGAAGGGCCTCTTTTTGTGCTGTATAACTCTATGGGGTAGAAATTAGGTCGCGCCCCATTTGGGGCGCAAATATCGTCCGGACGCAAATTTTAGCGCCTGGCGCTAATTATCGGCACTGACGGGAAACTTCACTTTTACCGCCCCGGGAGGTGAGTGGAGCGCTAAAGCAGGCGCTGCACACCTCTCTTAAGGCGCAAAGGCCGAGCAGTGAGGCACTAACTCGGAGCGCTGGCGAAGCTCATGTAATGTCAGTCAGCAATGGAACACACACACAATGGCACGGGCCAGTTCTTAAAGGGGATGGTTAATCTTGCTTTCCATCCACATCCTGCTCATTGCTGCCTTGAATCTCGGCCTGGAGAGACTTGCACATCAAATGTGCTGGAAAGAACAATGGAGAGCACCAGGCAAAGAGCTCAGAGTGCAGCTCCCACGGTCTCTGCTAAATCGATACAAGGAATGGCAAATCAAAATGAACCTGCAAAGTGCTGCTCAGTACCCAAAACTCCATTACACAACGTTGAATCTCTCCAGAAGTCTCTCCCTCTCTCTCTCAGAATGCGTAGTTCAAAAATGCCACCAACAATAAAAGACAGGAAGAGGCCCCCTTTAAATAGCGCCCCCCCCAGCCCCACAGCGATTGATAGCGTTCCAGTCTTCTGGTCGTTGGAAGCGCCAGGTGGTAAGGCAGGGGGCGCCACTCAATTTCCGCTACGGGGCGCCCCAAGGGCGTTGCACCATGGAATGACGTCACAATCTGCGCGCGCAGGTGGTCGCAGCGGTAAGTTTTAGCGCCGCCGCACAATCTCAAGTTAAGTTCTCGAGCGGCGCAAACATCGCTGCGCCCGGGCGTTAGCGGCTTTGCACCCCATTAGCGCCCTCTTAAGGCGCTAACGGGTGGCGCAACCAAGTGAATGTTTACCCCTATGACTCTATATCACGCTCACTGAAGTGCGAAGAGTGTCCCCTTATTCTAATACAGAGCACGCCAGCTCCATTCAGCTAATGTTTCCGCAGCCTGAGTTTAGTTTTAAATGAACCTCCAAATGTCTGCCTTACCTGAATCTGGACCAAAGTCTCTGTGGCTACGGACCAAGGGCATAAGTAATATAAAGCATTCCGATCCTTCTCCCACATTCTTCCATCACAGTTCCCCAGTAAAAAAGTAGGTGCTCAGCACAATGTTGGGAATACATCACTTCTCCACTATTGGAATCCAGTGTCCCCATCAAACTCTTGCAGGGCAGGTACAGCACGAGTTAGATACAGATAAAAGCTCCCTCTACACATTCTGCTCTGGACACTCCTTGTGCCTGCTTTCAGTAGACCAGGGGCTAGGAAGCCCTCCCCCACCATCGCACCCCCCTACCCCCCCAAAACACCCCTAAACTGCTGCTAGGACGTAAGTGGAGTTGACAACACAACACCCAACATATTGGAGTTTCCTGCAGCTTTGTGAACAAGCTGTCTGATCTGGGATCCATCCCCGAACTCTGAGGTCTTTGCCAAGCCTCTCCCAGAATTCCGCGCCATGATAGGACAGAATGTCGACCCCAGGCAGTGTATTTATCGACTGACCCACCAGGAGAGCTCAAAAAGAGGTGATGTTTGGAAGCATTTTTTCACACAAATGGTAGTGGAAATGTGAAACTCTCTCCCCCAAAAAGCTGTTGAGGCTGGCGGGGGGTCAATTGAAAATTTCAAAACTGGGGCTAGTAGATTTTTGTTGGGTATAACAAAAACAACAACTTGCATTTATATAGCGCCTTTAACATAGTAAAACTTCCCAAGGCGCTTCACAAGAGCGATTGACAAACAAAATTTGACACCGAGCCACATAAGGAGATATTAGGGCAGGGATGATGTGGATTTTAAGGAGCGTCTTAAAGGAGGAGAGAGAGGCGGAGAGGTTTAGGGAGGGAATTTTAGAGCTTTGGGACTAGGCAGCTGAAAGCACGACCACCAAAGGTGGAGCAATTAAATTCAGGGATGCGCAAGAGGCCAGAATTGGTGGAGTGCAGAGATCTCGAAGGGTTGTAGGGCTGGAGGAGGTGACAGAGATAGGGAAGGGCGAGCCCTTGGAGGGATTTGAAGACAAGGATGAGAATTTTAAAATCGAGGCGTTGCTGGACCTGGTGCCAGTGTAGGTCAGCGAGCACAGGGGTGATGGGTGAACGTGACTTGGTGCAAGTTATGATACGGGCAGCAGAGTTTCGGATGAGCTCAAGTTTATGGAGGGTGGAAGATGGGAGGCCGGCCAGGAGAGCTTTGGAAGGTAGCTTTGAGTCTGGAGGTAGCAAAGGCATGGATGAGGGTTTCAGCAGCAGATGGACTGAGTCGGGGCAGATTCGGGCGATGTTGCAGAGGTGGAAGTAGGCGGTCTTAATGATGGAGTGGACATGTGGTCGTCAGCTCATCTCGGGGTCAAATAGGACACCAAGGTTGCGAATGGGTAAGAGTATTAAGGGATATAGAACCAAGGTGGATAAATGGAGTTAAGATACAGATCAGCCATGATTTCATTGAATGACGAAGCGGGCTCGAGGGGCTGAATGGCCTCCTCTGTTCCTATGGAAGAAACAATCAAGCATTGAAGGGTGAGCTGAATGATCAGAGGAGAATGTCCCATAACTGAAGAGTTTCTTCACTCATTGAGTTATCCAGTGGCTGATGGAGAGAGACCTACCGATATTATGAAAGCCCATTGGGTGTAACAACGCTCTCCCAATCATGAGCCATTGATCCACCTCCATTACAACACCTCAGGGACACATCAGGCTGCACGCATAAGCAATAATCATCTGATACACAACCTTGTACATATAGCACAACTCTCACCATTGAAAGGACTCGTACTACAAGACTGTTAGTCCAGGAGTCAACCTTTTATATTAAAATGTTAGATTAATAGAGTATTTGAGCAATTTCCCGACAGCTCTATCTGTTCATTAAAATTTGTATTGGCTAATATGGCCTGGAGGTTTCAGCTGAGCCAATCACAGGCAGGATCGAAATCCCATTATCCTTTTACAGGAACAGAATGAGCTGGGAATCTCCTGAGAGGGAATTGCCCTAGATCGATGGTTAGCACGTGAACTGCTCTGAATGTGCTTGTGGATTGTTAAGGTCGAGTGTGATAGCGTGTACATGGGCAGTGGGAGGAGATTAAATGGGTGGGTAGAGTCCATGATTGCGAGAGCGTACATGGGCTGTGAGAGGAGATTGAATGGGTGGGTAGACTCCATGATAGGGGAGAGTGTACATGGGCTGTGGGAGGAGATTAAATGGGTGGGTAGAGTCCATGATAGGGGAGAGTCTACATGGGCTGTGGAGGAGATTGAATGGGTCGGTAGAGTCCATGATAGGGGAGAGTGCACATGGGCTGTGGGAGGAGATTAAATGGGTGGGTAGAGTCCATGATGGGGTAGAGTGTACATGGGCTGTGGGAGGAGATTAAATGGGTGGGTAGAGTCCATGATAGTGGAGAGTGTACATGGGCTGTGGAAGGAGATTAAATGGGTGGGTAGAGTCCATGATGGGGAGAGTGTACATGGGCTGTGGGAGGAGATTAAATGGGTGGGTAGAGTCCATGATTGGGGAGAGTGCACATGGACTGTGAGAGGAGATTGAATGGGTGGGTAGAGTCCATGATAGGGAAGAGTGTACATGGGTTGTGGGAGGAGATTAAATGGGTGGGTAGAGTCCATGATAGCGAGAGTGTACATGGGCTGTGAGAGGAGATTAAATGGGTGGGTAGAGTCCATGATAGGGAAGAGTGTACATGGGCTGTGGAAGGAGATTCAATGGGTGGGTAGAGTCCATGATAGGGGAGAGTGTACATGGGCTGTGGAAGGAGATTCAATGGGTGGGTAGAGTCCATGATAGGGAAGAGTGTACATGGGCTGTGGAAGGAGATTGAATGGGTGGGTAGAGTCCATGATAGGGGAGAGTGTACATGGACTGTGGGAGGAGATAAAATGGGTGGGTAGAATTAATAATCAGGTAGAGTGTACATGGGACATTTTAGAGGGAGATTTACTCAGCATTCATCCAGCTCATGGGGAATACTAGGTTCTGGCATGGAAACATCGATTTCATCCTACCCCTAATCCAAAAAATTCTCCCAAAATTTTCCAAGAACTCTCTCCTGGTTTGGGGGGGGGGTTGGGGATGTTGGGGGGGGGGGGGGGGGGGGGGCGGGGCGCAGGGAGATCTATTGATGGAATGATGTGAAATATTAGGCAGTTATTGGCATGTCTTTGATGTAGTTAGATACCAGGGAGATGTCAGGCACTGATTGTCACCCATGATCCCTTTGCAAAGTGAATAGCCGATGTTACCAAAAGTATCAAAGGAGGTACCCAGAAAATACAAGGCCCTTTCCCAGAGGGAGGGCGAGAAAATGAGATGATACAGTCACGATGGGCCAGGCTCACAGATCTGGTTACTAAATGTCACAGAGGCACAGAGACACTTTGGGGGTAATTGTGACTTTGGGGGTAATTGTGACTCTGGGGGTAATTGTGACTTTGGGTGATAGTGTAAAATGGGCGATATCGATTCAGCCGCCCATTATACACCTCCCGCTGTCTGAAGTCAATGGAATTAACAATGGGGAGAGGTGTGTAATGGGCGGCTGAATCGATATCGCCCATTTTACACTATCACCCAAAGTCACAATTACCCCTTTGACTAGTCAGTGCCAATCTGGCCATTTCTAATCGATATTCTTCCGTGTGTTTCAGCATTCACCTCCTTCCTTTGGGGTCTCTCTCTGCTTCAGTTAGACAGATTGTGCTTCTATTTGCTACTGAAGCAATGTCATCGAGTTGATTGTACCGCACGGGCCGAAGAAAAAGACCGATCCATTGGGCTGGAAGGTCAAGAACAATAATCCAAACACTCACGAAGATATTAAGCTGATATCTGTCCTTCTTTGAGCACATTTCTGAAAAAGTGCAGTTGCCAAATCCTTCTGGCACACTTCAGCCAGAACATGCCATGAGTTAGCACAGGGGCAGGCACACCAGGCCTTGAATCAGGCCTAGTAAGGGGTAGAGACCCCCGCCTACCTCAAACTAGCCCAGCGGTGTAGGAGAGCCCAGGGTCCGGGAACGGGAACTCCCGACGTTTCCTACATTAACACAGTGACTACACTTCAAAAGTGCTTCATTGGCTGTGAAGTGCTTTGGGGTCCTCCTGAGGTCGCTATAGAAACGCAAGTCTTTCTTTCATTTCAAGACACACAACTGCCTCCCACATGTTACAAAATAAATTTTAAAAAGCAGTAGAAAATGTCACTTGTGGAAGTTACTGGTCCGATGCGCTCAATTACAGCTTGGTACTTGGCCCAGGAAGACATAAAGAGAAAGGAAAGAAAGACAGACTTGCATTTCTATAGCGCCTTTCACGACCACCGGACGTCTCAAAGTGCTTTACAACCAATGAAGTACTTTTGAACAGCAGTCACTGTTGTAATGTGGGAAACGTGGCAGAAAATTTGCTCACAGCAAGTTCCCACAAACAGCAATGTGATAATGACCAGATAATCTGTTTTTGTGATGTTGATTGAGGGATAAATATTGGCCCCAGAACACCGGGGTAACTCCCCTGCTCTTCTTCGAAGATAGTGCCATGGGATCTTTTACATCCACCTGAGAGGGCAGATGGAGCCTCGGTTTAACGTCTCATCCAAAAGACGGCACCTCCGACAGTGCAGCACTCCCTCAGTACTGCAGTGGAGTGTCAGCCTAGATTTATATGCTCAAGTTCCATGGAGTGGGATTGTGAACCCACAACCCTTCTGACTCAGAGGTGAGAGTGCTACCCACTGAGCCACAGCTGACACTAAAGAGGACGCGATGAGTACAAAATAATGTATTAAAAAATTAGTCAGTTAGAAATGGCGACAGAGTTTGAAAACAAAAATGGCCCTTCTAATCTTTACTGTCAAGGATTTTATCTTTGGGATGTTGACAGTTGAAGAAGAGATAGAAATTAGATCTAACTATTGCCATTAACACATTTAAAGAGATTAAACCAGCTTGTCTCTACTGCTCCGTGTAGTCAGTGGGATTAGACTTGTGTTACGTGTCAAGGTGCTTTCAAAGAGACACTGTTTTAATGTAAGGCAGGTAGATTTCCCAGGGAGACGGTAATTGTTTCGATGGGGGTGACCTTGCAGTGTAAAAATAAGCAGCAAGTGTGAAAACCAACTCACATCTTAGATCAGACAGGCAGCGTCAAGCCAGCTGACTGCAATAAAGGGTGGCCAGGGGACAATAGGGATCAGTTGTTCAGGAGGATGGTGTTAGCATGGAGTGGCTGAATTAAGGTGAGGTGGAAAGGGTTGTCCAGGGAACGCCAGATAGCTTTACCCGGAATTGTAGGGATTGGCTAGAGACAGTTGGATTGGAGGTAGATGTTTTGGGATCTGTTGGTGAAAAATGAATTCACTCGAGTCTGTCTTAAAGCAGAAGATCACAGTTTATTTAACAGAGCGTACTGGGAGAAGAATTCATAGATCCCGCGATCTGGTGAACCTCTTCTCGCAGGTTACAGGTATCAAAGCTTCTTTTATACATTATGGGATTGGATACAAAATGTCTTCACCCAATTAGGTTTCCCTAGCAACAACAAATAATTAGAACACAGGGGGTTTTTGCTTCCTAACCGAAACTATAAACATCGGAATGTGGTCAGCGTAGTCTATTATGTCTGTCTGGTTCAGTTCCGTCGCACATACTCATGTTAACCACAGACATTTTCCATCGTATTTGTGTATTAACCATTTTGTTTTTATATTCTTGCTTTTTAATTTTACATTCTATAATTTTTACTCCAACAGGATCGTTTTGGGATGCCTACGAGTTAGAGAGGTTGTCAGAGTCTGGGTACGGATGACTGGAATTAGAAGACGTTGGCATGAGCTTAGTGGGCTGGGATTAGAGGTATATCCCACCATGGCAGTTGGAGAATTTGAATTCAGTTCTCAAAAGGCGGTATCAGTAAAAGTGATCGCTGTCATAAAAACCCATCTGGTTCACTGATGTCCTTTAGGGAAGGAAACCTGCCGTCCTTACCCGGTCTGGCCTATATGTGACTCCAGACCCCACACCAACATGGTGGACTGTTAACTGTCGATCTTCTCAGGGCAACTAAAAATGGACAATAAATGCCGGCCCTGCCAGCGATGCCAGCATCCCAAGAATGAGTAATAAAAATAAAATTGTAGGTAGATTAAGAACATAAGAAATAGGAGCAGGAGTCGGCCATTTGGCCCTTCGAGGCTGCTCCGCCATTCAATAAGATCATGGCTGATCTTCGACCTCATCTCCACTTTCCTGAACTATCCCCATATCCCTTGAATCCCTTAATATTCAAAAATCTATCGATCTCTGTCTTGAATATACTCATGCAGACACTGAGACAATGTATGAACGGACACCGCGCAACAATCGCCAGGCAGGAGGGTTGCCTCCCAGTCGGGGAACACTTCAGCAGTCAGGGGCATTCAGCTTCAGATCTGCGGGTAAGCGTTCTCCAAGGCGGCCTTCGGGATACACGACAGCGCAAAATCATAGAGCAGAAACTGATAGCCAAGTTCCGCACTCATGAGGATGGCCTCAATCGCGATATCGGGTTTATGTCACGATACAGAACGTAACTTGACATCATGGCCGGTCTTTCCAGGTGTTTTTATTTTAAAAAGACTAACACAAGAACCAACACAAATTGACAGGATATGCAGCCAGCAGGTGTTTTGACACGTTGGACCCCCTGGGACACATCTCATTGTCTTGGCTGTGCTCTTAGTGTGTCTTTGATGTAGGGAAAGATTTGAATAGATTTTTTCTGTGCTTATATTGTGAATTCTGGGAGATTCTCTCACAGCTACTCTACCTGAGGAAGGAGCGAACAGCTCCGAAAGCTTGTAAAATTAAATAAATCTGTTGGACTATAACCTGGTGTTGTGCGACTTCTCATTTTTGTCCACCCCAGTCCAACGCCGGCATCTCCATATCTTGAATATACTCAACAACTGAGCCTCCACAGCTCTCTGGGGTAGAGAATTCCAAAGATTCACCACCCTCTGAGTGAAGAAATTTCTCCTCATCTCAGTCATAAATGGCCGACCCCTTATTCTGAGACTGTGACCCCTGGTTCTAGACTCCCCAGCCAGGGGAAACATCCTCCCTGCATCTACCCTGTCAAGCCCTGTAAGAATTTTGTATGTTTCAAGGAGATCACCTCATTCTTCTAAACTCCAGAGAATATGGGCCTAGTCTACTCAATCTATCCTCATAGGACAATCCCCCCGATCCCAGGAACCAGTCTGGTGAACCTTTGTTGCACTCCCTCTATGGCAAGTATATCCTTCCTTCGGTAAGGAGACCAAAACTGTACACAACACTCCAGGTGTGGTCTCACCAGGGCCCTATATAATTGCAGTAAGACGTCTTTACTCTTATACTCAAATCCTCTTGTAATAAAGACCAATATACCATTGGTTAGTGAGGACTAGCTGGGGATTCCTGGAATGACATGTCTTGGCTGAGGTTATAGACATTGGTTACGAACAGTTAGAAGTTGAAAAGGTTGGCTGCGGTTATGCAAGATTAGCTGGAGACAGTTGCTTCAATGTGGATGACCGGAGATGCTTGAAGCAAAGTGGAAGTCTTCGCACAACGGAAAAAACACACTGAAGGATAAGACCATGAGAATACTGCAGCAGACAGTCAACTGTCCAGCTCCAGGCTGCTTGTCCTTTTCCTTGTTCCTCCCTTCCTCCTCTCCCACAGAAATCATGACTCTTTTCCATGATTCCATTTGATGTCCACAGTGAATATCATAACACTGCCTCGGAGATGTACAAAGGATCCTCTGAGAGCTATAAAAAGTAGCAAGAACAACTCCCCCTTGGTTATTAAGTGCTTGTCTCTCAGTAGAACTTTGCAATAATTACATGTGGAGAGACAGATACCCAGGAGTGAGTTACAGGCTGGAATCTAATCGAGGGGTTCAGGGGGGTTTATATATAGAATAACAGATACCCGGGAGTGAGTTACAGGCTGGAATCTAATCGAGGGGTTCGGGAGGATTATATATAGAATAACAGATACCCAGGAGTGAGTTACAGGCTGGAATCTAATCGAGGGGTTCGGGGGTTTATATATAGAATAACAGATACCCGGGAGTGAGTTACAGGCTGGAATCTAATCGAGGGGTTCGGGGGGTTTATGTATGGAATAATAGATACCCGGGAGTGAATTACAGGCTGGAATCTAATCGAGGGGTTCAGAGGGTGTATATATAGAATAACAGATACCCGGGAATGAGTTACAGGCTGGAATCTAATCGAGGGGTTCAGGGGGTTTATATATAGAATAACAGATACCCGGGAATGAGTTACAGGCTGGAATCTAATCAAGCGGGTTCGGGGGGTTTATATATAGAATAACAGATACCCGGGAATAAGTTACAGGCTGGAATCTAATTGAGGGGTTTGGGGGGTTTATATAAAAAATAACAGATACCCGGGAGTGAGTCACAGGCTGGAATCTAATCGAGAGGTTCGGAGGGTTTATATATAGAATAACGGATACCCAAGGGTAAGGTACAGGCTGGAATCTAAACGAGGGGTTCGGGGGGTTTAGAGATAGAATAACAGACACCGTGGAGTGATTTACAGGCTGGAATCTAATTGAGGGGTTCAGGGGGTATATATGTAGAATAACAGCTACCCGGGAGTGAGTTACAGGCTGGAATCTAAACGAGGGTTTCGGGTGCTTTATATATAGAATATCAGAAACCCGGGAGTGAGATATAGGCTGGAATCTAATCAAGTAGTTTGCGCGGTTTATATATAGAATATCAAATACCCGGGAGTGAGTTACAGGCTGGAATCTAATCAAGGGGTTTGGGCGGTTTATATATAGAATAACAGATACCCGGGAGTGAGCAACAGGCAGGAATCTAATTGAGGAGTTCGGGGGGATTTATATATGACATAACAGATACCCAGAATCTAATCGAAGGTTTTGGGGGTTTATATACAGAATTACAGATACCCGGAAGCGAGTCACAGGCTGGAATCTAATCGAGGATTTCGGGCGGTTTATATATAGAATAACAGATACCCAGGAGTAAGTTACAGGCTGGAATCTAATCGAGGGTTTCTGGAGGTTTATATATAGAATAACGGATACCCGGGAGTGAGTTACAGGCTGGAATCTAATTGAGGGGTTCGGGGGGTTTATATATAGAATAGCAGATACCCGGGAGTGAGTTACAGGCTGGAATCTAATCGAGGGGTTCGGGCAGTTTATATATAGAATCACTGATACCCGGGAGTGAGTCACAGGCTGGAATCTAATACGGAGGTTCGGGCGGTTTATATACAGAATAACAGATACCCGGGAGTGAGTTACAGGCTGGAATCTAATTGAGGGGTTCTGGAGGTTTATATATAGAATAACGGATACCCGGGAGTGAGTTACAGGCTGGAATCTAATCGAGGGGTTTGGGAGGTTTATATATAGAATAACAGATACCCGGGAGTGAGTCACAGGCTACAATCTAATCGAGGGGTTCGGGCGGTTTATATATAGAATAACAGACACCCGGGAGTGAATCGTAGACTGGAATTTAACGAAGGGTTCGGGGGAGTTATATAGAGAATACCAGACACCCGGGAGTGAGTCACAGGCTGGAATCTAATCGAGGAGTTCAGGGGGATTTATATATGACATAACAGATACCCGGAATCTATTCGAGGAGGTCGGGGTGTTTATATATAGAATAACAGATACCCGGGAGGGAGTCGCAGGCTGGAATTTAATCGAAGGGTTCGGTGGATTTTTATATAGAATAACAGATACCTGGGAGTGAGTTACAAGCTGGAATCTAATCGAGGGGTTTGGGTGGTTTATATACGGAATAACAGATACCCGGGAGTGAGTTACAGGCTGGAATCTAATCGAGGGGTTCGGCAGGTTTATATACAGAATAACAGATACCCGGGAGTGAGTTACAGGCTGGAATCTAATCGAGGGGTCCGGGTGGTTTATATATAGAATAACAGATTACTGGGAGTGAGTTACAGACTGGAATCTAATCGAGGGGTTCGGGGGAGTTTATATATAGAATAACAGATACCCAGGTGTGAGTTACAGGCTGGAATCTAATCGAAGTGTTTGGGTGGTTTATATATAGAAAACAGATATGTGGGGATGAGTTACAGGCTGGAATCTATTCGAGTGGTTCGGGGATTTATATATAGAAAACAGATACGTGGGAGGGAGTTACAGACTGGAATCTAATCGAGTGGTGAGGGAGGTTTATATATAGAATAACAGATACCCAGCAGTGAGTTACAGGCTGGAATTTAATCAAAGGGTTCGGGAGATTTATATATAGAATAACGGATACCCGGAAGTGAGTTACAGGCTGGAATCTAATCGAGGGGTTCAGGGGAGGTTTATATATAGAATAACAGATACCCGGGAGTGAGTCACAGGCTGGGTTCTAATCGGGGGGTTCGGGGGATTTATATACAGGAAACTCTTTGGTATCCGACACCGACGGGACCGGCGTGGTGCCGGTTGAATCGAAAGTTCCGGATAACAGAGAGTTATATCTACCGAGGCTATTTTTAACAAAGAAAAATAAAAAAATCAAGAAATGTGCAGTATACAGTATTTGGGTACTCACCTACAGAATGTTGTGTTAAATGGATGGTGGAAGATGCTTGATTAAGTACAGTACTGCCAGTTGAGAGTAATCCATAACTCTTTAATTACTTAACAGTAAGTGAGACTCCCGGCAGCGCGGGAGAATCAACTCCTGCTACTGCAGTGTTTCGGACTTCCGACAGCGCCAGGAGGCCGAGTAGTGGCACTTTTGAAAACTACCCCTACTGACTAAACCGGCGTTCGCGGACTCGGGATCGGCAACATTGCCGGTTATTTGAGAGGAGTTTTCGGAGTACTCGGCGTTCGCGGAGACTCGGACTGCGACTCGGCAACATTGCCGGTTATTTGAGAGGAGTTTTCAGAGGATGATTTTTGCCGGTTAAGCGAGAATTCCGGATATTTGGGTGCCGGATAAACAAGAGTTTCCTGTATAGAATAACAGATACCCGGGAGTGAGTCGCAGGCTGGAATTTAATCGAAGGGTTTGGGGGGTTTATATACAGAATAACAGATACCCGGGAGTGAGTTACAGGCTGGAATCTAATTGAGGGGTTTGGGTGGTTTATATATAGAATAACAGATACCCGGGAGGGAGTTACAGGCTGTAATCTATTTGAGTGGTTCGGGTGGTTTATATATAGAATAACAGATTCCTGGGAGTGAGTAACAGACTGGAATCTAATCGAGGGGTTCAGGGAGTTTATATATAGAATAATAGATACCGGGTGTGATTTACAGGCTGGAATCTAATCGAACTTTGGGTGGGTTATATGTAGAAACCAGATATGTGGGAGTGAGTTACAGGCTGGAATGTAATCGAGTGGTGAGGGAGGTTTATGTATAGATTAACAGATACTCAGGAATGAGTTACAGGCTGGAATTTAATCGAAGGGTTCGGTGGATTTATATATAGAATAACAGATACCTGGGAGTGAGTTTCAGACTGGAATCTAACCGAGTGTTCAGGGGGTTTATATATAGAATAACAGTTACCCAGGAGTGTGTTACAGGCTGGAATCTAATCGAGGGGTTCGGGGGGTTTATATATAGAATAACAGATACCCGGGAGTGAGTTACAGACTGGAATCTAATCGAGGGGTTCAGGGGGTTTATATATAGAATAACAGATACCCAGGAGTGTGTTACAGGCTGGAATCTAATCGAGGGGTTTGGGGGGTTTATATATAGAATAACAGATACCCGAGAGTGAGTTACAGAATGGAATCTAATTGAGGGGTTCGGGAGGTTTATATATAGAATAACAGATACCCGGGAGTGAGTTACAGGCTGGAATCTAATCGAGGGGTTCAGGTGGTTTATATATAGAATAATAGATACCCGGGAGTGAGTTACAGGCTGGAATCTAATCGAGGGGTTCAGGTGGTTTATATATAGAATAACAGATACCCGGGAGTGAGTTACAGGCTGGAATCTAATCGAGGGGTTCAGGTGGTTTATATATAGAATAACAGATACCCAGGAGTGTGTTACAGACTGGAATCTAACCGAGTGTTCAGGGGGTTTATATATAGAATAACAGTTACCCAGGAGTGTGTTATAGGCTGGAATCTAATCGAGGGGTTCGGGGGGTTTATATATAGAATAACTGATACCCGGTCGTGAGTTACAGACTGGATTCTAGTCGAGGGGTTCGGGTGGTTTATATATAGAATAACAGATACCTGGGAGTGAGTTACAGGCTGGAATCTAATCGAGGGGTTCGGGGGGTTTATATATAGAATAACAGATACCCGGGAGTGAGTTACAGAATGGAATCTAATCGAGGGGTTCGGGAGATTTATATATAGAATAACAGATACCCGGGAGTGAGTTACAGACTGGAATCTAATCGAGGGGTTCGGGGGGTTTATATATAGAATAATAGATACCCGGGAGTGAGTTACAGACTGGAATCTAATCGAGGGGTTCAGGTGGTTTATATATAGAATAACAGATACCCAGGAGTGTGTTACAGGCTGGAATCTAATCGAGGGGTTCGGGAGATTTATATATAGAATAACAGATACCCGGGAGTGAGTTACAGACTGGAATCTAATCGAGGGGTTCGGGGGGTTTATATATAGAATAATAGATACCCGGGAGTGAGTTACAGACTGGAATCTAATCGAGGGGTTCAGGTGGTTTATATATAGAATAACAGATACCCAGGAGTGTGTTACAGGCTGGAATCTAATCGAGGGGTTTGGGGGGTTTATATATAGAATAACTGATACCCGAGAGTGAGTTACAGACTGGAATCTAATCGAGGGGTTCGGGAGGTTTATATATAGAATAACAGATACCCGGGAGTGAGTTACAGGCTGGAATCTAATCGAGGGGTTCAGATGGTTTATATATAGAATAACAGATACCCGGGAGTGAGTTACAGGCTGGAATCTAATCGAGGGGTTCAGGTCGTTTATATATAGAATAACAGATACCCAGGAGTGTGTTACAGGCTGGAATCTAATCGAGGGGTTCGGCAGGTTTATATACAGAATAACAGATACCTGGGAGTGAGTTACAGACTGGAATCTAATCGAGAGATTCGGGGGGTTTATATATAGAATAACAGATACCCGGGAGGGAGTTACAGGCTGGAATCTAATCGGGGGGTTCGGGGGGTTTATATACAGAAAAGCAGATACCTGGGAGTGAGTTACAGACTGGAATCTAATCGAGGGGTTCGGGGGGTTTATATATAGAATAACAGATACCCGGGAGTGAGTTACAGGCTGGAATTTTCTGCTCTCTGCTGTGACCCATTAAGTCACTCAGTTTTATCACCACCTTCTCAGGACCAACTCGGGACGGGCAGTAAATGTCGGCTCCGCCAGCGTTGCCCACATCTCGAGAATACATACATAGATACATAGAAGATAGGAGCAGGAGTAGGCCATCCGGCCCTTCGAGCCTGCTCCGCCATTTAATGAGATCATGGCTGATCCTTCAATTCAGTATCCCGTCCCCGCCTTCTCTCCGTAACCCTTAACCCCTTTTGCCTGTAGAAATATATCTAATTCCCTCTTAAATATATTTAATGAGCTGGCGTACACTGCCCTCTGTGGCAATGAGTTCCACAGGAGAATGACTAAGAAAGATCTGTGTGATCTACAGCGCCCGTAGGAACCACCGAGATTCTTGTGGGCCACGTCAAGAGAGAAAATGTAATTTTAAAAAACACGATAAAATAAGACTGAGGGGGTGTTGTGGGGGATGGGTTCAGAGGTGGGCAATGAAAGGAATTTTGATGAGTCTTTGGCATGAGCTAATTATCAGGGATTTTTTTTTCACGGAGCTTTTAAAATTCTAATAATCTTTTCACAGAGGCTTTAACTCAGTGCCTGTAAATTGAGAATGAGGTTGGGGACTGTAAATTTTTCTTGTCATTGCGGCCGGAAGTTGAAAAATGAACGTTACAAACAGAATAGCTAACCAGGACGTCTAACTCGAGTGGATTGAAGTGGGAATAATCAACTTGTTCACACTAGGTGCTCAATCTACAGGGTGAAGATACGCCTCTCCCGGCACCGAGTCTCACTGGCGGGGGAGTACATTAAAGAAGGAAGAAAGCAAGACTTGAATTTCTAGAGCGTCTTTCAAGACCTCAGGACGTCCCAAAGCGCTTTACAGCAAACAAAGTACTTTTTTTTTAAGTGTGTTCACTGTTGTAATGTGGGAAACGCGGCAGCCAAATTGCGCACAGCAAGCTCCCACAGACAGCAATGTGATAATGACCAGATCATCTGTTTTTAGTGATGTTGGTTGAGGGATAAATATCGGCCAGGACACCGGGGAGAACTCCCCCTGCTCGTCTTCAAAATAGTGGCCGCGGGATCTTTTACGTCCACCTGAGAGAGTAGACGGGGGTCTCGGTTTAACGTCTCATCTGAAAGACGGCACCTCCGACAGTGCGGCACTCCCTCAGCACTGCACTGGGAGTGTCAGCCTGGATTTTGTGCTCAAGTCTCTGGAGTTGTAGTGGTTATGTTACTGGATGAATAATCCAGAAAACTTGAGTTCAAATCCCATTGTGGCAGCTTGAGAGTTTTAAATCAGTTTCAGAAATCATCAAATCATGGAATGATTACAGCACAGAAGGAGGCCATTCGGCCCATCGTGCCTGTGCCGGCTCTTTGGTAGAGTTATCCAGTTCGTCCCACTCGCCTGCCCTTTCCCTTCAAGTATATATCTAATTCCCTTTTGAAAGTTATTATTGAATCTGCTTCCACCGCCCTTTCAGGCAGCGCATTCCAGATCACAACAACTCGCTGCGTAAAAAAAATTCTCCTCATCTCCCCTCTGGTTCTTTTGCCAATTATTTAAAATCTGTGTCCTCTGGTTATCGACCCTCCTGCCACTGGAAACAGTTTCTCCTCATTTACTCTATCAAAACCCCTCATGATTCTGAACACCTCTATCAAATCTCCCCTCAACCTTCTCTGCTCTCAGGAGAATGACCCCAGCTTCTCCAGTCTATCCACATAACTGAAGTCCCCTCTGCTGGTTCCTTCGCAGATGCTGCCTGACTTGCTGGGTGTTTTCTCGCATTTTCCATTATAATTAGACGCAGGTTGTTCTGAGAAGGTCTCTCAGTTGCAGAAGCAAAAACATCCTCGTGGGCCAACAATCTGCACTGGGCAAAATCCTCCGTGTGCAGGACCCATGTGCATACGATTACCAGGAAGACTCTCTCCCAATTCTCACCCGTGTTCCCACGCCCACTCGGTGCCCACTGGTTCACTGCAGCCTCCCCGACTGGTGAGCACGGCAGGACTTTGATTGTTTCACTGTTCCCCTTTACCAGTATCAGCCCGTCCCCTTTACCAGTATCAGCCCGTCCCCTTTACCAGTATCAGCCCGTCCCCTTTACCAGTATCAGCCCGTCCCCTTTACAAGTTTCAGCCCATCCCCTTTATCTTTATAAACTGAGCGCAGAGTCATTTCTCTCATTGTACATTTTAATTGCCTGCATAAGAACATAAGAACTAGGAGCAGGAGTCGGCCATTCGGCCCCTCGAGCCTGCTCCGCCATTCAATGAGATCATGGCTGAATGCAATCCTGGAACTTTCTGTGTTTCTCACAAACACCTCCAACCTTTGGAATCTAATTACTCATAAATTTCAGGAGCGTTTCTTCATCCGATTGATTCAGTTGATGCCCTTTAGCAACATTCCCAAGAAAAAACAAGACTGAGCGGAAAGAAAGCGGGAGTCCAGGCAGGGTTCGGAGCAGGAGGTGCTGCTGGCTCACTGGAATGCTAATGTTTTAGAACTGCTTTGTGTTCTGAGCGAGAAGAGTCCTGGGAATGGGAGACTAGCCCATGTGGGTCCGGTGATATATCAGCTCCCTCTGCTGGATCCTGTCAGTGGAAACATACAGCAAAGTGTTGGAGCAGCTCAGTGGTGACCGAGAATTATCAGACAACACAGGAGTATTGAAGGGCTGCAGATCAGCTAGTCTGACTGGGAGCCTTGCTGTTAACTGCACGCTAGTGTGAATTGTAGTGCAGTACAATACTGCACTATCTACAAATCTCGCTATGGCCTCGCCCCTCCCTATCTCTGTCACCCCCTCCAGCCCTGCAACCCTCCCAGATCTCTGCACTCCTGCAAATCTAGTCTCTTGCACACCCCTATTCCCTTCACCCCACCATTGGCAGCTGTGCCTTCAGCTGCCGAGGCCCTAAGCTCAGGAATTCTCTCCCTAAACACCTCTCTTTCTTTAAGATCTTCTTTAAAAACCCATTCTTCACCCTCCTAATATCTCCTTCCTTGGCTGGGTGCCCTCTGCCTGATAACGCTCCTGTGAAGCGACTTGGGACATGTTCCTACATTAAAGGTGCTTCATAACTGCAAGTTGTTGTTGTTGTATCTGTCTATTGAATGAGTAAACCTAACCACGGTTATCTTATTTACTTTTTGTGACATATTGCCGTGCGCGAAACTGGCTGCTGTGCTTCCTACATTACGTGGAGATGCCGGTGTTGGACTGGGGTGGACAAATGTGAGAAGTCGCACAACACCAGGTTATAGTCCAACAGCTTTATTTGAAATCACAAGCTTTCGGAGCGCTGCTCCTTCGCCTATAACCTGGTGTTGTGCGACTTCTCACATTCCTACATTACAACAGTGGTTACACTTCAAAAGTACTCAATTGACTGTGAAGTGCTTTGGGACGTCCTGAAAGACACAAGTTATTTTTTTTTTCATTGTGACCGACTGGTGTAAGCTCCCTCTACACTGCCCCATCAAACACTCCCAGGGCAGGTACAGCACGGGTTAGATACAGAGTAAAGCTCCCTCTACACTATCCTATCAAACACTCCCAGGGCAGGTACAGCGCGGGTTAGATACAGAGTAAAGCTCTCTCTACACTGTCCCATCAAACACTCCCAGGGCAGGTACAGCACGGGTTAGATACAGAGTAAAGCTCCCTCTACACTGTCCCATCAAACACTCCCAGGGCAGGTACAGCATGGGTTAGATACAGAGTAAAGCTCCCTCTACACTGTCCCATCAAACACACCCAGGGCAGGTACAGCACGGGTTAGATACAGAGTAAAGCTCTCTCTACACTGTCCCATCAAACACTCCCAGGGCAGGTACAGCACGGGTTAGATACAGAGTAAAGCTCCCTCTCCACTGTCCCATCAAACACTCCCAGGGCAGGTACAGCACGGGTTAGATACAGAGTAAAGCTCCCTCTACACTGTCCCATCAAACACTCCCAGGGCAGGTACAGCACGGGTTAGATACAGAGTAAAGTTCATGTCATATATCCTCATGAAATACTCAGAAATGCAAAGAAAACTTACTGGAATTACTGATTTAACAACAGAAAGCGCTGGAAAAACTCAGCAGGCCAGGCAACAGCCGTGGAGAGAGAAACAGAGTTAACGTTTCAGGTCGAAGACCCTTCGTCAGAACTGAGAAAAAAGCAGGAAATGAAACAGATAAAAAAGCAAGTGCGAGGCTGGGGGGAGGAATAAAAGAACAAAAGGGGAGGTCTATGATAAGTAGAGACATTAAGAGATGCTCAAGGCAAGACGAGACGGTAATATGACAGGTGAAGAAACAAAAGATGGCTCAGAAGTGTGAAGTGTGAAATGCTGGCAGAATGAAAGACAGCTGCCGTGGGGGAGAGAGAGAAAAAAAGGGAAAAGGCACAAACCAAAAGGGTGGATAATATATAGATATATATGTGTGGTAGGGGCCGAGGTTATGATGTCTCTACTTATCATAGACCTCCCCTTTTGTTCTTTTATTCCTCCCCCCAGCCTCGCACTTGCTTTTTTATCTGTTTCATTTCCTGCTTTTTTCTCAGTTCTGACGAAGGGTCTTCGACCTGAAACGTTAACTCTGTTTCTCTCTCCACGGATGTTGCCTGGCCTGCTGAGTTTTTCCAGCGTTTTCTGTTGTTATTTCAGTTTTCCAGCATCCGCAGTATTTTGCTATGGAATTACTGATTGTTGTATTCCAGTTTCTCAAACCTTTATTTGGAGCTCATGAGAAAAATAGCCAGGCATCAATGGGGCTGAGTTACCGAGCTCAGGGACCGCACCTGGACCTCCAGCTCCTCTGTACATTGCAGCAGCTCTGATTAGACACCCCGATTATGTTGGTGCTGAAAAAAAAATCAGCTGCACAAACTGCAGAATGGCCACAGGGAGGCAGGAGAGATTCATTCTAAAGAATATTGAAGTGCCATTTAAATAGGAATGAATGAATCGTGTGAGGAATTCTGACCTATGCACTGAGGTAGTGAAATCCCTCAGTGCGTTTGACTCAAGGCACACACTGGTATGTGTATTGACTTGTAATAATTTTGTCCTTTAGCAGTAACAGACTGTTCTCTAAATATTGCCCAAGCTCCTAGGAGTAACGCGGTCTAACCCATTCAGTTATCCTATGTCATCTGTCACAATATGGTTGCAGACTAATCCCTCCGGCAGGGGAGACAGTGACAAGGGATCATCTACTTAGAGTGAGGTTAGGAGGGATTTATTTACCTCGTGGATTGTTGGAGCTTGGAATGTTTTGTCACAGGGAGTGGCCAAGGCAGAGACCACCTGATCATTGAAGAGAAAGTTGGATAAATATTTGGAGAAGAGCAAGAGTTATGTGCGAGAGCAGGGCAGTGGCGTAGTTTTGGATTGCTCCAGTACAGACACGATGGGCTGAATGGCCTCCTTCTGGGCTGTAACCCTTTCTGGTTCTGGCCACCAGATGGTTCTGTGGAGTGGGTATCTGGAGTCTCTCTCCCAACTCATCCGCCATCTTGTATATAAAAAAACTTACATTCATTACATCAATGGCTTGGAGTCAGAAACCCAATGAAAATTGGATAAACTTGCAGATGATGTGGAGAGACTAGAGAAGCTGGGATTGTTCTCCTCAGAGAAAGAAAGAAAGACTTGCATTTATATAGCGCTTTTCACGACGACCGGACGTCCCAAAGCACTTTGCAGCCAATGAAGTACTTTTTGGAGTGTAGTCACTGTTGTAATGTGGGAAACGCAGCAGCCAATTTGCGCACAGCAAGCTCCCACAAACAGCAATCTGATAATGACCAGATCATCTGTTTTTGTTATGTTGATTGAGGGATAAATATTGGCCCGGGGACACCGGGGAGAACTCCCCTGCTCTTCTTCAAAATAATGCCATGGGATCTTTTACATCCACCTGAGAGAGCAGATGGGACCTCAGTTTAACATCTCACCCCAAAGACAGCACCTCCGACAGTGCAGCACTCCCTCAGTACTGCACTGGAGTGTCAGCCTATATTTATGTGCTTCAAGTCCCTGGAGTGGGATTTGAACCACACAGGCTTCATAGACACCCACAGGCGAGAGTGCTACCCACTGAGCCACAGCTGACAGGAGCAAAGGGCAAGTGGAAATTTAATAGAGGTGTTCAAAATGATGAGGGGATTTGATAGAGTTTCCAGCCTCCCTCTGCACTGTATGATTCTATGATATCAAACTAGAAGGGGCAGCAGAATTAAAGAAGGAATCTCAGAAATTAAAGAATGTGTTGAACAAAATGTGCAAGTGGGCAGAACAATGGCAGATGAAATTTAGTGCTGACAAGTATAAAGTATTGCACCTAGGAGTGAAACATGGGCAAAAAGGTGTACTCCATGAATGGCATTGAAATAGGCGAGAATGAAGATGACCTCAGAGTCTCAGTGGAGTCGACAATCAACATGTCCAACCCTTGTAGTGCAGCAATCAACAAAGCCAATAGGATGTTGAACTACAGATTCTAAGGAGTGGGTGGGGAGTGGTGGCATGGGGAGGGGGCTGTGGGGGTGGGTGGTTCTGTTATGTGGAAAGACTGGACAAACTTGAGCTATTTAGCCTGGAATGGAGGTGCCTGAGAGGTGATCTTTTCACTTCAAGCAGGCACACCACTCCAAACAACCTTAGAACAACCTTGGAAAGCCATCCTGATTTCTTTGGCATTTGTGACGATGGCTAAATGTGCGTCTAAGAAAATAATCTGCTGTCACTAAGTGTTACTGTTAGTGAGGCCTGAGATGACTGATGGTGCACTGTTGGTAGCTGTGCGTTACTGATTCAGAAACACGACAATTTAGAGACTGCTTCAAGCACAGCGTGGAAATCATAAAGAAGTGAGGAGCCATACAGTGTTAGCTGTGGCTCAGTGGGTAGCACCCTGACCTCTGAGTCAGAAGGTTGTGGGTTCAAGTCCCACTCCAGACACTTGAGCACAAAAATCTAGGCTGACACTCTCAGTGCAGTGCTGAGGGAGTGCTGTGCTGTCAGAGGTGCCGTCTTTCAGATGAGATGTTCTCCCTGGTGTCCTGAGCTGATATTTATACCTCGACCAACATCACTAAAACAGATTGTCTGGTCATTATCACATTGCTGTTTATGGAACCTTGCTGTGTGCAAATTGACTGCTGTGATTCTTACATTACAACACTTCAAAAATAGTACTTCATTGGGTGTAAAGCGTTTGGGACATCCTGAGGTCATGAACGGTGTTGCAAAGTTCTTTCTTTTGTTCATACAAGCAGAATTTACAGCAGATGAAACACAGGCACTTCTGGCAATGACAGGTCAGGCACTTTGAACGAGGACGGAATGCGTCGATGCTATTTGCCTCAACTACACCATGCAGTAGCGAGTTCCACATTCTCACCACTCTCCGGTAAAGAAAGCCACTGATTAACCTGGAGCCTTTACAAGAATTCCAACTTTCCCCCACTTGGCATCGGAACTCTACGGGAGGCTACAAGTGCCAGAGGAGTGACTTCGAACGGATGCGCTGAAAAAGAATGTGGTTGCTGCTGGCCTCAAATGGCGCTTGAGGTTCCATTAATGCCACTGATGGACTTGTGCCTGATACCAACCGGAGGAGGCAAGAAATGAGCACTTTCCCACCCAGTCAAATAGCTGAAATCCCAGGACCGACGGCGAGAATCAGGCTTGGAATTATCTGAATGCACTTGTCAGGTATTTAAACATTTTTTTAAAAATTCGCTCATGGGATGTGGGCGTCGCTGGCAAGGCCAGCATTTATTGCTCATTCCTAATTGCCCTTGAAAAGGTGGTGATGAGCCGCCTGCTTGAACCGCTGCAGTCCGTGTGGTGAAGGTGCTCCCACAGTGCTGTCAGGGAGAGTGTTCCAGGATTTTGACCCAGCGACGATGAAGGAACGGCCGATATATTTCCAAGTCAGGGCAACTAAAGATGAACAATACATGTCGGCCTTACCAGCAACCCAGAATTCTTTTTTTTTAAACTTGTGGTTGTGCAAAAAGAGATATGAAATAAAAACAGAAAATGTTGGGAATACTAAACAGGTCAGGCAGCATCTGTGGAGAGAGAAACAGAGTTAACGTTTCAGGTCGATGACCCTTTCGTCAGAACTGGAAAAAGTTCGAACAAGGTAAAAGAGACAAACGGAAATCCCGTGGGAGAGAACTTCTTCAAGGTGAGAAGTCGCACAACACCAGGTTATAGTCCAACAGTTTTATTTGAAATCACGAGCTTTCGGAGCGGCTGCTCCTTCGTCAGGACTTCACCTGACGAAGGAGCAGCGCTCCGAAAGCTCGTGATTTCAAATAAAACTGTTGGACTATAACCTGGTGTTGTGCGACTTCTCATTTTTGTCCACCCCAGTCCAACACCGGCATCTCCACATCATCTTCAAGGTGGGCATTCCTGGAAGAGAAGAGGCAGTGAGTTAAACACTAACACAGAGCAAAAACACCGGAGATCTGAAATAAAAACAGAAAGTGCCGGAAACACTCCAAAGACGCTGCCTCACCCGTTGAGTATTTCCAGCATTTTCTGTTTTGATCTCAGATTTCCAGCATCCACAGTATTTTTGCCTTTTGTGCGAAAGCAAAAGGCTTGTTGAGTTCTTGTCAGTGTCTGTGCCTTAGCGAGCACAAAAATCATCTCCAAAGACAATCAGCACAGAACTCCCTTTGGAACATAAAGAGTGGTTTCTGTGCCCTGGTTTAGGCCTTGTGTTGCCAAGGGAGTGTTGCCCTAGTAACTAAGTGACAAGACATATGACGGTATGAGAGAATGAAAACAGCACCACATGACTGCTGGATGGAATGGTCTCTCCCTCGCCAAGTCGAAGGGTTATTTAGATTTTCATGTCCGCTTGGCAGCTGCTTCAAGAGCTGCATCCAGCAGGTGTTGGCCAAGCCTCTCGATAAACAGCAAGAAAATAGCCCCCCCCCCCCCCTCGACTGGTGCGTCGCCACTTAAGGGGAGAACAGAGACTCAGAGCTGAGGAGAGTCAGTCACAAGGGTGTGTGTGTGTTTGTGTTTGAGAGAGAGAGAAAGAGAAGTGAGATGAGCTCGACGAGAGGTTCCTGCTGAAAAGGTGACGCCAGAGGACGAGATTTATCGCAGCCCGTAACTGTCAACTTTTAGACAAGAGTGGATCTCTACAGGAGGGCAACATGGATCTCTCATTCATGGCTGCACAGGTACATCGGCCGAGAATTTAAGTTGCCGCGCGTGATAAAAAGATTAGAGTGCTTTTTCCCTGTCTGTCTTTTTTAATTTAAAAAATGTCGAAAAATAGAAGATTGTCGTAATGAAAAAAAAACAATTTATTTTCTTGTGAGAAAAATTAAAAGGAATTGATTTCATAAGCCAGACAACTAATGGAATTCACAGCATGCTTTTCTTGCCAATGAGGTACAGAGGGTTTCTCTTGCGTACTCACTGATCTCCCAGGCTGAATATTAAAGACAGCTTTTGTATCCTTGCAGCATATTCTTTCAGTGATGCTGGGCACTGTAGATTATTAAGACCCCAGTCCGTTATCTTATGGGTTGATGTTAATGCAGCGGGGAGGGTTTGTGTTTGTGGGCACACCTGAATTTTTCTATTTTCTTTCTCCATTCCTCCCACCCCTGACTCTCACAATGATTTTTCTGCAGCCCCTGGCTACGTACTTGTGTGCTATTCTTCTTCAATTCTCTCCCTTCCTCCTACTCCACCTCCCCCCCCCCCCCCGACCACCCCACCAAACATCAGACTTTCTTCTGGTGCGTTGACAACGCTGTGCATTGACTCCACACTTCCTGTCTTCCTCACACTTCCTTGGAAGGTGTCGGGGAGGACAGTGAGGGAGGGAACGGTCCATCCTTTATGGAATGGCTGGGATTGGGATCCTGTGGGCAAAGAGGAAGGGCGAGTCGTGCTCCTACCACTCCGTGCCCAGCAGGGGGAGTGCCGCCGCAGCGCGCAGTACGCCAGCGGCTTGCGTGGAATGAACCGTGAACGCCGAGGCTGCAGCAAAGGCCCCAGATGGTCAATGCACTGCCCGATGTGGTGCTGGTAAAGAAGGTCGGTCCTGGGTTTGATCTCCTGCCTCTGCTGAGTTATTTGATGGTGAAGGTGATGCTGACGGTGACGGTGGTGGTGATGGTGGTGGTGATGGTGACATTGGCGACGGTGACGGTGTGGGTGGTGGTGATGGTGACGTTGGTGATGGTGACGGTGGTGGTGATGGTGGTGACGGTGACGGTGGTGGTGATGGTGGTGACGTTGACGTTGACTTTGACAGTGATGGTGACGGTGACAGTGACAGTGACAGTGACAGTGACAGTGACAGTGACGGTGACAGTGATGGTGACGGTGATGGTGACGGTGACAGTGGCGGTGACAGTGATGGTGATGGTGACGGTGATGGTGACGGTGATGGTGATGTTGATGGTGACGGTGATGTTGACTGTGACGTTGACTGTGACAGTGACAGTGATGGTGACAGTGACAGTGATGGTGATGGTGACGGTGACAGTGATGGTGATGGTGATGGTGACGGTGACAGTGACGGTGACAGTGATGGTGATGGTGACAGTGATGGTGACGGTGATGGTGATGTTGATGGTGACGGTGATGTTGACTGTGACAGTGATGGTGACAGTGACAGTGATGGTGACAGTGACAGTGATGGTGATGGTGACGGTGACGGTGACAGTGATGGTGACGGTGATGGTGACAGTGATGGTGACGGTGATGGTGACGGTGACAATGATGGCGACGGTGATGGTGACGGTGACGGTGACGGTGACAGTGACAGTGACGGTGATGGTGATGGTGACGGTGACAGTGACGGTGATGTTGACTGTGACAGTGATGGTGATGGTGACGGTGATGGTGACGGTGACGGTGATGGTGATGGTGATGGTGACGGTGATATTGACTGTGACAGTGATGGTGACGGTGACGGTGATGGTGATGGTGACGGTGATGGTGATGGTGACGGTGACGGTGATGGTGATGGATGTTGATGGTGATGGTGATGTTGACTGTGACAGTGATGGTGATGGTGACGGTGATGGTGATGGTGACGGTGATGGTGATGGTGACGGTGACGGTAATGGTGATGGTGATGGTGATGTTGACAGTGACAGTGATGGTGACGGTGACAGTGACAGTGATGGTGACGGTGATGGTGATGGTGATGGTGACGGTGATGTTGACTGTGACAGTGACGGTGACGGTGACGGTGACGGTGATGGTGATGGTGATGGTGATGGTGATGTTGACAGTGACAGTGATGGTGACGGTGACAGTGACAGTGATGGTGACGGTGATGATGATGGTGATGGTGATGGTGATGTTGACTGTGACAGTGATGATGACGGTGACGGTGATGTTGACAGTGACAGTGATGGTGACGGTGACAGTGACAGTGATGGTGATGGTGATGGTGACGGTGACGGTGATGTTGACTGTGACAGTGATGATGATGGTGACGGTGATGTTGACTGTGACAGTGATGATGATGGTGACGGTGATGGTGATGGTGATGGTGACGGTGATGTTGACTGTGACAGTGATGGTGACGGTGACGGTGATGGTGATGGTGATGGTGATGTTGACAGTGACAGTGATGGTGACGGTGACAGTGACAGTGATGGTGACGGTGATGATGATGGTGATGGTGACGGTGATGTTGACTGTGACAGTGATGATGACGGTGACGGTGATGTTGACAGTGACAGTGATGGTGACGGTGACAGTGACAGTGATGGTGACGGTGATGGTGATGGTGACGGTGACGGTGATGTTGACTGTGACAGTGATGATGATGGTGACGGTGATGTTGACTGTGACAGTGATGATGATGGTGACGGTGATGTTGACTGTGATGGTGACGGTGATGTTGACTGTGACAGTGATGGTGATGGTGACGGTGATGTTGACTGTGACAGTGATGTTGACTGTGACAGTGATGTTGACTGTGACAGTGATGGTGACTGTGACGGTGATGTTGACTGTGACAGTGATGTTGACTGTGACAGTGATGGTGACGGTGACGGTGATGTTGACTGTGACAGTGATGGTGACGGTGACGGTGATGGTGACGGTGATGTTGACTGTGACAGTGACAGTGATGGTGACGGTGATGGTGATGATGATGGTGACGGTGATGTTGACTGTGACAGTGATGATGACGGTGATGGTGATGTTGACTGTGACGGTGATGGTGATGGTGACGGTGATGGTGATGTTGACTGTGACAGTGATGGTAACGGTGATAGTGACGGTAATGTTGACTGTGACAGTGAATGTGATGGTGATGGTGATAGTGATGGTGGAGGTGATGTCGATGGTGAGTAAGTCCATTAACTGCTCCCTCGCCCCCTTCCCGTCTGCACCAGCCCGCATTGCTGGAAGGTGCTTGGACATCGGATGTGGAGGGGTCGGCTCCGGCTGCCATGCCCCTCTCCCCTCCCACATAATCCATTCACTGTCGGGACTGGTACGTGAGAGCGGGGGACCAGAGGTACCGGGGGTGGGGAGGCACCTGTAGAATAACCCCCAGACAGAGCTGGTACCTTCAGGGGGAAGAGAAGGTTAAGAGGGTAGAAAGCAGGAATGAGGGAAGTCAAGAAAGCACTGCGCCCTGTTAATCTGCTATTGTATCTTTGCCTCCTGAATTGTTATCTGGAAAGAGTAGCAATCAGGCAACCTGACGCCCTTCATTATTTAATTGCAATTCTCACTAATGTGATGAAGTTACCATGATTGGCTGGTAATTTGTTGCTTCCCTATTATCGAAACATTCTGGGGCAAATTAGGCTGTGAATCAAACAGTCCTCTGACCCTTCACCTTGCTGCTTGAGGGAACAGGCCCCAACCTCAGGCCGGTTGCTGTGGAGACTGTGAATGTAGGTCTAGAGGGGAAAGGTCAACCGTGTCCCCAAGGAGGCTGGGAACAGAATCATCCAGCTGCACGGATGGAGAATGTAGTCTCGCTCCAGATTCCTGCTGTTCACACCCGCAGCCATTGGCTTCTCAATGAGGTTGTGCTTCTGTGGGTGGGGTGGCGGGAGGGGCCTGTCCAGTATCCCACCCAACCCGTGCGATCCTGGAGACCGAGGGGGATAAAAATTCATTTTGGGAGGTAGCGCAATACGGGTGATAGTGAATCGTTAGGGTTGCCAACTCTGGTTGGACAAATTCCTGGAGGTTTCATCACATGACCTCTGACCACCCCGCCCACCCCCTCCCCTCCCCACGCTCCCGTCATTGGTCACCCGACACGCCCATCCTCGCAGCGCCCCGCCATCACACGCTCGTTGGAAAGCCAACAGACTCTTTGTTACCTGATTGTATGAATCTTGACTGTCAATCAAACGTCCTTCCCCCCCCCATCTCCGATATTTTTTATAACTAATACAACAACAACAACCTGTATTTATATAGCGCCTTTAACATAGTAAAACGGCCCCAGGCGCTTCACAGGAGTATGATAAGACAAAAAATTTGACACCGAGCCACATACGGAGAAATTAGGGCAGGTGACCAAAAACTTGGTCAAAGAGGTAGGTTTTAAGGAGCGTCTTAAAGGAGGAAAGAGAGGTAGAGAGGCGGAGAGGTTTAGGCAGGGAATTCCAGAGCTTAGGACCCAGGCAACAGAAGGCACGGCCACCAAAGGTTGAGCGATTAAAATCGGGGATTCTCAAGAGGGCAGAATTAGAGGAGAGCAGATATCTCGGGGGGTTGTGGGGCTGGAGGAGATTACAGAGATAGGAAGGGGCGAGGCCGTGGAGGGATTTGAAAATAAGGATGAGAATTCTGAAATCGAGGTGTTGCTTAACTGGGAGCCAATGTAGGTCAGCGAGCACAGGGGTGATGGGCGAACGGGACTTGGTGCGAGTTAGGACACAGGCAGCCGAGTTTTGGATGACTTCATGTTTACGTAGGGTAGAATGTGGGAGGCCAGCCAGGAGTGCGTTGGAATAGTCAAGTCTAGAGGTAACAAAGGCATGGATGAGGGTTTCAGCAGCGGATGAGCTGAGGCAAGGGCAGAGACGGGCGATGTTACGGAGGTGGAAATAGACGGTCTTGGTGATGGCGAGTATATGTGGTCGGAAGCTCATTTCAAGGTCGAATAATAAACAAAAGTGTTCAAAGAACATGAAGCAACACACATGTTATATTTTCTAATGCCCTCTATGACTTTCCTCTTGGGATTTTTGCTCGCGGCAGTGTCCCGGAGATTAATTTTCGATTCCTGGAGACTCCTGGGCAATCCTGGAGGGATGGCAATCCCTAACCCTGGCGCAGTTTCCAGCAGCGATGGCCCTTTTTAATGCTGTGCTCTCAATAACCCAGGAGAGCAGGAGCCCAATGCAAAGCCCCCCACCTCCTCCCCACTTGACTGATTCGCCCATCCCTCACTCACAGGAGTCGGTCCACGTTTGCCCATCATCTGGGTCAGGGGGCGACAGCAGCACAGTGCTGGAGTGCAGGCTGGAATTTGGCTCGCAACCCCATTGTTTTGGGTGCAGCCTACTTCTGCTGGAAGTGGAGGCAGAGGGTGGAGGGGGGGTGGGGGCTCCTGTATCTGATGCCTTCCCTGGAGATGTCACCAGAAATGGGGAGTGGCGGATGGGGGGGAGGGGTCCTTGTAGGCATTCCCGTCACTTCCAGCAGTGCCGGTACCCGATACTCCTCGAGCGCTGCAGGCAGGAGTAACAGAGATTCCCGGGGCCCACCAGTGAATGAAAGAGGCCCTTCAGCCCATCGTGTCAAGCCCTGTCTATTCTAATCCCATTTTCCAGCACTTGGTCCATAGCCTTGTATGCTATGGCGTTTCAAGTGCTCATCTAAATGCTTCTTGAATGCTGTGAGGGTTCCTGCCTCTACCACCCTTTCAGGCAGTGAGTTCCAGATTCCAACCACCCTCTGGGTGAAAAAGTTTTTCCTCAAATCCCCTCTAAACCTCCTGCCCCTTACCTTGAAACTATGCCCCCTGGTTATTGACCCCTCTACTAAGGGGAAAAGTTCCTTTCTATCTACCCTATCTACGCCCCTCATAATTTTGTACACCTCAATCAGGTCCCCCCTCAGCCTTCTCTGCTCATTGCGTGAAAAAGTTTTTCCTCATGTCGCCTTTGGTTCTTTTGCCAATCATCTTAAATCTGCGCCCTCTCGTTATCGACCCTTCAGCCATTGGAAACAGTTTCTCTTTATTTATTCTATCTACATGATTTTGAACACCTCTATCAAGTCTCAGCCTTCTCTGCTTTAAGGAGAACAACCCCAGCTTCTCCAGTCTATCCACTTAACTAAGCCCTCATCCCTGGAACCATTCTAGTAAATCTCTTTTGTACCCTCTCCAAAACCTTCCTATCCTTCCTAAAGTGTGGTGCCCAGAGTTAGACACAATTCTCCAGCTGGGGACAAACTCATGTTTTATACAAAACTCCTTTTATGGCCTTATTAACCTGCGTCGCTATTTTTAGTGATTTGTGTATTTGTACCCCCTTTGCTCCTCTATCCCATTTAGACATACGAACATACGAATTAGGAGCAGGAGTCGGCCACTCGGCCCCTCGAGCCTGCTCCGCCATTCAATAAGATCGTGGCTGATCCGATTACTGCACATTCCCGCCTACCCCCGATAACCTTTCACCACCTTGCTTATCAAGAATCTATCTTCCTCTGCCTTAAAAATATTCAAAGTCTCTGCTTCCACCGCCCTCTGAGGAAGAGAGTTCCAAAGACTCGCGACCCTCTGTGAGAAAAAAATTCCCCTCATCTCTAATTTTCCAAGGAGTATGCAGCCTCCTTATTCTTCCTACCAAAATGCACCAAGTTCAAGTGCAGCTCCAGGCCCCATGAGGTCACCTAGGGCTTCCCCAGCCCCAGGTTTCCCTTTCCCCTTCCCTGACCGTGATCACCTCCGGACGGACGCCTTCCTCAGCACTTAGCTTAGTGAGGGGGACCATTCCCTCTGGCGCCCCCAGTGGCGGAATCCTGCTGTGCTGTGCTGAATCTCACTCGGGCCTGATGGCCTCCTTGTCATTCGAGCCGGGTATCTCTGCTGCAGTAAAAAGGCCCGGGCTTCATACCAAAGCCGTCATGGGCGCCTGGACCACCCCTCACCCGCACCCCCCCCACCCTCTGCCCTCCCTCGTGTTAAAATTCTGAACTCTATTCAAATGTCTCAAACGTCAAATGAAATTCTTAAATATAGCAAAATATGTCACACGTATAATATCCATCATAATATAATGTCCTGGAGTTTCCAGGAATTGAACATTAAATCTCTTGGGCACTGCTACGAGCAATACTCGGGAGACAAACTCATTGGGGCATTAAAAAAATATCGTGTGCATTTTTTTCATTTTCTTTGACCACATTTTATTTATTAAATATAAAAAATATTGGACATAAGGAAAAAAAATCTGTTTGATGGGGCTGAGGTGGGAGGTCATGTGATGAAAGCTCCAGGAATTAAACCTGAAACATTCACTCCCTCCACCACCGGCGCACCGTGGCTGCAGTGTGTACCAGCTACAAGAGGCACTGCAGCAACTCGCCAAGGCTCCCTCGGCAACACCTCCAAAACCCGCGACCTCTACCACCTAGAAGGACAAGGGCAGCAGGCGCATGGGAACACCACCACCATCCCCAGGTTCCCCTCCAAGTCACACACCATCCTGACTTGGAAATAGATCGCCGATCCTTCATTGTCACTGGGTCAAAATCCTGCAACTCCCTCCCTAACAGCACTGTGGGAGTACCTTCACCACACGGACTGCAGCGGTTCAAGAAGGCGGCTCACCACCACCTTCTCAAGGGGCAATTAGGGATGGACAATAAATGTTGGCCCTGCCAGCGACACCCAGATCCCAGGAACGAATAAAAAAAAAATTCCCCACCAGAGTTGGCAACCGAACCCCAAGAAGTCTCCTGAAAATCTACCACTTCGGCTGCGCCTTTTGTCACCTTCGATAGTTTCCCTCCTGTTCCTGTGAGGATTTGACTCCTCCCCCCGCTGTGAAGCAACAACAACAACAACTTGCATTTATATAGCCCCTTTAACGTAGTAATACGTCCCAAGGAGCTTCGCAGGAGTGTTATCAAACAAAATTGTGATACTCAGTCACATGAGGAGACATTAGGACAGGTGACCAAAAGCTTGCTCAAAGAAGTGGGGGAAAGAGAGGTGGAGAGGTTTAGGGAGGGAATTCCAGAGCTTAGGGCCTTGGCAGCTGAAGGCACGGCCGTCAATGGTGGAGCGATTAAATTCGGGGATGCGCAAGGGGCCAGATCAGAGATCTTGGAGAGCTGTAGGTTACAGAGATAGGGAGGGGAGAGGACATGGAGGGCTTTGAAAACAAGGATGGAAAATTTTGAAATCGAGACGTTGCCAATGTAGGTCAGTGAGCAAGGGGGGTGATGGGTGAACGGGACTTGGTGCCAGTTAGGATACGGGCGGCAGAGATTTGGATGAGCTCAAGTTTATGGAGGGTGGAAGATGGGAGGCTGGCCAGGAGAGAGTTGGAATAGTCAAGTCTGGAGTTAACAAAGGCATGGATGAGGGTTTCAGCAGCGGATGAGCTGAGGCAGAGCGATCACCTTGAGTTGTTTGGCTACATGAAAAGACAATCGTTATTTACTTTGCTCTCAGCCAATGCCCTGTGATGCTGAAGCAAACACTAATATTCCAGTAATAAATCTACTCAAACGTCAGTGATAGATTTATCACTGGGAGATTAACTGCTAAATGACACACCTAAAAAACAATCTATAATTAATGTAATAAAGTGTTATGTCTGCATGCACTTCTTGTCAGCCCGTTCCATTATAAATTCCTGCATTCACCTTTATAATGGGACTGCCTGTGTAAACTGGTCACGCTGTAATTGAACTCTTCCCTCAGTAGAGGCACTACAGCACCACCACTGTCAGGAGGATGTAATTACAGCGTGACGAGTTCACATGCGTAGTCACCTGGCACAGGTAACTGGATTGAAGTCGATGCGGTGTATATGCATTTTCAGAAGACATCCGCTAAAGTGTCTTACAAGAGGCTTGTTAGAAAAATACAGACATATGGCATAAGATGAAATGTAACAGGATGGATAGAGAATTGGTTGATAGATAGGAAACAAGGAATTAAAGTACTAATACTAAAGCAAAGTACTGCGGTTGCTGGAAATCTGAAATAAAAACAGAAAACGCTGGAAATACTCAGCAGGTCAGGCAGCATCTGTGGAGAGAGAAACAGAGTTAACGTTTCAGGTCGATGACCCTTCGTCAGAACTGGAAAAAGCTGGAGATGGAACAGGTTTTTACGCAAGTGCAGGGGCAGGGAAAGGGGGGGGGAGGAAAGAACAAAAGGGAAGGCCTGTGATAGGGTGGAAGGCAGGAGAGATTAAGAGACAAAAGGGAGGATGGTGCGAGGCCAAATGAGATGGTAATGGGACAAGTTAAGAAACAAAAGATGGCTCTAGATGAAGTGTAAATGGCACTGGCAGAATGAAAGACAGCTGCCATGTGAGAGCTAGAAAAAAAAACTGGGAAAAAAAGGATAGGGGCAGAGGTTATGGTCTGAAATTGTTGAACTCTATGTTGAGTCCAGAAGGCTGTAAAGTGCCTAATCGAAAGATGAGGTGCTGTTCCTCGAGCTTACATTGAGCTTCATTGGAACAGTGTAAGAGGCCGAGGACGGTGAGGTCTGAGTGGGAGTCACCTTTGGGGGTGGGGTGGGTGTGTGGGGTGGGGATGTGGGGGTGGGGGTTGGGGTGTGGTTGTGGGGGTTGGGGTTGGGATGTGGGGGTGGGGGTGGGAGTTGGGGGTGGGGTTGTGGGGGTGGGGTGGGGGTGGGGGTGTGGGGGTGGGGTTGTGGGGGTGTGGAGTGGGGGCTGGGGTGGGGGTTGTGGGTGGGTGGGGGGTGGGGGTGGGGTTGTGGGGGTGGGGATAGGGTGTGAGGGTGGCGGTGGGGGCAGGGTGTGGGAGTGGGGTTGGGGGTGTGAGTGGGGTTGTGTGGGGCATGGTGGGGGTGTGGGGGGTGGCATTGGGGGCAGGGTGTGGGGGGTTGTTGGGTGGGTGTGGGGGTGTGGGGGTGCGGGTGGGGTTTGGGGGTGTGGGGGTGGGGTTTGGGGTGTGTGGGGGTTTGGGGGTTTGGGGGTGGGGATGGGGGTGTGGGGGTGGGGATGGGGGTGTGGGGGTGGGGATGGGGGTGTGGGCTGGGGTTGGGGGTGTGGGGGTGGTGTTGGGGGTGTGGGGGTGGTGTTGGGGGTGGGGATGGGGGTGTGGGCTGGGGTTGGGGGGGGCTGTGGGGGTGGGGAGGTAGGAAGTGTTCCGTCATGATGCTCCAGGCATTGTGAATGTGGGACAGGCTTGATGGACCGGCTAGCCTTTTCCCACCCGTCATTTTGGTACGTCCATATGTAATCGTGAGGCTGAAGATAAATCCTATGGTCCCATTGGAGGGGCGATAGACGTGGCAATCAGACAACCCTCGTCACCTCGCGGTAACTCCAGTCACATCTCCTTTGCGTTCTGCGAGATACAGCCCTCACAGACAAAATGAACTTGCATCTCAGACTGCATGGCCTTTGCAGGACAAAAGTTGCTCAGAAACATAGGGTCTGAGAGGATTTTTTTTTGTGTGAATCGCTGAGGTAATTTCACAGAGAGATTTTATAAGAGGAAAGGCGAGACAAGTCGCAAGTCCATATTGTGAGACACATTGGAAATACAACGGCCCTGAATTTCTGATCGAAGGCTTCCTGCGGGCAGATGCCTCCGATCTGAAAAAAGTCTACGAACCTACCTGCTGGCTCCGTAGATCCCGAGGCTTGCGATCCTGGGGCTCTCCTGTTGGCCCAGGTATCCCCGGGGCGCAGGCGGTTCGCAAGCGTACCTGGGATCACGTGGGCCAGGGGAACCAATGGAAGAAGGGAATCTCCCATTCATACTTTTGACAGTTCCGTACGGACAGATCTGTCAAAAGTATGAATGGGGATCACATTTAAAAACACACTAAAACATTAAATACATTTTTTTTAAATTACATAATTAAAATTAATTCAAATTCCATTGGAAAAAAAATTAAATGTTTTTACGGGGCTAAAAATGAACTTAACTTTTTGAAGAGTATTTTTAATTTATAAATGGGTTATCAAATTAATTTTTCTATTTTTCAACATTCTTAAGCTGGTAAAAGCAGGCCTCATGCGTGCTTTTACCAGGCGTAAGAATTCTATGGCCTTTCAGCGGGCGTATGTTGTGCACAAAGCGGAACTCTCCACCCGCAGAGGCCCTTCTCCCGGGCAGGCGGAGGATCTGTCAAGATGACAGATCACAAGTGCTTCGCATGCCTAAACCCGGCACACCTCGTACGCACCCGTGGGGGTCGGACAATCCGGCCCAAAGAATTGTAAGGAGCTGTGCTTTTGTTGGCAGTGAGCCGCCCCAGATACAGGAGCAGCATCCAGATCAAAGGGCAGACTTGGGATTTCCAGACGACTGGTAGATGTTGAGAGGGAAAGGATTGTTTGGCAAGAAAGGAAGCCTGCCTGAGACATCAGCCATGGCTCAGTGGGCAGCACTCTGGCCTCTGAATCTGAAGGTCATGGGTTCAAGTCCCACTCCAGGGATTTACATTGTATTTACAGCACAGAAACAGTCCATTGGCCCCAACCAGTCTGTGCCGGCGTTTATGCTCCACACGAGCCTCCTCCCATTCTAATTTTATCAGCATAACCCTCTATTCCCTTCTCCCTCATATGCTTGTCTAGCCTCCCCTTAAATGCATCGATACTATTCACTTCAACCACTCTCTGTGGTAGCGAGTTCCACATTCTCACCACCCTCTGGGTAAAGAAGTTTCTTCTGAATTCCCGATTTGATTTCTTGGTGACTATCTTATATTGATGGCCTCTAGTTATGCTCTTGCCCACAATTGGAAACATTCTCTCTGTATCCACTCTATCAAAACCTTTCATGATTTTAAAGACCTCTATTAGGTCACCCCTCAGCCTTCTCTTTTCAAGAGAAAAGAGACCCAGTCTGTTCATCCTTTGCTGATATGTATACCCTCGCAGTTCTGGTATCATCCTTGTGAATCTTCTCTGCACCCTCTCCAGTGCCTCTATATCCTTTTTATAATATGGTGACCAGAACTGTACGCAGTACTCTAAGTGATGTCTAACCAAGGTTCGATGCAAGTTTAGCATAATTTCCCTACTTTTCAATTCTATCCCTCTAGAAATAAACCCTAGTGCTTGGTTTGCTTTTTTTATGGCCTTATTAACCTGTGTCGCTACTTTTAGTGATTTGTGTATTTATACTCCGAGATCCCTTTGCTCCTCTACCCCATTTAGATTCTATTTTCAATGTAATATGTGAGCTCCTTATTTTTCTTACAATATGTAATACTTCACATTTATACGTGTTGAAACTCATTTGCCAATTATATGCACATTCTGCAAGTTTATTAATGTCTTGTAACTTGTTGCAGTCCTCCTCAGTATTGACTATCCCCCCCAATTTGGTATCGTACGCAAATTTAGAAATTGTGCTTTTGACTCCAAAGTCTAAATCGTTAATATAAATTGTGAACAACAGTGGTCCCAGCACTGATCCTTGTGGAACACCACTACCCACCTTTTGCCACTCTGAATAGCCACCCTTTACCCCTACTCTCTGCTTTCTGTCTTGCAGCCAGCTAGCTATCCATTCTGCTAGTTGTCCCCTGACTCCGCATGCTCTGACCTTATTCATTAGTCTATTATGTTTGAGCACAAAATCTAGGGTGACACTCCAGTGCAGTGCTGAGGGAGTGCTGCACCGTCGTAGGTGCCGTATTTCGGATGAGACATTAAACCGAGGCCCCGTCTGCTCTCTCAGGTGGACGTGAAGATCCCATGGTACTAGAGCAGGTGAGTTCTCCCCGTCCTCCTGGGCTATATTTATCCCATAACCAACATCACTAAAGACAGATTATCTGGTCATCATCTCATTGCTGTTTGTGGGGTCTTGCTGTGCGCAAATTAGCTACCGTGGTTCCCTCATTACAAAAGTGACTACACTTCAAAAGTACTTCATTGGCTGTGAAGCGCTTTGGGACATCCTGAGGCCGTGAGAGGCGCTATATAAATTCAAGTCTTTTCCTTTTCCTTTGAGTATAGCTTTGAAAACAGAATTGAATTTGCAAATCTTGCAAAGGGAGTCAGGCAGACAAAGAGATGGCCTGTGACACTGGAGGCAGTCCAATCCACCTGCCGATTATTAAATTGTTTAAAGTGCTTTGTACCGGAGGGGAAAATTAATTTGCTGTTTGCAGACATATTTATCTCAGTTTGTTTGCATCTCACTTTGATTCTAAAGCAATTAACGTGGCTCTGAAACATCAGTTTTCTCACTTTATCTGTGCGCTGTACTGTTGCTGTGGTAACCAGTCAACGATCCAGCTCACTATATTAGATTACTATTCAGCCTTCAGCTTTCTTACCGACAGTTTACTTGTTGGAAATTTCTTAACTGAACAAGACGCCAGTCGATCAAGAGGCATTGGAAGTGGCCCAGTCATTGGCTGAGAGTCAGATCGATATCGCCATGGAAACAGATGCTTCAAGCCTCAGGAATTACCTTCCTAGTGTTATCGATAAAGTCTAACTCATCACCAGTCGTCATTTTATTTATAAAAAGGAATATAAGTTAACACGATGCTGAGTTCAATACTTTTGTTTCAAGAAAGACTTGCATTGCTACAGCGCCTTCCAAAGCACTTTACAGCCAAGGAAATGCTTTGAAGTGTAGTCACTGCTTTAATGTAGGGAAACGCGGCAGCCAGTTTGCGCACAGCAAGCTCCCACAAACAACAATGAGATAAATGAGCAGATAATGGCCCGAAAATTAGACCTAATACGCGAGAGTACGCACTGTGTACTCTCGCGTTTTAGGTCTCCAATTGCCGGTTTTCTGCATGCACTGCGCATGCGCGGGAAACCGGCACTTCGTGAATTCAAAAGGGGGCGGTTCCTAGGTGAACCGCGTGCGCGCTACAGGCTGCGCGCACGCAGTGCACTTAGTGCTTTGAACGCGCAGGTAAGCATGGAAGATTTTACACATAAAGAAAGGAGGCGTAAGACCCTCTTTTAACAAGGTAAGTAGTTAATTAAGTATTATTTTAAATTTTTTTCAACAGGTTTATCTTTTGTAGAGACTTTAAAGAAAGGTAAGTTTATTTTTATAACTTTTAAAAAGATTTTAAATTTTTTCAAAAATTAAATTTTTTGTTTAAAGTGGTTAATTTATTTAACTATACTTATTTTATTAATGTGATGGCTTTTTTTTATTTAATTGAGGTTTAGCTGTTCTTTTGGAGGGGGTATAGTATTCATAGCTTTGACAGCTCTTGCTGTGAAAACTATGAATGAAAGATGGTGTGCTGCCATTGGCTCTAACTGAATCACGTGATCCCAAAGCTCGCACAAACTAATTGCATCTCTGGGTCATGCGAGCACTGCACAGCTGCAGCCTTGAAACTAAAGTTCGTGTGGGCCCGGAGGAAAAAGGTAGGCGCGGAGTGAGATATCGCGGGGAAGCCTTACCCCCGCGTTAACACTCAGGGGTAAAAATTCACTTGGTTGCGCCACCCGTTAGCGCCTTAAGAGGGCGCTAATGGGGCGCAAAGCCGCTAATGCCCGGGCGCAGCGATGTTTGCGCCGCTCGAGAACTTAACTTGAGATTGTGCGGCGGCGCTAAAACTTACCGCTGCGACCACCTGCGCGCGCAGATTGTGATGTCATTCCATGGTGCAACGCCCTTGGGGCGCCCCGTAGCGGAAATTGAGTGGCGCCCCCTGCCTTACCGCCTGGCGCTTCCAACGACCAGAAGACTGGAACGCTATCAATCGCTGTGGGGCTGGGGGGGGCGCTATTTAAAGGGGGCCTCTTCCTGTCTTTTATTGTTGGTGGCATTTTTGAACTACGCATTCTGAGAGAGAAAGGGAGAGACTTCTGGAGAGATTCAACGTTGTGTGAAGGAGTTTTGGGTACTGAGCAGCACTTTGCAGGTTCATTTTGATTTGCCATTCCTTGTATCGATTTAGCAGAGACCGTGGGAGCTGCACTCTGAGCTCTTTGCCTGGTGCTCTCCATTGTTCTTTCCAGCACATTTGATGTGCAAGTCTCTCCAGGCCGAGATTCAAGGCAGCAATGAACAGGATGTGGATGGAAAGCAAGATTAACCATCCCCTTTAAGAACTGGCCCGTGCCATTGTGTGTGTGTTCCATTGCTGACTGACATTACATGAGCTTCGCCAGCGCTCCGAGTTAGCGCCTCACTGCTCGGACTTTGCGCCTTAAGAGAGGTGTGCAGCGCCTGCTTTAGCGCTCCACTCACCTCCCGGGGCGGTAAAAGTGAAGTTTCCCGTCAGTGCCGATAATTAGCGCCAGGCGCTAATATTTGCGTCCGGACGATATTTGCGCCCCAAATGGGGCGCGACCTAATTTCTACCCCAGTGTTTAATTTCTGGGCCATTCTGTTTTTAGTGATGTTGGTTGAGAGATGAATATTGGCCCAGGACACCGGGAAAAACTCCCCTGCTCTTCTTCAAATATTGGCCATGGGATGTTTTACGCCCACCTGAGAGAGCAGGCAGGAACTCGGTTTAACGTCTCATGCGAAAGATGGCACTTCCGACAGTGCAGCGCTCCCTCAGTACTGCCCATCCGACAACTCGGCGCTCCCTCAGCACTGACCCTCCGACAGTGCAGTGCCCCCTCAGCACTGACGCTCCGACAGTGCAGTGCCCCCTCAGCACTGACCCTCCGACAATGCAGTGCCCCCTCAGTACTGACCCTCCGACAGTGCAACACTCCCTCAGCATTGCCCCTCCGAGAGTGCAGTGCCCCCTCAGTACTGCCCATCCGACAGTGCAGCGCTCCCACTGTACTACGCCTCCAACAGTGCAGTGTTCCCTCAGTACTGCTCCTCCGACAGTGCGGCGCTCCCTCAGTACTTCTCCTCCAATAGTGCGACGCTGCCTCAGTACTGCCCCTCCGACAGTGCAGCAGTTCCTTACTACAGCCAATCCGACAGTGCAGCGCTCCCTCTGTATTGAGCCTCTGACAATGCAGCGCTCCCTCAGTACTGCCTCTCCGACAATGAATCACTCCCTCAGTAATGCCCCTCCGTCAGTGCTGTGCTCCCTCAGTACTGACCCACTGACAGTGCAGTGCTCCCTCAGTACTGCCCCTCCGACAGTGCAGCTCTCCCTCAGTACTGCCCCTCCGACAGTTCAGTATTCACTCAGCAATGACCCTCTGACAATGCGGTGCTCCCCCAGTACTGCCCCTCCGACAGTGCAGCACTCCCACAGTACTGACCCTCCGAAACTGCAGCGCTCCTTCACTTCAGATATCGCATGACAGATATTGCACCCTATATATCGAAACCCAGATATCGCAATTCAGATATCACATTTCAGATCTTGCACTCCAGATATAGCAAATCAGATATCAGACTTCAGACATCACACTCCAGATATCAAATTTCAGATATCACGCGTCAGATATCGATCTTCAGGTATCACACTTCAGACATCACACAAATGACATCAAACTCCAGATATCACACTCGAGATATCGCACTACAGATATTGCACTTCAGATATCAGACTCGAGATATCGCACTCGAGATATCGCACTCGAGATATCGCACTCGAGATATCGCACTCCAGATATCACACTCGAGATATCGCACTCCAGATATCGCACTCCAGATATCGCACTCCAGATATCGCACACCAGATATCACAATCGAGATATCGCACTTCAGATATTGCACTCCAGATATCGCACTCCAGATATCACACATGAGATATCGCTCTCCAGATATCGCACTCCAGATATCACTCGATATATCGCACTCCAGATATCGCACTCCAGATATCACACTCGAGATATCGCACTCCAGATATCACACTTCAGATATCGCACTTCAGATATTGCACTTCAGATATCGCACGCCAGATATCGCACTCCAGATATCGCACTCCAGATATCGCACTCCAGATATCGCACTCCAGATATCGCACTCCAGATATCGCACTCCAGATATCACACTCGAGATATCGCACTTGAGATATCGCACTCGAGATATCGCACTCCAGATATTGCACTCCAGATATCGCACTCCAGATATCACACACGAGATATCGCTCTCCAGATATCGCACTCCAGATATCGCACTCCAGATATCGCACTCCAGATATCGCACTCCAGATATCACACTCGAGATATCGCACTCCAGATATCACACTTGAGATATCGCACTTCAGATATTGCACTTCAGATATCACACTCTAGATATCGCACTCCAGATATCGCAGTCCAGATATCGCACTCCAGATATCGCACTACAGATATCGCACTCCAGATATCGCACTCCAGATATCGCACTACAGATATCGCACTACAGATATCGCACTCCAGATATCGCACTCCAGATATCGCACACCAGATATCGCACTCCAGATATCCCATTCTAGATATCGCACTCCGATATCACACTTCAGATATCTAATTCCAGATATCGCACTTCAGATATCAAATTCCAGATATCGCACTGCAGATATCGCACTACAGATATCGCACTACAGATATCGCACTTCAGATATCCCATTCCAGATATCGCACTACAGATATCGCACTCCAGATATTGCACTACAGATATCGCACTACAGATATCGCACTACAGATATCGCACTCCAGATATCGCACTCCAGATATCGCACTTCAGATATCCCATTTCAGATATCGCATTCCAGATATCACACTTCAGATATCCCATTCCAGATATCGCACTCCAGATATCGCACTCCAGATATCGCACTCCAGATATCACACTCCAGATATCGCACTCCAGATATCGCACTCCTGATATCGCACTTCAGATATTCCATTCCAGATATCGCACTCCAGATATTGCACTCCAGATATCACACTCGAGATATCGCACTCCAGATATTGCACTCCAGATATCGCACTCCAGATATCACACATGAGATATCGCTCTCCAGATATCGCACTCCAGATATCGCACTTCAGATAACACACTCGATATATCGCACTCCAGATATCGCACTCCAGATATCACACTCGAGATATCGCACTCCAGATATCACACTTGAGATATCGCACTTCAGATATTGCACATCAGATATCGCACGCCAGATATCGCACTCCAGATATCGCACTCCAGATATCGCACTCCAGATATCGCACTCCAGATATCGCAATCCAGATATCGCACTCGAGATATCGCACTCCAGATATTACACTCGAGATATCGCACTCCAGATATCACACTTGAGATATCGCACTTCAGATATTGCACTTCAGATATCACACTCTAGATATCGCACTCCAGATATCGCAGTCCAGATATCGCACTCCAGATATCGCACTACAGATATCGCACTCCAGATATCGCACTACAGATATCGCACTACAGATATCGCACTACAGATATCGCACTCCAGATATCGCACTCCAGATATCGCACACCAGATATCGCACTCCAGATATCCCATTCTAGATATCGCACTCCGATATCACACTTCAGATATCTATTCCAGATATCGCACTTCAGATATCAAATTCCAGATATCGCACTGCAGATATCGCACTACAGATATCGCACTACAGATATCTCACTTCAGATATCCCATTCCAGATATCGCACTCCAGATATCACACACGAGATATCGCTCTCCAGATATCGCACTCCAGATATCGCACTCCAGATATCGCACTCCAGATATCGCACTCCAGATATCACACTCGAGATATCGCACTCCAGATATCACACTTGAGATATCGCACTTCAGATATTGCACTTCAGATATCTAATTCCAGATATCGCACTTCAGTTATCAAATTCCAGATATCGCACTGCAGATATCGCACTACAGATATCGCACTACAGATATCGCACTTCAGATATCCCATTCCAGATATCGCACTACAGATATCGCACTCCAGATATTGCACTACAGATATCGCACTACAGATATCGCACTACAGATATCGCACTCCAGATATCGCACTCCAGATATCGCACTTCAGATATCCCATTCCAGATATCGCACTCCAGATATCACACTTCAGATATCCCATTCCAGATATCGCACTCCAGATATCGGACTCCAGATATCGCACTCCAGATATCACACTCCAGATATCGCACTCCAGATATCGCACTCCTGATATCGCACTTCAGATATTCCATTCCAGATATCACACTTCAGATATCGCACTCCAGATATCGCACTCCAGATATCGCACTCCAGATATCCCATTCCAGATATCCCATTCCAGATATCGCACTTCAGATATCGCACTCGAGATATCACACTTGGGATTTCGCACTCCAATATCGCACTCCAAATATCACACTCGAGATATCGCACTCCAGATATTGCACTTCAGATATCAGACTCGAGATATCGCACTCAAGATATCGCACTCCTGATATCGCACTCCAGATATTGCACTCAAGATATCGCACTCCAGATATTGCACTCCAGATATCGCACTCCAGATATCACACATGAGATATCGCTCTCCAGATATCGCACTCCAGATATCGCACTCCAGATATCACACTCGATATATCGCACTCCAGATATCGCACTCCAGATATCACACTCGAGATATCGTACTCCAGATATCACACTTCAGATATCGCACTTCAGATATTGCACTTCAGATATCGCACTTCAGATATCGCACTCCAGATATCGCACTCCAGATATCGCACTCCCGATATCGCACTCCAGATATCGCACTCCAGATATTGCACTCCAGATATCACACTCGAGATATCGCACTCGAGATATCGCACTCGAGATATCGCACTCCAGATATTGCACTCCAGATATCGCACTCCAGATATCACACACGAGATATCGCTCTCCAGATATCGCACTCCAGATATCGCACTCCAGATATCGCACTCCAGATATCGCACTCCAGATATCACACTCGAGCTATCGCACTCCAGATATCACACTTGAGATATCGCTCTTCAGATATTGCACTTCAGATATCACACTCTAGATATAGCACTCCAGATATCGCAGTCCAGATATCGCACTCCAGATATCGCACTCCAGATATCGCACTCCAGATATCGCACTCCAGATATCGCAATCCAGATATCGCACTCCAGATATCCCATTCTAGATATCGCACTCCAGATATCACACTTCAGATATCTAATTCCAGATATCGCACTTCAGATATCAAATTCCAGATATCGCACTGCAGATATCGCACTACAGATATCGCACTACAGATATCGCACTTCAGATATCCCAGTCCAGATATCGCACTACAGATATCGCACACCAGATATTGCACTACAGATATCGCACTCCAGATATCGCACTACAGATATCGCACTCCAGATATCGCACTCCAGATATCGCACTTCAGATATCCCATTCCAGATATCGCACTCCAGATATCACACTTCAGATATCCCATTCCAGATATCGCACTCCAGATATCGCACTCCAGATATCGCACTCCAGATATCACACTCCAGATATCGCACTCCAGATATCGCACTCCTGATATCGCACTTCAGATATTCCATTCCAGATATCTCACTCCAGATATCGCACTTCAGATATCGCACTCCAGATATTGCACTCCTGATATCGCACTTCAGATATTCCATTACAGATATCACACTTCAGATATCCCATTCCAGATATCGCACTACAGATATCGCACTCCAGATATCGCACTCCAGATATCACACTCCAGATATCGCACTCCAGATATCGCACTCCAGATATCCCATTCCAGATATCCCATTCCAGATATCGCACTTCAGATATCGCACTCCAGATATCACACTTGAGATACCGCACTCCAATATCGCACTCCAGATATCACACTCGAGATATCGCACTCCAGATATGGCACTCCAGATATTGCAATCCAGATATCGTACTCCAGATATCACACTCCAGATATCACACTCCAGATATCGCACTCCAGATATCACACTCCAGATATCGCACTCCAGATATCGCACTCCAGATATCAAACTCGAGATATTGGACTCCAGATATTGCACTCTAGATATCGCACTCCAGATATCACACTCGAAATATCGCACTCCAGATATCGCGCTCCAGATATCGCACTCCAGATATCACACTCGAGATATCGCACTCCAGATATCGAGCTCCAGATATTGCACTCCAGATATCACACTACAGATATCGCACTCCAGATATCGGACTACAGATATCGCAGTCCAGATATCGCAGTCCAGATATCGCAGTCCAGATATCGCATGACAGATAACGCACTCCATATATCGCACTCCACATATCGCACTCCAGATATCGCGCTCCAGATATCGCACTCCAGATATCACACTCGAGATATCGCACTCCAGATATCGAGCTCCAGATATTGCACTCCAGATATCACACTACAGATATCGCACTCCAGATATCGGACTACAGATATTGCAGTCCAGATATCGCAGTACAGATATCGCAGTCCAGATATCGCACGACAGATAACGCACTCCATATATCGCACTCCACATATCACACTCCAGATATCGCACTCCAGATATCGCACACCAGATATCTCACTTCAGATATCGCACTCCAGATATCGCACTCCAGATATGGCACTCCAGATTTCCCATTCCAGATATCGCACTCCAGATATCGCACTCCAGATATGGCACTCCAGATATCGCACTCCAGATATCTCACTCCAGATATCGCACTTCAGATATCCCATTCCAGCTATCGCACTCCAGATATCGCACTCCAGATATCGCACTTCAGATATCCCATTCCAGATATCGCACTCCAGATATCGCACTTCAGATATCACACTTCAGATATCACACTTCAGATATCCCATTCCAGATATCGCACTCCAGATATCGCACTCCAGATATCCCATTCCAGATATCCCATTCCAGATATCGCACTTCAGATATCGCACTCCAGATATCACACTTGAGATACCGCACTCCAATATCGCACTCCAGATATCACACTCGAGATATCGCACTCCAGATATGGCACTCCAGATATTGCAATCCAGATATCGTACTCCAGATATCACACTCCAGATATCACACTCCAGATATCGCACTCCAGATATCACACTCCAGATATCGCACTCCAGATATCGCACTCCAGATATCAAACTCGAGATATTGGACTCCAGATATTGCACTCTAGATATCGCACTCCAGATATCACACTCGAAATATCGCACTCCAGATATCGCGCTCCAGATATCGCACTCCAGATATCACACTCGAGATATCGCACTCCAGATATCGAGCTCCAGATATTGCACTCCAGATATCACACTACAGATATCGCACTCCAGATATCGCACTCCAGATATCGCACGTCCAGATATCGCACTCCAGATATCGCAGCTCCAGATATCGCATGACCAGATATCGCACTCATATATCGCACTCAGATATCGCACTCCAGATATCGCAGCTCCAGATATCGCACTCCAGATATCACACTCGAGATATCGCACTCCAGATATCGAGCTCCAGATATGCACTCCAGATATCACACTTCAGATATCGCACTCCAGATATCGACTACAGATATCGCAGTCCAGATATCACACGTACAGATATCGCAGTCCAGATATCACACGACAGATAACGCACTCAGATATCGCACTTCAGATATCACACTCAGATATCGCACTCAGATATCGCACTCAGATATCTCACTTCAGATATCGCACTCCAGATATCGCACTCCAGATATCGGCACTCCAGATATCCACTTCCAGATATCGCACTCCAGATATCGCACTCCAGATATGGCACTCCAGATATCGCACTCCAGATATCTCACTCCAGATATCGCACTTCAGATATCCCATTCCAGATATCGCACTCCAGATATCGCACTCCAGATATCGCACTTCAGATATCCCATTCCAGATATCGCACTCCAGATATCGCACTTCAGATATCACACTTCAGATATCACACTTCAGATATCCCATTCCAGATATCGCACTCCAGATATTGCACTTCAGATATCCCATTCCAGATATCGCACTCCAGATATCGCACTCCAGATATCGCACACCAGATATCGCACTCCAGATATCACACTCCAGATATCACACCCCAGATATCACACTCCAGATATCACACTTCCGATATCACACTCCAGATATCACACTGCAGATATCACACTCGAGATATCGCACTCCAGATATCATACTTCAGATATCGCACTCCAGATATCGCACTCCAGATATCACACTCGAGATATCACACTTCAGATATCACACTCCAGATATCACACTCCAGATATCACACTCGAGATATCACACTTCAGATATCACACTTCAGATATCACACTCCAGATATCACTCTCCAGATATCACACTCGAGATATCACTCTCCAGATATCACACTTCAGATACCACACTCCAGATATCACACTCCAGATATCACACTCGAGATATCGCACTCCAGATATCATACTTCAGATATCGCACTCCAGATATCGCACTCCAGATATTGCACTCCAAATACCGCACTCCAGATATCGCACTCCAGATATTGCACTTCAGAAATCACTCTCCAGATATCGCACTCCAGATATCACACTCGAGATATCACACTCCAGATAACGCACTTCAGATATCGCACTCCAGATATCGCACACCAGATATCACACTCCAGATATCGCACTCCAGATATCGCACTCCAGATATCACACTCCAGATATCACACTCCAGATATCGCACTCCAGATATCACACTCCAGATATCACACTCGAGATATCACACTCGAGATATCACACTCCAGATATCGCTATCCAGATATCTCTCTCTCTTCAGATATCGCACTCAGATATCACACTTCAGATATCGCACTTCAGATATCACACTCCAGATATCGACACTCCAGATATCGCACTCAGATATCGCACTTCAGATATCGCACTCCAGATATCACACTCCAGATATCACACTTCAGATATCGCACTCCAGATATCACACTCAGATATCGCACTCCAGATATTCCACTCCAGATATCGCACTCCAGATATCGCACTTCAGATATCACACTTCAGATATCGCACTTCAGATATCACACTCAGATATCACACTCAGATATCGCCACTTCAGATATCGACTCTCAGATATCACACTCTGATATCACACTTCAGATATGCATTCAGATATCGCACTCCAGATATCGCACTCAGATATCACACTCCAGATATCGCACTCAGATATCGCACTCCAGATATCGCACTCCAGATATCACACTCCAGATATCGCACTTCAGATATCGCACTCAGATATCGCACTCCAGATATCACACTCAGATATCGCACTCCAGATATCGCGCTCCAGATATCGCACTCCAGATATCACACTACAGATATCGCACTCCAGATATCGGACTACAGATATTGCACTCCAGATATCGCAGTCCAGATATCGCACTCCAGATATCGCATGACAGATAACGCACTCCATATATCGCACTCCACATATCGCACTCCAGATATCGCGCTCCAGATATCGCACTCCAGATATCACACTCGAGATATCGCACTCCAGATATCGAGCTCCAGATATTGCACTCCAGATATCACACTACAGATATCGCACTCCAGATATTGGACTACAGATATTGCAGTCCAGATATCGCAGTCCAGATATCGCAGTCCAGATATCGCACGACAGATAACGCACTCCATATATCGCACTCCACATATCGCACTCCAGATATCGCACTCCAGATATCGCACTTCAGATATCCCATTCCAGATATCGCACTCCAGATATCGCACTCCAGATATGGCACTCCAGATATCGCACTCCAGATATCCCACTCCAGATATCGCACTCAGATATCCCATTCCAGATATCGCACTCCAGATATCGCACTCCAGATATCGCACTTCAGATATCCCATTCCAGATATCGCACTCCAGATATCGCACTTCAGATATCACACTTCAGATATCACACTTCAGATATCCCATTCCAGATATCGCACTCCAGATATCGCACTTCAGATATCCCATTCCAGATATCGCACTCCAGATATCGCACTCCCGATATCGCACTTCAGATATCCCATTCCAGATATCGCACTCCAGATATCGCACTTCAGATATCACACTTCAGATATCACACTTCAGATATCCCATTCCAGATATCGCACTCCTAATATCGCACTTCAGATATCCCATTCCAGATATCGCACTCCATATATCGCACTCCAGATATCGCACACCAGATATCGCACTCCAGATATCACACTCCAGATATCACACCCCAGATATCACACTCCAGATATCACACTTGAGATATCGCACTCCAGATATCATACTTCAGATATCACACTCCAGATATCGCACTCCAGATATCACACTCGAGATATCACACTTCAGATATCACACTCCAGATATCACACTGCAGATATCACACTCGAGATATCGCACTCCAGATATCATACTTCAGATATCGCACTCCAGATATCGCACTCCAGATATCACACTCGAGATATCACACTTCAGATATCACACTCCAGATATCACACTCCAGATATCACACTCGAGATATCACACTTCAGATATCACACTTCAGATATCACACTCCAGATATCACTCTCCAGATATCACACTCGAGATATCACACTCCAGATATCACACTTCAGATACCACACTCCAGATATCACACTCCAGATATCACACTCGAGATATCGCACTACAGATATCATACTTCAGATATCGCACTCCAGATATCGCACTCCAGATATTGCACTCCAAATATCGCACTCCAGATATCGCACTCCAGATATTGCACTTCAGAAATCACTCTCCAGATATCGCACTCCAGATATCACACTCGAGATATCACACTCCAGATAACGCACTTCAGATATCGCACTCCAGATATCGCACACCAGATATCACACTCCAGATATCGCACTCCAGATATCGCACTCCAGATATCACACTCCAGATATCACACTCCAGATATCACACTCCAGATATCGCACTCCAGATATCACACTCCAGATATCACACTCGAGATATCACACTCGAGATATCACACTCCAGATATCGCTATCCAGATATCTCTCTCTCGAGATATTGCACTCCAGATATCACACTCCAGATATCATACTCCACATATCGCACTCCAGATATCGCACTTCAGATATCACACTTCAGATATCACACTCCAGATATCACACTCCAGATATCGCACTCCAGATATCACACTCCAGATATCACACTTCAGATATCGCACATAAGATATCGCACTTCAGATATTGCACTCCAGATTTCACACTTCAAATATCGCACTTCTGATATCGCACTTCAGTTATTGCACTTCAGATATCACACTCCAGATATCGCACTGCAGATATCGCACTTCTGATATCGCACTTCAGTTATTGCACTTCAGACTACACACTCGAGATATCGCACTCCAGATATGGCACTCCAGATATTGCACTCCAGATATCGTACTCCAGATATCACACTCCAGATATCACACTCCAGATATCGCACTCCAGATATCACACTCCAGATATCGCACTCCAGATATCGCACTCCAGATATCAAACTCGAGATATTGGACTCCAGATATTGCACTCTAGATATCGCACTCTAGATATCACACTCGAGATATCGCACTTCAGATATCGCGCTCCAGATATCGCACTCCAGATATCACACTCGAGATATTGCACTCCAGATATCGAGCTCCAGATATTGCACTCCAGATATCACACTCCAGATATCGCACTCCAGATATCGCACTCCAGATATCACACTCCAGATATCACACTCGAGATATCACTCTCGAGATATCACACTCCAGATATCGCTATCCAGATCTCTCTCTCTCTCTCTCTCTCTCTCTCTCTCTCTCGAGATATCGCACTCCAGATATCACACTCCAGATATCATACTCCACATATCGCACTCCAGATATCGCACTTCAGATATCACACTTCAGATATCACACTCCAGATATCACACTCCAGATATCGCACTCCAGATATCACACTCCAGATATCACACTTCAGATATCGCACATAAGATATCGCACTTCAGATATTGCACTCCAGATTTCACACTTCAAATATCGCACTTCTGATGTCGCACTTCAGTTATTGCACTTCAGATATCACACTCCAGATATCGCACTGCAGATATCGCACTTCTGATATCGCACTTCAGTTATTGCACTTCAGACTACACACTCGAGATATCGCACTCCAGATATGGCACTCCAGATATTGCACTCCAGATATCGTACTCCAGACATCACACTCCAGATATCACACTCCAGATATCGCACTCCAGATATCACACTCCAGATATCGCACTTCAGATATCGCACTCAGATATCAAACTCAGATATTGCACTCCAGATATCGCACTCAGATATCGCACTCAGATATCACACTCAGATACGCAGTCAGATATCAGCACTCCAGGATATCAGCACTCCAGATATCTCACTCGCCAGATATCGCACTCAGATATCGCAGCTCAGATATCGCACTCAGATATCACACTCAGATATCGCACTCCAGATATCGCACTTCAGATATCGCAGTCCAGATATCGCACGTCCAGATATCACGTCAGATATCGCACTTCAGATATCGCACTCAGATATCGCACTCAGATATCGCACTCCAGATATCGCACTCCAGATATCGCACTTCAGATATCACACTCAGATATCGCACTCCAGATATCGAACTTCAGATATCACACTCCAGATATCGCACTTCAGATATCGCACTCCAGATATCGCACTTCAGATATCGCAGTCCAGATATCGCAGTCCAGATATCGCAGTCCAGATATCGCACTCCAGATATTGCACTCCAGATATCGCACTCCAGATATGGCACTCCAGATTTCCCATTCCAGATATCGCACTCCAGATATCGCACTCCAGATATGGCACTCCAGATATCGCACTCCAGATATCTCACTCCAGATATCGCACTTCAGATATCCCATTCCAGATATCGCACTCCAGATATCGCACTCCAGATATCGCACTTCAGATATCCCATTCCAGATATCGCACTCCAGATATCGCACTTCAGATATCACACTTCAGATATCACACTTCAGATATCCCATTCCAGATATCGCACTCCAGATATCGCACTTCAGATATCACACTTCAGATATCACACTTCAGATATCCCATTCAGATATCGCACTCCAGATATCGCACTTCAGATATCCCATTCCAGATATCGCACTCCATATATCGCACTCCAGATATCGCACACCAGATATCGCACTCCAGATATCACACTCCAGATATCACACCCCAGATATCACACTCCAGATATCACACTTGAGATATCGCACTCCAGATATCATACTTCAGATATCACACTCCAGATATCGCACTCCAGATATCACACTCGAGATATCACACTTCAGATATCACACTCCAGATATCACACTGCAGATATCACACTCGAGATATCGCACTCCAGATATCATACTTCAGATATCGTACTCCAGATATCGCACTCCAGATATCACACTCGAGATATCACACTTCAGATATCACACTCCAGATATCACACTCCAGATATCACACTCGAGATATCACACTTCAGATATCACACTTCAGATATCACACTCCAGATATCACTCTCCAGATATCACACTCGAGATATCACACTCCAGATAACACACTTCAGATACCACACTCCAGATATCACACTCCAGATATCACACTCGAGATATCGCACTACAGATATCATACTTCAGATATCGCACTCCAGATATCGCACTCCAGATATTGTTCTCCAGATATCGCACTCCAGATATCGCACTCCAGATATCGCACTCCAGATATCGCCACTCCAGATATCGCACTTCAGATTATCACACTCCAGATATCCCCGTCAGACATCGCACTCAGATATCGCACCTCAGATATCACAGTCCAGATATCACACTTCAGATATTGCACTTTCAGATATCGCACCTCAGATCTCACACTTCAGATAATCACACTTCAGATATCGCACTTCAGTTATCACACTTCAGATCATCGCATCTTCAGATAATCACACTCTAGGATATCGCACCTCAGTATCGCACTTAGATAGTCGCACTCCTGATATCGCACTCCAGATATCGCACTCAGATCTCGCACTCCAGATATCGCACTTCAAAAAATCGCACTTCAGATATCACACTTCACATATCGCACTCAGATATCGAAGGGTCAGATATGCCACTTAGATATCACACGCCAGATACGCAGGTCAGATATCGCACTCAGATATAGCAGGTC